>JAYEPQ010000014.1:28369306-28729306 GCA_036321105.1 Dracaena cambodiana
GAGATATTTGGTTGGAAACGATCTAATTATTACACGAGTCTTTATTAGTACCTTAACAAATCTAGCATTTGAATGGTTCCGAAGATTAGAACCGGGAACTATCAATTCATGGAATAATTTGGGAAAAGCCTTCTTGACGAGGTTTTATGAAGATGACATGGAAATCTCAATATTAGTGCTCCTTGCTACAAAACAAAAGAAGGAAAAATCTGCTCGAGATTTCATTAAAAGGTTCATAATGATTCTTTAAGATGTCCGTATGAAATGCCAGAGAAAATATTAGTAGAAATTTGCAGACAAAATCTCTCCACTAAAATTCTTGCTAGGATGGAGGCTGTAAAGTCTTCTATTTGGAAATATTTTTCATTACAAGCTGAAAAATCCGAAGAAATTACATAGAAGCTTGAAACTGAAGAAGGAGAGAAACAAAGACAAAATAATTCTAGACAACACCAGTCTTCTTGACCTAAGGGGAAAGAAAAAATAGAGACTGATACTCCGAATCCCGCAAAATCTTCTCCAAAAGCTCCTCCTCAATCGCGCATTCCTAAAAAAAATATTCTTTCAAAGATGAGCATACCATTACTATCTTTAATTTGCTCATGATAAAAAATATGCTCAAATTGCCAGAATCAAAATGACCTGAAGAGGTAGGAAAGCTTAATGATCCTAATTATTGTGTGTATCATAGGATTATTAATCATCCTACCAAAAAATGTTATATACTTAAAGATAAGATTTAGGTTCTGCTAGATGCCAAAGTTATCAAGTTGCGGGAAGATTAGAAAAAAGTAACCAAACATGGTGACTTTTAGATTTGGAAAAACTCCCAATTGGATAGAATCAATTGTTCAAGACGGAGTTCAACCCATTCCTAAAGGTATGATGAGAGTTGCGAATTATGATCCTCATCAACAACAAAAGAAAGGGTTGTATCCTTTTGAAACTTCTAAAGGAGGAGAAATAATGTGGGTACATCCAGATCTTCTTAAAGATGAGCAATAGACTTCGAGTTCATCTAAGAAGAAATCAAAAGGAAAAGTTTTTGTTTCTAATATTGTTACTGCAATTCCCGAAGATGATACAGAAGTTCCTCCTCTCTCGGATTCTGAAGAACAAGTTAAAGACTCTTTGGCAGTTAATGCGGATCAACCAAAACCCTCTGGGACTCATTCAGGGAAAGATTACTTGAAGAATTATGATCAAGTAGTAGAACCTCAACCGCCTCCAGAGAAGAACAAGCAAAAAATGTTTAAATTTGACAAACCTCTTAAAAACAGAAATAAAGAACCTGCAAAGAGTTCTAAGAAGCCATTTCAATTTGATGTATTGGCGTAATTGGCTAATATTCTAACAAGAATTACTTTATATGAGCTCCTAAAACTCTCTAAACAAACTAGAGAAGTTTTGAGAGAAACTCTGCAAGATTCTAAAATGTTTCTGACACAAATATCAGAAATAGTCGAAGATGAAGAAGAAGTCTGTGCAGTATGTCATCAGGCTTCCAAAAAAATTCCTTACATAAGTTTCTCTCCAGAAGATATGCAAGTCAAGAATATCAAGCATCATCATCCTTTGTATTACAAAGAATACATAGGGTCATGAGAGATCGACTGAATTCAAGTTGATCCTGGATCTACTCTAAGTATAATGCCGAGACGGATATTACGATATCTTGGGGTCCCTATGAATAGATTAGCAACAACAAATACTACTATTTTTGGATTCAATGCTAATAGTAGTAGACCATTGGGAAAAATAATGTTGAAATGTCAGATTGGTGATTTAAAGACAGAGTTCACATGCTATGTAATAGATACTGACACGTCTTATAATCTTCTGCTTGGAAGGCCATGAAGTCATATTAATCTCATTGTTCCGTCTATACTTCATCAATATATGAAATATGTAGATAAAGATGGAAATATGAAGACCTTAATCGCAGAGAAGTAACCCTTCAAAGGAGTTGAAAACTACTTTACAAATACATTGTTGTATCAAGAAACATTTGAAATAGCTAAACAACCAACTCCAGAGGTATCTAATAGCGGCAACGAAGCTGACACTGAATCAGAATCTGAAAATTCAGAATCCGATGATGTAAATTGGGATGGAGAACCCATTGTAATAAGTCTTGAATGGCTTGATGTAAATGACACTGCCAATTCTGATGGCGAGTGGATAATCAATGAAGATATAGAGTTTGTTTATTCTTCTTATATTGATTTTGAACCCTCAGTACTAGTACTAACGTGGTCAGTGATCACCTAGATGAAATATACTCTTTAGCTTCATTTCCAGCACCCATTCGATCATCATTTTACATACAAAGTGTGACAATGGAGATGCAAATGAAGCTATTTTTAAAGTTCCTCCTAGAAATAGAGATAAAAAACCTATAATATTTGGAAAAGCAAATAATAAGAAGAAAGAAGAATATTTAAATTCTAAGGAAGAACAGGAAAATCTGAGTTCTTCTGTTATGATGAAAATTTTCATAAATTAATGAGGAAAATCCAAAGGTAAAGGGTTAAATTTTGGAAAAGGAAGGAAAGTAATCCTTCAACATTTTGTTCTAAAAGGAAAGATGCCAAATTATTACAATAAAACTGACAGGAGGTTGGGATATGTTACTACTTTTGAAAATTTTTCAGATATAGAATCTTAAGAAAGGCAGCAAACTCATTCATCAGAATCATCATGTTGGAATTCAGATGTAAGTGTTGGTGCTATTTTTCGTGAGGTTTCTATTAATATGGTTTCCGCAGATCAAGAAAAGAAGACATTGATGAAATATCACTAATCAAGGATGATCCTTGGACGAAACACCTCAATATGAAGTGGAAAATTCAGTTTGAACAACAAGAACCTCCGACTGAAGATAAAGTGATCCAAATAAATATGGGTGACGAAGTTAATTCTAAACCCATATTTATAAGTGGAAAATTATATTCAGAGGAAAAAGAAAAAATAATATCTCTCATTCGAGAATACATTGATGTTTTCGTTTGGAATTATGAAGATATGTTAGGACTTGACCCAAAAGTCGCGGTTCATAAATTAAATATTCGACCAGATGTAAAGCTAGTAAAGCAACAACAACGAAGATTTTATTCTGAAATTATGGAGGCCATCGAAGCTGAAATCAAAAAATTAATTGAGTCTGGATTCATTCGTGAAGAACAACATCTAGAATAGGTCGCGAATATAGTCTCTGTAACTAAAAAGAACGGAAAAATCAGGGTCTGCATTGATGTCAGAGATTTAAATGAAGCATGCCCGAAGAACGAATTTCCTTTTGCTATTACAGATGTCATGATAGACAATACTTGCGACTGTGAAAGGATGTCATTTATGGATGGATTCTTAGGATATAATCAAATCAAGAAGTACCCTGATGATAAAAAGTATACATCTTTCATAACGCCACTTGGAGTATACTGTTATACAGTCATGCCGTTTGGTTTAAAGAATGTTGGCGCCACTTATCAACACGCTTTGAACATGATATTCCAAAAACATCAATGAAAGACAGTAGAATGTTATGTAGATAATCTAGCAATTAAAAGTAAAAACAAGGATGATTATCTTCATGATCTAAGAACAATGTTTGATCTTATGCGGAAATACCAGTTTAAGATGAATCCTACTAAATCTTTTTTGGGAGTCTCCAGTACAAAATTTCTTGATTTTGAAGTCACTTTCCGAGGAATTTATCTTGATCTAGATAAAATTAAAGCAATCCAAAATATGTCAACTCCTAAGAATCTCAAAAAATTGAGAGGACTACAGGATAGGTTGACATACATCCGCAGATTCATATCAAATTTATCTGAAAAGTGTCAACCTTTTACAATATTGATGAAGAAAGGGGTATCATTCATTTGGGATGATGCATGTCAGAAAACTTTTGAAGAAATCAAAAAGTATCTCACCAAACCACCTGTTCTTGTAACTCCAGTCTTAGAAATACCTTTCCTGCTATACGTGAGAGTTATGGATCATTCATTGGGAGCTTTACTGGCATAAAAGAATGAATTGGGGCATGAACAAGCCATTCATTATCTTAGCATAATGATGATTGGGGCTGAATATCGATATAATCCAGTGGAAAAAGAATGCCTAGTTTTGGTGCTTGTAATATAGAAAATGCGCACTATTTAGTTGGGCAAATAATTCATGTTATATCGAGAGTTAATCACTTAAGAATACTAATGACTAAACCAGGGTCATTAAATTCAAGGCTATCCAATTGGTCTATTTTGCTATCACAATATGACATGCATTTTATCCCCACAAAAATCAATTAAAGGACAAGCTATAGGTGATTTCCTGGCTGAACAACCGATTCCAGCATCTTCAAAATTATATGAGGATATCCCTAGTGAGATAATCAAAGGAAATACAATTTCAAAGCAAAATGTTCCACAAGAAATAGCTGAAGTAAATACTGTTGCAGAAGATGTGTGGTAACTTTTCTTCGATGGTGCCTCTAGAATGGGACTCAAAGGAAATATGGTAGCGGGAGTTGTTTTTGTTTTTCCTTACAACCACATCATTCCTCGAACATACTAATTGATAAACTCATGTTCTAATAATGTTGCTGAATACAATACCCTAATGATTGGTTTAAAAATAGCCAAATAGCTAGATGTGAAGTATTTAGAACCATATGGAGATTCCTAACTTGTTGTAAATCAAGTTAGAGGAGAATATGAAGTCAAAAATGAGGACCTTTTACTATATTACTAAACAGTCATAAAAATGGCTGATAGTTTAATGGTTTTTATATCAGTCATGTGACGGGCCATCAGAATGGTTACGCAGATTCATTAGCTTCCTTAGCTTCTACTTTAGCGTTACCCAAAAACGATAGTAAGCGAATCATAGTGGGAAGTAAGGAATTGTTTTGCTTGAGAAATGAGCATGAAGCAGAATTAAACTCAGAAAAGAAACAAGAAGTAGATGAAGTATATGCTCTTCAGTCTAATCTCGAACTAAGAGATTGGCGATTTTCTTACATAGATTATGTTTTTTTATGCAATATTGCTATAAGATCCTAAAGAAGCAGCAGCGATTCGAAGAAAAGCTGTTCGATTCTATTATAATGCCAAGCTTCAGACATTATATAGAAAATCTTATGATGAGATTTTACTTCGTTGTCTTTCTAATAAAGAAACTCAAGAAGCACTTGAAGAAGTTCATAGCGGTATCTACGGAGCACATCAACCAGGACTAAAACTCTGGGATAGACTCCGAAAAATAGGTTATTATTGGCCCAAGATGATGACAGACGCAATTACTTATGCTAAAAGATGTAGAGCCTGCCAAATACATGCATATTTCATACATCAAGCTCCAAAACATCTTCACCCAACGGCTACATCATGACCATTCGAACAATGGGAAATGGACATTATTGGATCAATATTTCCACCAACAATGAGGGACATTGATTCACATTAGCCATAATAGATTACTTCTCAAAATGGACTGAAGTTGTTTCCTTAACTGAAGTTAAGTCGTTAGATGTTATTAAGTTCATCAAAAATCATGTTATATACCACTTTGGAGTGCCTAGAAGAATTGTTCTAACAACGAAGCTCAGTTTGTTAGTCAGTCGTTCTCTAGGTTTTGTAATAAATATAGGATTGAAAGTGTTACTTCATCTCTATACTATCCTGCAGCCAATGGTTTAGTAGAAGTTTTCAATAAAACCATTGTGAAGTTTCTTAAAAAGTTCATTTCATCCAATCAACGAGATTAGGACAAAAAATTTGGAGAATGTTTCTGGGCATATCAAACTACTATCAGAACTCCTACTAAAACTACGCCATTTTCTTTGGTGTATGGATATGAAGCAATGTTACCTTTGGAAATTCAAATTCCGTCATTATGAGTCGCATTAGCAACTAAAATGACTCAAGGAGAAGATATCAACAAAGACTTCTAGAATTGAAAGCTCTGGATGATAAACGTCTTGAAGCCCAACAGAGCATTGAATTCTATTAAGTGCAGATTTCCAAGACCTTTAATAAAAAGGTTAAGCAGAAAACTTTCAAGAAAGATGATCTAGTCCTTTTAGTAAGAAGACCGATCAAATTAATCAAAAATCCAAAGGAAAGTTCCAGCCAAAATGAAAGGGACCCTTCGTTATTGATACAGTCTATTCTAATGGCACGTATCGGTTGGCAAAACAGAATGACGACAAAATAATAATGCCAATTAATGAAAATTTTCTGCAGAAATATTATTCCTAAAATGGTTAGACCAATTTGTCTACCAATCAAATAGAGCTCATTTACAAGAAAAAACCCATTCTCAAAGAGTGTCAGCATGAAATGTCGAATGAATCCTATGTCTCTATGACTAAGGATAGAGAAAAATTTGGCATTTAAAATTCAAATGGCATCCTCAACAACCCTACCATGATGGGGGTTAAAAGCATGAATAACTCTAATTCATTAAGATTTAGAGAAGAGGAAAGTTTGGCATTTAAAGTCCAAATGAAATCCTCGACAACTCATCATATTGTGTGGAATAGCATGGCTAGTCCAACGCAAATTGCATTTGGTAAAGACTAATCAATTTCGTTTATAACTGGGGGTTTGCTAAAAATCCCATGAAGTTATCAAGATAAGTTTCTGTCTTTGACAAATTTGAGATTCGCGAATCTTGAATCAAAAGATCCTAAAATATAAATTTCATAAGGTCGCATTTTAATACTAAAAGAAGTTTAGAAATGCAGTCTTGAATTTTAAAAGCGCGAATTTTCGTAAAGTCGCTCTCTTTTTCTTTACCTCCAAATTTGCTAAGTTAAAAAAATTACCTCTGGCAAAAGCGTGAATTTTCGTAAAGTTATGCTCTTGTTCTTTACCTCCAAATTTGCCAAGCTAAAAAAAATTGCCTCTGGCTAAAGCACGAATTTTTGTAAAGTCGCGCTATTTTTCTTTTCCTTCAAATTCGCTAAGTTAAAAATTACCTCTAGCAAACACAAATATCTATACTTTCAAATTTGTTAAGTTAAAAATTACCTCTGGCAAACAAAAATTTCTTTACATCCAAATTTGCTAAGTTAAAAAAATTGCCTTTGGCAAAAGCGTGAATTTTCGTAAATTCATGCTCCTTTTCTTTTCCTCCAAATTTGCTAAGTTAAAAATTATCTCTGGCAAACAAAAAATTCTTTACTTCCAAATTTGTTAAGTTAAAAATTACCTCTGGCAAGCAAAAATTTCTTTACCTCCAAATTTGCTAAGTTAAAAAAATAACCTCTGGCAAAAGCATTAATTTTCGTAAAGTCATGGTCCTTTTATTTTCCTCCAAATTTATTAAGTTAAAAATTACATCCAGCAAAAGCGCGAATTTTTGTAATGTCGCGCTCTTCTTCTTTTCCTCCAAATTTGCTAAGTTAAAAATTCTCTCTAGCAATTCAAAACCTGTTATAATATAAGTTACTGAACAGCGCAGATTTTTAACTTGTTCAGGAAAGTTAATAATTACTTCTATCCTGATTCAAGAAACTTATTCATTTGCAGTAAAATCTATTTTGGGAGTTTGAATAATGACTTTATATTGTCAAGTTAATAATTACCTCTAAACAATATTCTGGAGAATCAAAATAATCATCAAGTTAACAGTTATCTCTGATGATTATAATTAAAATGTTCATTAAGTTAACAGTTACTTCTGATGATCAACATTAAAATCATTCATCAGGTTAATAGTTACCTCTGAATGAATGATAACAAAGTTCCTGAAGTAAATTTATTTATTCATTACCAAATTAATATTACAAAGAGTTTCTTGATATCATATAATGACTAGAAATAAGTACAAATCATTGAGTCAAGAAAACATTAAAATTTTTTGTCAACATATATTATCCTTAATAGGATGGCTTCATAAGTAAAGACAAAAAGCTTGTTTATGTAGCCTCCTCCTGCCAATGGTTGAAAAACTTCCAAGTTTGCTCACTCAACCATGATCAATGTTGCCAGTGATTTGATTCGTTCAAACCTGGGTGTACCAAATGCATGTTTCCAAGTATACAACTTACGAAACTGCTAAAATTGGGGGTTGCCGACAACCATTTACCATCCTTACTTTAATGATACTAGGTAGGAAATAAACAATGCCACAAACTCGAAATTTTTTATCTCATGAAAAGTACATGAGATCTTCTGGTTCTCCAATGATATTGAAAAAATTTGAGGACCAGACGGGTGTGGGTCATTGTTAAGGAAAATGACTATGGTTATATCCTGCAACAGATCCAGAGTCTTGTTAAGAAATATAAAAGAAAATACTTGATTTATATTCATAACAAGAAAACTTACCATAGTTAAAAGAAAACAATTACAATCATAAAGATCTTTTCAATGGGATATTCCTTCTTTAACAAATCTGGCAGAAGACCAGACACAAATGGGCCAATATTATCTGGAGGTTTTATAACATGCCAACCCCATCTGCCGCCTCAATCAAGGAAAAATAAGAAGAACAGAACTCCATGATAGAATCGGCTTTGAGAAGAACTTTAGAAAAGTAGAGAGTCCAGAAAAATTCTCAAGTTAGGATAGCTTTTTGGAAGAAAGGCTGGACGCTTTATATAGAGGATTTCATGATCAAAATCTTTGCCCAAGAGATTTTAGAGGTGAAATCTTCGGTTGAGATTTTTGACTCGAATCTCAATAATATTTATTATTATTGCAAGGGACGCTTAGGTGTCTGCGCCAAAGGAAATGAGATTTTCAGCTGAGATCTTTGATTAGAATCTTGTCATTAATGGATGCATGCAGCGCTTAAATCTTCGCACCAAAAAGTCAATTAACTTGATGAAAAGTCATTCTATATATGGTTTCACTTATATGTAAACTTGCATATTGCAAATCAGAGTTCAGAATCTTATTCATACACAAACTCATAGAGTTGGATCAAAAACTTCGCGGATTTAAACTTAGAAGCTATAGACGCATGAATCTAAATGCAGGGTCGCATTTCTTATACAAACTTGCAGATCCAAATGTAGAGTCGCATTTTGAGCACAAAATCAAGTCTAATATGCAAATTTGTCAAAATTAAGTTTAGAGACATGCGAAGATTAATTAAGCTCAAAATTTTAGTCAGATGACAAATAGAAATTCTTTGGACAAAATCAGAAGGAAACATTACATCCATGAGACTAACTTGATTTTGCATTATCAAAATGAGAAGATTACAAGAGCTCCTTGGACAATATTAAAATTTTTTGTTACAACTTAATGGTTCAAGAGAGCCTTGATCTTTTCTTCTGCATCACTGATCTCTGCCTACCTGCATAGTTCCTCCTCACTGGCAGTTATGTTGCCTCCTGAAGCAGATTTCAGAGCTTCTAATTCTGCTTGATCAGCCAAAAGAGTTTTGATTATGATATCCCACTGTCTTGATAAATCAGTGAGATTCTTCATTGTCTCCTCACATTCTTTAGAGAGTTGTTTAAGAAAAGCTTGAGTCTTGACAATAGTCTCCTGAGTTCTGGCAATTGTTGCATCATGATCTTTGACAGTTGTAGCAGCATTTTCTATCTGAGTAGATAAAGATTGACTGGTTAATTGATTTCCGTCAATACGGGCTTGGCAAGCATCAGCTTTTTCTTTTATTTCCTTCTGGAACTTGCATTATTCCTTCATCAGTTTCTGGAAAGTGACCTCAACCATTTCTGACTTATCTGTATTGCAGATCCTTAATAAAGATTCAGCATAAGTCTAGAGTTGAGTTACCATTAGTTTATACGGAGCTGTCTTTTCTTCTCCACCAATGATTGCTATGCCAGTTGCATAAATATTCAGAATATTGGAATTGAAGAGAAAGGACTCTGTTTCAGAATTTTGTCAATACAGGCATCCAGAAAGTCAAGAAAAACTTTAATAGTATGTTGGAGCAAATTCGCTTCAAGAGCATCCACTTTTGCACAACTTGTTGATGAAGAAGTAGCTGTAGTGAAAATAATAACAGGAGCAAATGTGGATGGTACCACACTCCGGGGTGAATAAACAATAGCTTCAATGAGTGTAGCAGGTTCAACAACTCCAACTTTAGTGGAGGCAGTAGTCTCAGTATCCTCAACAGGTGCAGTAAGATTAGCAGCTTCAACTTCATTGACATCAGTGGCTTTAATAGGGTTAGTAGCCACAACAACTTCTAGTGTAACTTCTGGTTGAATTTCAGCATCAACAAATGAAGTTTTACCTTCAGGTATATACTCCGAACTTGGAGTAGAGGGAAACATTTCTAAAAAAAGAAAGAAATGATTAAATGATGATAAAAGAAGTGAAAGTTGATGTAAATGAGTAAAAGTTCAGAATAGATCTTGAGGTTGGGAACTGGATTCTCCAGGTCTGTACACCTCAGCCCTCTCTTCTGTCATTAGAAATGTATATTTACCATGGTCTGATGGAGGAGCAGAGAAGTGAATGACATCACTATCAATATCATCATCATCACTCATAATTTAAACTATTGGAGGAGTAGGGGCAGAGATTCCTCTTGCACCAATTGGACTGGTCTCTCTGAAGAAGTCACAGTAACAGGTAAAAACTCAATTGCTGGTGTAGTAGAAGGAACCTCTATAATAGGGTTGCTAGGAAAAACAGGTCCTTGACTCTAACGCTTTTTAGATGAGCAAGGAATCAAATCTGCATCGTCATCATCTTCTTGTTTCTCTTTAGCAGTTTCAAAAGCTGAACTAAATATTGTTGTGCCTGCTTCAGCCAATACAGCTTGTGGAATGATCGGCAAGTCACTAAGACGCCTCAACCTCTTTCGTTTGTAAGAGATCTTCTTAGGAGAAAATTTTGATTGAGGAGAAGTTGGAATAGTGGGAGATGCAGGTTGATCTATTGGGTTTATTGTAGTGCTCCTTTCATCTTTTGACTCGAATCTTTCGAAGTCATACTCTACCCCAAAATCCTCTATTCCAGCTACTTTAGTGCCGCCAGCCTCTCTCTTTTGAGCATACCATGCTCTGATGTCTCTCAAACAAGTGAGTCTCAAGTTAAAGTTATGAGATATGGAATGGACAGCCGAATATCATTTGCAAAAGCCAAAACTCATAGACGAATTTGGAGTCTTGAGTGGAAAATTGAACTTGGCCTTTGTACCACCAGAGATGAAATGAAACCTAGCCCTGGCTCCCTCGAATAGGTTTCTAGTAAAGCTCATGTCTGTATTGGAATTTCCTACATACAATTGATCATACCCAAATTGTCGGAAAAAATGGCTTGGGTAATAGGGTTCAATATAATAATGGTTCCCTAAGCGGAGAACCAAGTGCCCTAGACGGATGCTTATTAGCCACCAAAAATACCCAGGAGACAGAGTCATGAAATTATCAACACCGGCTACATCCGCAAATTCATCCCCATAACCAACATTTGGAAAGTAAGGAAAATATTTGTATAACTCATAATTAGCATGATAGCGAAGCATTCTGCGGATAGTAGCCATATAACATCCTTTCTAGTGGAATTTCTCATAATGCTAAACTTTGGGAGAACTCAAGTCTATTGAGTATCAATTGAACTCATCAATGAAGAGCAGTGCAGAACTATCCAAGCCATTAAATAAGTGTATGAAAGTTTCACCTGCGGATTTGAAGTCTTGACAATCAATTTTCCCTCATTATCATGCTCCTTCTTGACATTATAGAATTTATCAACTAATTTTCTCAATCCACTATGTATTCCACAAACCATTGCTGGCAGCAAACTGAGTGGACGGCCGAATACTAACAAAACTGGCGGATATAACACTCTAATTGATAGAGTTTCCTGCGATGGAATCGCACATTTCTTCAACCATAACATCAAGAAACTTGCCAACAATGCAGGATCTATAAAGCCTGATAATGAAAACTTTCAAAAGATGTCCCAGCCTTGAAGACACCCTTGTCTAATTCAGTGATGTATGCATCGGTTCCACAGTGAACAATCCTTTCTTCAACCTCTTTCTCAGAAATTGGAGAAAGACATGTTAAATCAAGATTGTTCCTCATAAACTTGGGAAAAAGATACTATAACCACTTCTTTTGCTTCACATTGCGAGCATTAGACATGTGAGCACAAATGTGATAGTGGCAAAACAATTCCCAGTAAGTATTGTAAACCATGGGATTCCAAACATTCAATAAATGGAGTTCTTCTCCTGTTGGGACATATTCTTCATAAGGAATATCTCCCATAGGTAACCCTGAAATCTCATGCATCTCATGGAGGGCAAGCCTTAGTTCACCACGAGGCGTAAAGAAAGTACAAGTAGCAGAGTTATACATTTCCAACAAAGAAAAAAGAAATGGAATTGACTAGAAGGAATTCCATGTTGAATTGCCCTTATAACACGATAAAGAGCTATATGTTTCAGTTGGTCTGCAAAAGTTCTTAAGAAAAATTTGATTAAGATAGCTCGTTCTCCCTTAGGAGAACAATGAACCCATCCAGTAGGACGAAAATCTTGGATTGTAAATTCTCCTTGTGCATCAACAAAACGGTGTGAGAAAGTTTGGACAACCACTGGAGTTTCACCTAAAGGAAGGTCTTGCTTAAAAGATCTTGGAAATAATCCACAAAAATATTTTCCAGTAGAACGAGAAAATGCTCCTTGTGCATTGAGTCCACCCAGCAAAATGCCTTCTTGCGGTTTGTTTAAATACCAATCCATGGTTCTTTGAATAGAAAGGGATTGGAGATATAAAAATGGATAAAACCTTTCCATGTCAGGAAGAAACAAGTCGCGACCATTAATTTGATGGAGCCACTTATAAATCCTATCATTTAGATAATCATAAGGGATCGGGACATGATCACCAAATAGAAAAGGAGGCTTGTTCAATGAAGACCTATCCTTTCCCTCAAAAGGAGCAGTAGTCATGAATTCCAACAATATAAGATAAGTAGGGTTCAAAATTTTACTCTTCCTCTCTTGACCATCAGATGTTGTACAAACTAGGAAGACTTGACTGAAGCTAAACTGTTTTTCACCATCGTATTCTCTTGTATGGCCAAAATAATGATCTTTTGGCAAGGGTTTAAGGCATAATTTACTGCATGAAGAGAAGAAAGAATTAAAATAAAATCATGAAAAGGTAGATGTTCTCTTAGGGTCAAAATATAAATTACAAATATGATATGAAGTAAGAGAATCACCCCGACCAAAGGCTCCTTCCGAACCACTATGGAGCTAGAAGTGGCCTAGAGATTTTGAGAACCACTACCAGATGGACCAGAAGATGAAGCCTTTTTTCGTCATTCTCTTAAAATTCTTAAGAAAAAAATTTAGTGTAAAAGAAATTTGAAGAAAATTGAGGATAAAAGAGCTTGAAAATGAAGAGTTTTGAAAGTTGAAGGAAAATTTGAAGTTCAAATTTCTTTTAGAAAGTTATAAAATACCCTAAAAGATAAGTTTGAAATTTTATAGTAGATGATTTAACGAATGAGATCTCTGGCCCAAATTTCATGAGGATCTCCTCATTAATGAAGCTCAGAAAATATCTCGATCCCTATGCTAGAAAAGTGATAAAATTTTGGATATACAGCATAAAGCGCGAGATCCGCAGCTCTAATATAGAGTCGTGCCTTTTTTCAGGAGTATGGAATTTGCGATTCTAATACAGAGTTGTGTTCCCTTTCAAAGTACAAAATCTGCGAAGATTGCATTCTTACCAAATTATCCAAAGTATTTTAAAACATCTCCAAAACTATAGAGTTTTGAAAACTTTGGAGGGGTTTTGTTGGCAGAATTCTCTTTTATTGGGATTATCTTTCACGAAGAGAGATCCGCGTATATAAAGTACAGAGAAAATAAGACATGGTCTTCACAGAGTTGTGCTTTATTTTCTATAAAAGATGAGACGTGCTCTTTGATTCGCAAATGAAACTGAAGTGCAAATCTCTTTTTCTAGATTCGCAGACTTAATAATGAGAATAGGTCTTGCAGGGTCTCATCATCATGTCTAAGCATATCATGCAAGCAGCAAACACACATTCAGATTGAAATGCGAATCTAATAATGAGAATAGGTCTTGCAGGGTCTCATCATCATGTCTAAGCATATCATGCAAGCAGCAAACACACATTCAGATTGAAATGCGAATCTAAAGTCTAAGATTCGCATTTCAATTGTCATTCAAATTAAAATACGAATCTAAAGTCTGAGATTAGCGTTCCAATTTTCATTCAGAAGAAACACGAATTTAAACCTTGAGATTCACATTTCAGTTACGATTCAGAGGATTAAAGATATCGGTTATAAGTTTTGGAGATTTAATACAAATTCACCAGATCAAAAGACGAAAAATTAATATTAAGATCATGGAGGCCAACAGTTGGATAGTTATATCAACTTAAAAGTCTCCAAAACTCTATAAATAGTAGAAGTTTAGGTGGAAAAAGGGACCGAAAATCAATATTATAGAAAGAGTTATTTTATATCCATCCAAGTGCTGGTGCCATCAAAGGCTTGAAACTCTTGCCAACCAAAATCTTATACGGAGTGTTAACAGAGAACAAGATCGTCCTCCACATCATATCTTCTGCCATAACTCCCACTCAAAATCAACACCAATCTGAGTGAAATCTGATCCGAACCAGGGCTCTGATACCAATTGTTAGCAAAAATATAGGAATAATACTAATGCAACAACCAGCGAAATTAAATAGTTAACCGAAGAGAAAAATAGCAGAGACAGAGAATATGCAGATTTAACGTGGTTCGGCAATGTGCCTACATCCACGGGAACATAATCGAAAACTTTCACTATATCAAAATAGATTACAGTACTCTAGTTCTCAACCACAAGAGAAATTACGATAAAATCACACAAGAATTTGAGATCAAAACCTAACATCTTGTTACAGTGATTTTCCTCTATGCTTCGGCCGTCGAAATTTCTAAAGGATTCACCAAAGGAAGAAACCGCCCTCCTTTGCTTCAGCCGCCGAGAAACCCCTCAGCCAAAAATTAATAGCACCCTTCCTGTTCTTTTGGCCAAAAATAATTAGCAGCACCACCACCTAATTATTTTTCCTTTCGGCCAAAATTAATAGCCACTGCCCTTTAATTTTTTTTCTCTGGCCGAACCTAGCAGCACACACAAAACACAATTATTTTCTCTCTCTCTGGCCAAAAAATCAGCAGCCGTCTCCTTTTTTTTCTTCTGCTTTTGGCCAATCCAAACCCTAGCACACACCCCTATATATATATATATATATATATATATATATATATATATATATATATATATATATATATATATATATATATATATATATATATATATATCATAATGGGTTTGGGCGGATTTTGGACCCGTTTCGGTGGACCGAAATCCACTGCGGCAATAGGGCTCCATAAGCAACAGAAAATTGTTGCTCGATTGCTAAATTGTTCATCTTACTTAACTTGGTAATATGCACCCTTAACCTTGCAACTTAGGTAGGTTATGTGCGAATATATTTTATGAAGATACTGAAACTAAAAGTAGAAACGTTTAAAAATCTTTATATATGAAAAATAAAAGGTCTGAAGTTTGGAATCATTTTGTGGTTGAAACTCAACCAGATGGTAAATATAAAACAATATGTAAGTATTGTGGAAACTTATTTGTTTGCAAGAAAAATTTAGGGACAACCCATTTGAATCGTCATATCAAATTTACTTAAAAAACAATCCTCTAAAGACTTGGAACATATGTTTCTTGGCATATCTTCTAAAGACTTGGAACATATGTTTCTTGGCATATCTTCTAGATCTGATGGTGTGGTTTTTACTTTTGATTTAGAAATATAAAGTGCTTAGCAAAGTTAGTGGTTTGTATAGAACCTCCATTTAAAATTGCGGAATACCCATTATTTATTAATTTTGTGAAGAGCTTATAGCTTGTATTTACTATCATTTGTCGACACACAATTAAAAATGAATGCATAGCTTTATAAGAATTGAAGGGAAAGTTTCAAGAAAAACTAAAGAATTTAGATTGTCGTCTGAGTTTTACTTCAGATTTATAGACTTCTAATAAAAACCTTAGATACATAGTTCTAACTGCTCACTATATTGATGATGATTTTGTTTTAAACAAGTTGATTTTAAACTTTAAAATATACTAGCTATGCTCATACTTGCTAGTGTTCTCACACTATGAGAGTATTGCTAGTATCCTCACACTAGCTATGCTCTCAATGATATACTTGGAAGTTGTTCTTACTGAATGAGATTTGGATGAAAAAGTATTTGCTCTTACACTTGATAAATCTATCATAGATAATACCCTGAAAAGAAACTTCAAAAGAGATTTTAATGAAAAATTACTGTTTAATAATGAACACATTCACATAAGGTATTGCAAACATATTTTAAATATAATGGGGCAAGATGAAATTAAGGTGATGGATGATTCTATTAAACACATTCGAAACCTTATTACATATGTTGTTAGTAGTCTATCTAGAAAGCAAATTCTTAATAGGATTGTACAATTATTCAAGTTACCTACTGGGAAAGGTTTGGTTTTAAATGTGCCCACAATTGGAATTATACTTATCAAATGCTTACTAATGCTTTGTCATATGAGGATGCCTTTATAACATATGCACAATTGTATTATAATGTTACTTCGTCTCTTGATGATTAGAGAAAAACTAAATTGGTAATTTTCTATATATTTTTGTTGATACAACTCAAGTATTTTCGGGTAGGAAGTACCCTATATCTAATTTGTACTTCAGAAAAATTTATACCATTCAGCATGTGTTGCAAGAAGTATCTACTATGGTGGTGATAATGTCAAAACATTGATATTCAAAATGCAAAAAAAAAAAAGTTTAATAAGTACTGGTAAGAACCCAACATAATGTTGTTAGTTGCATCGGTTTTGGATCCTAGATCAAAATTTGCATACATTGGGTATATTTATACATTAACACTCAGTGAGATGGAGAGCAAGATGAAATGTGAAGATATTACTACTTTTCTTAAGAAAATTTATGGTAAATATGAGAGCACTGTCAAACAAAAACCGGTTTTGATGTATTAATCAAGTCAGTTAATAAGTGGCAGCTCAATTATTACTTTAACTAGTTAGGGGAAAGAAATGTATATTCAAAATTTGCTAACTTTTGAGCTCAAAGTTCAATAAAAGAGCTAAGAAAAATAAAGTTGATAGTTGTTTAGAAGAAGATATATTTCCTCCGATATTTGATGTGGATTTCAGTGTTTTAGAGTGGTGGAAGGAGAATACAAAATTTTATCCTATGCTCTTAGAAATAGCTTGAGATATTTTAGCTATACCAGTTACTATCATTTCATCAGATGCGGCTTTCAATATCGGTAGTAGAGTTGTGGATTAGGATTGTTGAATGGTGAAAAATAAAGAAAAATCCCATATGTGAGGCTAGTCATTGGATCGTATCAAAAAATCACTAATCGGCTGGAGATCGGATTTGGTGTAGATTTGAATATCCTATCTTATCTAATCATGTTTGATCTTAGTTTTTGATATCTAAATCATAACTAAATATATCAAATTAGAGATTCTGACAAATCTTCAAGAACAGATCAGGTCCATATATAATGAATCAGAGATTTCCAAATCTTTCTTAAAGAGAAATAAATATTTGATCTTATCTACAAGGCAGGTGATCTAACCACCTCATGCCTATAAATAAGCATCATGAGGCATTCTGAAAGTCCCAGAGAGGGAGACCTAAGGTCACGTACTCTTAAGCACGTACTTGATGAGCTCTTGAGTGCGTACAATCCGGTCAATTTAATGTGCATACATGTATTCAGAATCAAGTAGGCAGGACAATCTCATGCTATTTTCAAGCTCCCATCAACGTTAGATCGTCAACAGAATCCTCGGACTTGATAGATTTGCTTGATAGATTCTATCACTACTATAAAAATCCACTTCATTTATTAAAGAGAGTGATGATTTATAAATATTCTTGTTTGTTTTCTTTAGTTCTTTCATTGTAATTTTTGAAAAAACATTGTAATCTATGGCAATGGAAAAAAACAAGAATTTTGTGGAAAACAAACTGGTGACCACAGTGGGAGACCCTTCATATCAAAAGGTTGTAGTATAATTCGACGTTAAGGAGATATAACGTGGCGTTAATCACCGCATGAAAAGAGGAGATTTTCGTTTAAGCGGAGTCCTAATGTGGTGTTAATCGCCGTATAAAAAAAGAGATTTTCGGAGCCCTCAACTCGGTAATTTCGGGAATCTCGTTGAATCCCAATATTTTGCAGGAAATTTATTATCAGAGTGTCTTCAGGCCTTCTCAGTATGAGCGTACCCAGCGATCTTTTAGTAATTCGCATTAACCAGCCCAAAATCAGTGAATCTGGATGGAAATAATGATCCAGCATTATATTTAGTGCTTTGAAATCATCCCTGGTGGGTTGACTATGACATACAAGTGCTCAAGCCCTCAGGCTGCACCAACTGCTACGAGCTCTGCGGTGAGTCTTCCTGTTGGATCTCGCCAGTGGCTGCTCGCGGGAGCAGCTCGTTTTGGCGGCGGAGATCTTAAACCCTAATTGTAAGGATCCGGAGCTGGGCTCTTTCTTGTCGGACCTACGAGCTCCAATTGTGCTCGACCTCAGGCTATGGAGTACAACGTTGTAAACGACAAGACCATGGCGAAGGCTATATCATGCTGGCCTTCATTTGCCGGTCGCCGCAGCATGCAACATCTACATCAAGAGGTGAAATGCCTGAGAAGAGTTAATGTGCCCACATCAAAATCATGCAGAGAAGGAGTTACTAAATTGTTGCCTTCTAAGTTTAGAGCACTTGAAGTATGCCCCGAATCAGCTTGCAGGTGCCCTAGACATTGACATGGGAAAAAGAGGCATATCCAACTTTAGATGAACTGACCTCTAACCTCATCCAAACTCAACGAATCACTCTTGGCTAATCATTGCTTGACTATGCTTAACATTAATTTACCAGATAAGGTAGCCCATCGCGATAACGTTGCTTCTTTAAAGCGCCCTCAAACTGTTTGCTGTAATGCCGATGAGAGAAATTCATCTCCTGATGGGTGGTCTGCAGACTGGTGTGTATATGCTCATTCCGCTTGAGCGCCCTCAATTTTTTGCAGCAAGGTGCCAAAAATTGGGAGGCTTGTTACCCTCATGACCATGTAGAGGAAACATGCTAGAATTGCAGAGGAGGAGAAGAAAATTGTGCCTTGTTCTTCTTCCCTCACCAAGGATGTCGCCATTGTCATTGCTCTAAGCAGCAAAGGTGTTTGATAAAAAGCCTAGGACAAGTCTTCATCTTTGACAGAGAAAAAGCAGGAGAGACCAATGCCTAAGGTGAAGGAAGAGGTGAGCTCCTCCTAAATGGCAAGTCCCTTTCGCCCCTTTTCTTCTTCTCGCCACTGCCATCGCTATCATCTCCAATTGTGCACTGCTTGCCGGGAGACACACATGTTGGGGATCGAATCCCCATCGAAATCGTAGAGACGAAAAAAATAATATAGAACAAAAAGAACACAAAAATTAACGTGGTTCGGCCGACCAATTTCGACCTACGTCCACGGAAATAACGAGAGAAATATCCACTATGAGAAAAATATATTACAAGATGAGATCTAAATATCTCTCTACCTCTCACATCTCTCATAATAATAAAAGTATCTCTCTCATCAATTGCTTACCTCTCTCGTATTACATACAAGAGATATACATAGTATTCCTATCCTCATCCTATTAGAATAATACTATCACCATCTAATTGGTATTTCAATCCAATTAGAACTCTGATTTTCTAATCAAAGTCCAACTGGGACTCCTTGTGATCCTTGATTGCATCTGAATACTCAACGGATGCGAGACACAAATTAAACAATCTCCACCTTGGCTCGTATCCGATGAGCCATGCATTTTGGAGAAACTCCGTTGTTCTCTCTATCCACTTCACAGACATCCACCGCATGATCATCATACTCCACCGACCGGGAACAACTTGTATAATTATCACCGTCTCCAACTTGAGCACATATGATCACTAAACCATACTCTCCTCCGAGCACTCATGGTCACTAAACTGTACTATCTTGAACACTCACGATTACTACACCATGCTCTTCACCAAGCGCTTATAATCGCTACACTGTGCTCCACCTCCGTCAAAATACCTGGATCTCCTAAGTACTCACAATCACTTATCATCTTGTGCATCACACAAAAATGATCGATACACTATATTCCACCTTAATTCAAAAACTATAACCAATTCTAGAGACAAATAATTATATATTACCATGTGCTTTATCATGTCACGAAGTAATCATATCCATCAACATGAATTACCACGCCATACCTCATCATCGTACGATCAACTAACCATCGATCATTTCGGCCAATATCGACCTCTCGATCATCGTCGATCACTACTGGTCTGCACAAAATCTACTCTAAATAGTGGATTTTGTAATGCCCCATTTTTCGGAGGGATACGAAAACGGAGTGCATTACCGGCGGGCACGTGTAAGTCAACATGCACGAGACCTATAAGTATGTAAAAGTAGAAATGAATGAAACTAAATACTAGTCATCTATCAGGATCTTGAAAGTTAGTCTACTGTCATTTAAAAGAGAAGATATATATGTCTAAAATAAGAAGCAATAAGTACAATTCTAATACAAAAGTTGAAACTAAACCCCAATAGAGTGATACATACCAAATGCAGAAATATGAAAGTGGAGGCTAGGAATCTATTACTGTTCGGTCTGCTTTTTAAAAAAATATGGATCATTGTAATGACAGATCTTCGCTTACATTTTCAGTACCTGAGCATGTGGGGGAGCTAAGGGTCAAATCCGACAAGTAAAATAATAAAAAGTAGGGAGTGTAATATAATCAAATAAGTAAAATATGAGTGTGGATATGAAAGTATGTGCATGTATAAAAAAATATTAAACAATTAAGTAACAATATCAAGTAGGAATATACCTAAATATTAAGTCTAAATTAATATCTTATTTTAGTTTATATTTTAAACTAAATGGTGAAGAAATAAACTCATATCGTAAAAATACCCTTGCATACTCGGGACCTGGCCAAGATGCTGGTGCTGAACCTATCATACTCGGGACCTTGCGGATGGGTTACTATTTTGGTTGCGCAACCTATCATAAACTTTTCACGATACAATATTTGTCCACCCTTTAGTTCTCCCATAACCCAAGATTTCAAGTTATATTATATGAAAATCAATCCCGAATATTATGAACCAATCATGTCAAGATCTCTACATACATATGTCTAGTAACAAGCAAGATGTGGTTCATATCAAAATTTAATTAACAGGCAAGTCATGATCCATGGCATTATCAAGACTTGTGTATATACTAATAAGAAAAATTCGGCATATTTTCATGTATCTTGTATAAGAAACTAGTATATATATGTTAAGGCAAGTATGATAGAATATAGAATATTAGAATAAATGTTATGAAATTAATTATGCATGTAAACCATATATAAATACAAGTATACATATAAACACATATGTAAGTGAATATTAGGATGTAAAAACACTTAGGATGACATGTATGTGAATCATACATATACAATTATGCATATAAACACATATTAGTTAAGTGGGTACTAAATTGTAAAGATGGAAATTAAATAGGCTTAACACTATTATAACGATTACTTTAATAACAAATTGATTTTCTAAATTCTAGCATGATTTCATAGTATGGAAAGTAGCAAATTCATTAAATCTTACTAATGTATATATATTACAAGTAAATATAGATTAGCATAAAAAAATTATGACCAAATATAATATCTCGTATAAAAGCAAAAATTTTAACAATTTAATGCAGAAATTTATTTGAAACCTTCTCTTTAAAATATGATTATGAATATATATATATATATATATATATATATATATATATATATATATATATATATATATATATATATATATATATATATATATATATATATATGTATGTGTGTGTGTGTGTGTTCTAATAGCAAGTTAATGCATTATACATGACGAATTTATATGGAAAATTTAAATGTATATCAAAATATGATGAACATTCATAAACATAACTTCTTTGTAATTTCAAAATAAAATATATAGTTTAAGGACCACACGACGAAGACGGGATTGACATCATTGCTCAGTTTGTAACTTATAGTTTAAATATAGGAGACCATAAATAAAATTATAAATTTAATACATAAACATAGAGTAGAGTGTAAGAAACTTATTTTTATATTTAAAATAATCTTAAAAAATTTGGTATAATGATATCACCTTTCTAAATTTAAACAAATCAAGATTCTAAATTAGTTATAAATAATTTTAGTTACAAAATAAAATCATAAGAGTGGATGTGATTCTACTTGCTTTGATAGATTAGGAAGATAACCCTATTTTGAGGCTAAAGAACTTCTTCCTCTTTTCTTCTTCTTCTTTTTCTTCTTCTCTTTTCTTATTCTTCTTCTTGAGAGTTGGAGTAAAAAGAAAAAAAGAGGAATGAAAAATAAAAGAGAAGAGAGAATAAATGAAAGGAAGGGAAGAAAAAGATATAATTGACAAAGGAGCGATATGGGGGTAAGATGATGGCTTGTTATGCTTGGCCAAAAGACAAGTATGGTGAAAGTAAGGTATGGGTGAATAAAAATAAAATAGGTATATAACAAATGACTAGTAATAATAGGTTATTAAATTTGTTTAAAGCTATATTTTCAAATTAAACTAACCCAAATAAAGTCAAACTTCATTTTTATAAGTCAAAAGAAGAGAGACTAGTCAAAATATGTGTAGGGCCTACCAGTGATTAAAATAATATTATTTTAAGTGATTACCTAGAAAATTTCAAAAACAAATCACCAAAAATATAGAAAAATGAGACGAATATAGCGAATTCACTCTTGGATAAATTTGACATCAGAAATATAAGTTATGATAGAAATTAGCTTGTTACATCATATCCCTTACAAAAAAAATTTCGTTTTTGAAATTTAATTTTTAACTGATTGGCGTAATAACATGTCAATCAATTGATAAGAATATGGTTATTGAGAAAATAGTTCTAATCAGAATATAACTGAAAACTAACTAACTTGTCATACTATCTAAACTAGTGGGATAAATAATCAAAGATATATAATGGAAAAAAATATCATAAGTTTCACTTATTAAAATCCTTGCGAATAACTGCAAAATTGCCTACAGATCAATTATTGCCACGCCAGACTCATAATAGCGAAAACATATAATTTTGGTCGAAAATCAACTATAGAGTATCTCATAAATCTGCTTGCTATAGATATGGATAAAAGAACTAGGTAAGATAAAAAATCAACTAATAATAGGACCAAGATAAGATTTCAGATCAAAGAAAATTTTGAACATGTTTATATATGACAGTAGTCCTAAAAACATCTTAATATAACCTATAACTCTGATACCATTCTGTTGCACCCCATTTCCCAGAGGGATACTGTAACAGAGTGTGTTACAGGCAGGCATGTGTAAGTCAACGTGCACGAGACTTATAAGTATGTAAAAGCAGAAATTAATGGAACTAAATACTAGTAATCTACCAGGATCTTGGAAGTTAAACTACTGTCATATAAAAGAGAAGATATACATATCTAAAATAAGAAGTAACTAGTACAATTCTGATACAAAACTTGAAACCAAGTTCTAATGGAGTGATACATACCAAATGCAGAAATACGAAAGTCGAGGTTAGGATTCGACTACTACTCGGTCTGCTTTTAAAAAAAATATGGATCATTGCAATGACGAATTCTTGCTGATCACATTTTCAGTAGCTGAGCATGTGGGGGAGCTCAGAGTCAAATCCGACAAATAAAATAATAAAAAATAGGGAGTGTAATATAATCAAATAAGTAAGATATGAGTGTGGATATGAAAGTATGTGCATGTATAGAAAATATTAAACAATCAAGTAATAATATCAAGTAGGGATATACCTGTATATCAAGTCTAAGTTAATATCTTATTTTAGTTTATATTTTGAACTAAATGGTGAAGAAATAAACTCGTATCGTAAAAATATCTGTGCATACTCGGGACCCGGCTAAGATACTGGTGCTGAACCAGCCGTGCCGCTAAGCACTTAAGTAGATACCGATATTGAGTAATCGGTAGTCCTATCAACATGGACTAAAGAAGAGATGATGGTTCAGTACCATTCAGACGCCCCCACGGATGGGCCCCTATTTCAGTTGCGCAACCTATCCTAAACTTTTCACAATACGGTATTTGTCCACCTTTTAGTTCTCTCATAACCCAATATTTCAAATTATATTACATGGAAATCAATCTGGTATATGATAAACCAATCATATCAAGATTTCTACATACACATGTCTAGTAACAAGTAAGATGTGGTCCATGTCAAAATCAATTTAACAGGCAAGTCAGGATCCACGACATTATTCAGATATGTGTATGTACTAATAAGGAAAATTTGGTATATTTTTATGTACCTTGTACAAGCAGCTATTATATATATGTCAAGGCAAGTATGATAGAGTATAAAATGTTAAAATAAATATTATGGAAATGATCATGTATATAAACCACACATAAATATAAGTATACATATAAACACGTATGTAAGTGAATATTAGGATGTAAAAATATCTAGAATGATCATGTATGTAAATCATGCATAAACAATTATGTATATAAACACATATTAGTTAAGTAAGTACTAAATTGTAAAAATGAGAATTAAATAGGCTTAACACTATTATAACGATTACTTTAACAACATATTGATTTTCTAAATTCTAGCATGATTTCATAGTATGGAAAGTAGCAAATTTATTAAATCTTACTAATATATATATTTTTCAAGTAAACATAGATTAACATATAAAGAATTATGACCTAACATAATATCTCGTATAAAAGAAATATTTTAACAATTTAATATAGAAACTTATTTGAAACCTTCACTTTAAAACATGATTATATATATATATATATATATGAGTAAACGGGAAATTCACCGGCGGTGAAAGGAGTTCCTTTACTGCCGCTTAGGTAGCCCAATAAAATTATTACAAGTGACACCATTCAAGATAACAAATAAATGAATTCCCTTAACCGTCCTTTGAATGGTACCACGTGTAATAATTTTATTAGGCCACTTAAGCAGCGGTGAAGGAACTTCCTTCACCGCCGGTGAATTTCCAGTTTACTATACAATATATATATATATATATATATATATATATATATATATATATATATATATATATATATATATATATATCTACGTTCTAATGGCAAGTGGAAAGTGATTTAAAATTATTGCATTATACATGAAGAACTTATATGGAAAATACAAATGTATATCCAAATATGATGAACATTCATAATAATAGTTTCTTTATAATTTCAAAATAAAACATATAGTTTAAGTTTGTAATTTATAGTTTAAGCATAGGAGGCCATAAATAAAATCATAAATTTAATACAAAAATATAGAGTAGAGTGTAAGAATTATATTTTTATATTTAAAATAATCATAGAGAATTTTGTATAAAGATATCACCTTTCTAAATTTAAACAAATCAAGATTCTAAATTGACTATAAAAGATTTTAGTTAAAAAATAAAATCATGAGAGTGGATGTGATTCTATTTGTCTTGATGGGATAGGAAGATAAGTCTATTTTGAGACTAAAGAACTTCTTCTTCTTCTCTTTTCTTATTCTTTTTCTTGAGAGTTGGAATAAAAAAAAAGAAGAAAAAGAGAGGAATGAAAAATGAAGGAGAGAGAATAAATGAAAAAAAGGAAGAAAAAGATATAATAGACAAAGGAGAGATATGGAGGTAAGATGATGACTTATCATTCTTAGCCAAAAGATAAGCATGGTGAATATAAGTTATGGGTGAATAAAAACAAAATAAGTATAGGACAAATAATTAGTAATAATATGTTATTAAAATTGTTTAACATTAAAATTTCAAATTAAACTAATCCAAATAAAGTCAAAACTTTATTTTTACGAGTCAAAAGAAGAGAGACTAGTCAAAATATGTGTAGGGTCAACCGGTGATTAAAATAATATTATTTTAAGTGATTATCAAGAAAATTTCAAAAACAAATCACCAAAAATATAGAAAAATGAGAAGAATACAGCAAATTTACTCTTGGATAAATTTGACATCAGAAATATAAGTTAGGATAGAAATTAGGTTGTTACATCTACCCCTCTTACAAAAAACTTTTGTCCTCAAAATTTAATTTTTAACTGATTGGAGTAATAAGATATCAATCAATTGATAGTAATGTGGTTATTGAGAAAATAATTCTAATCAGAATATACCTGAAAACTATCTAACTTGTCATACTATCTAAACTAATGGGATAAATAATCAAAGATATATGATAGAAAAAATATCATAAGTCTCACTTATTAAGGTCCTTGCGAATAGCTGCAATAATTGCTTGCAGATCAATTATTGCCACACCAGACTCATAATAGCGAAAACATATGATTTTGGTTGAAAATCAACTATGGAGTATCTCATAAATCTGCTTGTTATAGATATGGATAAAAGAATAAGACAAGATAGAAAATCAACTAATAATATGACCAAGATAAGATTTCAGATTAAGTAAAAATTTGAACATGTTTATTTATGACAGTAGTTCTAAAGACATCCTAAATTAACCTAGAGCTCTGATACCACTCTTTAACACTCCATTTCCCGAAGGATACGTAAACAGAGTGCATTACCGACGGATACGTATAAGTCGACGTGCACGAGACTTATAAGTATGTAAAAGTAGAAATGAACGGAATTAAATACTAGTCATCTGCCAGTATCTTGGAAATTAGTCTACTGTCATATAAAAAAAGATATACATGTATAAAATAAGAAGCAATAAGTACAATTCTAATACCAAAGTTAAAACCAAGCCCCAATGGAGTGATACATACGAAATCTAGAAATACGAAAGTGGAGATTGGGAATCTACTACTGTTCAGTCTGCTTTTAAAAAAATATGGATCATTGCAATGACGGATTCTTGCTTACATTTTCAGTATCTAAGCGTGTGGGGGAGTTCAGGGTCAAACCCGGCAAGTAAAACAATAAAAAGTAGGGAGTGTAATATAATCAAATAAGTAAGATATGAGTGTGGATATGTAAGTATGCGCATGTATAAAAAATATTAAATAATTAAGTAATAATATCAAATAGGGATATACCTGCATATCAAGTCTAAATTAATATCTTATTTTAGTTTATATTTTAAACTAAATGGTTAAGAAATAGACTCATATCATAAAAATATCCGTGCACACTCAGGACCCGGCCAAGATGCTGGCACTGAACCAGCATGCCGCTAAGCACTCAAGCAGATACCGATATTGAGTAATCGGTCGTCCCATCAATATGGACTAAATAACAGATGATGGCTCAGTACCATCCGAGCTCCTCTGCGGATGTGCCGCTATTTTGGTTGCGCAACATATCTTAAACCTTTCACTACACAATATTTGTCCACCCTTTAGTTCTCCCATAACCTAAAGTTTCAAGTTGTATTATGTAGAAATAAATCTGGAATATAATGAACCAATCATGTCAAGATTTCTACATACACATGTCTAGTAACAAGTAAAATATGGTCAATGTCAAAATCAAGTTACAGGATCCATGGCATTATCAAGACATGTGTATGTACTAATAAGGAAAATCCAGTATATTTTCATGTACTTTGTAAAAGCAACTAGTATATATATGTCGAGGAAAGTATGATGGAGTATAAAATGTTAGCATGAATGTTATGGAAATGATCATGTATGTAAACCATACATAAATACAAGTATACATATAAACATGTATATAAGTAGATATTAGGATGTAAAAATACATAGGATGATTATGTATGTGAATCATACATATAAACACATATTAGTTAATTTGGTACTAAATTGTAAAGATAAAAATTAAATAGGCTTAACACTATTATAACGATTACTTTAACAACATATTGATTTTCTAAATTCTAGCAAGATTTCATAGTATGGAAAATAGTAAATTTATTAAATCTTACTAATATATATATATATTTCAAGTAAACATGGATTAGCATAAAAAGAATTATAACCTAACATAATATCTCGTATTAAAGAAATATTTTAACAATTTAATATAGAAACTTATTTGAAACATTCTCTTTAAAACATGATTATGAGTATATATATATATATATATATATATATATATATATAGGAATTACTGTAGTTGAGCCGCCAGCTCAGGAAAAGTTACGTGAGCTAGCGGCAAAACAGTAATATGATCCAATGATTTTTCTTCAATTTTTTTTTAACAATCACTATCTCTACCTCTTTAACTTATTTCGGATTAAATTTCATAAATTTTGGATTTAATTTACCTTTTCATCAAGTGCATACAAAATGTTTTATTCATTGAAAACCGTTAATTTTGTGTTAGCTTGATGGAGGACCAAATCAAAACTAAAACCCAAGCAGTTGGGTATGAGTAAACCCTAGGGGGTCAAGATCATAATCCAAAAGAATTTTTTTTTTAAAATATATTGGAGATAGTGATAATGAACTGCAGCTCAGGTAACTTGCGTGAGCTGTCAGCTTATTTCCATTTTTCTCATACACACACACACACACACACACCTATGTTCTATGCCAAGTGGAAAGTGATTTAAAATCATTGCATTATACATGAAGAACTTATATATGGAAAATTCAAATATATATCCAAATATGATGAACATTTATAAAAATTGCTTCTTTGTAATTTCAAAATAAAACATATAGTTTAAGTTTGTAATTTATAGTTTAAATATAGGAAGCCATAAATAAAATCATAAATTTAATATATAAGAATAAAGTTGAGAGTAAGAATCATATTTTTATATTTAAAATAGATATAGAGAATTTTGTATAAAGATATCACATTTCTAAATTTAAACAAATCAAGATTCTAAATTGGCTATAAAAAATTTTAGTTACAAAATAAAATCATAAGAGTGGATGTTATTCTACTTGCCTTGTTGGGTTAGGAAGATAAACCTATTTTTAAATAGAAAAAAACTTCTTTTCCTTTTATTCTTCTTTTCTTTTCTTATTCTTTTTCTTGAGAGTTGGAGTAAAAAAAAAAAAAAAAGAAGAAGAAGAGAGGAATGAAAAATGAAGAAGAGAGAATAAATGAAAGGAAGGGAAAAAAAATATAATAGACAAAGAAAAGATATGGGGGTAAGATGATGGCTTGTCATGTTAGGCCAAAGGATAAGCACGGTGAAGGTACGTTATGGGTGAATAAAAACAAAATAAGTATAGGATAAATGACTAGTAATAATAGGTTATTAAAGTTGTTTAAAACTATAATTTCAAATTAAACTAACCCAAATAAAGTTAAACTTCATCTTTACAAGTCAAAAGAAGAGAGACTAGTCAAAATATGGATATGGCCCACATGTGATTAAAATAATATTATTTTAAGTGATTATCCAGAAAATTTCAAAAATAAATCACCAAAAATATAGAAAAATGAGACGAATATAGTGAATTCATTCTTGGATAAAATTGACATCATAAATATAAGTTATGAAAGAAATTATGTTGTTACAGATTTTGTCTAATCCGCATCCACCACTGCATCTAGAATACTTAAAAAATATAGGATTCGACTTCTGGATCAGTTTAATCGGACACTAATTCTTCGATCCACGCTCCGATCAAGTATAGCCGTCGATCTGTTCCTCATAATCCATCTCAGTTATCAGCCACTCCTTTTGGTGCACATTCTAGAGCCTCCGGTTGTGCACATCACTGGTTGTATCTGGCTATTTTTTTCTCCTTTCTTTTATTATATTTTGCCTTGATACCTCCGTCAATCTCCTTGTCGACTCAACATCAGATCCACCATCTCACGATCTTGATTCCGGATCCATATACATAACTATGATACCACTTGTTGGGGATCGAACCCCCATCGAGATCGTCGAGACGAAGAAAATAATACAACACAAAAAGAACACAAGAATTAACGTGGTTCGGCCGACCAACTTCGATCTATGTCCACTAGGCCTGCTTAATGGGCCTTGCCCGGCCCGGGCACGTGCCCGGGCTCGGCCCGCCGGCACGGTACGGCGGGCCCGTGCCGAGCCCGTGCCGGCCCATGTTATTTAAACAAGCAAAAAAAATTTAAAGAGGATACTTAGCTTCATTTAATTAGATTTAATAAGAAGTAATAATAATAAAAATATATATTATATTATATTTAATCTCATTACATTCATATAATTGCTCTATAAATCTCTTTAGAAGTTATACAAAGCCCGAAAAGAGGGGAGAGGACCCTAACCGTCACCCTCAACTTGTTCTTAATATTTTTTTCTAAGAGATTTATGAGTTAAAAATTACAAAAAAAAATTGAAAATACATTAAAATCCTTACAAATTTAAATACTTTTAATCATACTTAATTTTCTTCTGCTAAGTCTAAGATCTCTAGTACAACTTTATTAGTCAAGTCTTATTCCCTATCTTCTGCGTCGTACTAATCCTTCAAACAGACATACATCTCCAATGTGTCCGACGCCACTGAGATTTTCAACTCCGTAAGCACTCTACCACCTACGTTAAAAGTAGACTCCGATACTGCAGTAGATACCGGATGAGTTAGTAGATCATGGGCCATGTTGGAAAGCACGGGATATGTTTTTTCCTGTGATTTCCACCATGCCAAAATATTAAAGGATTCATAATTTTCACGGGATGCGTTATCTTTATAGTTGCTCTCTCTCTAAATAATAATGTAATTAATTAAAATATGTACTAGTTTGTCTTGCCTTTTTTCGGTGAGATACAGATTATATTATTGGATTACGAATTTCTCTAATAGATAGTTCTTTTGTACTTTGTGCTGGTACATCATACATATCTTCATATGTTTTATACATAATATCTAAATATGTTTTAATATTATTAACTAAATCCCTCACATTATTTTCATAAGACATATTTGTATAAAATAAATCTATTAATATTTCAAGTCCATCTAACATCTAACTTGCAACGGGGATCCACAATAGTTGCAAAATATAGTAAGTATGGAAAATCTTTAAAATATTTATTAAATTTAATTTTCATAGGTTGAACAATAATTTCAAGTATAGGGTGATTTCTACATTCATTAAAAATCGAACTAATTTCGGTTAGATAATACAATGCAATGTGTGTAGTTGGGTAATAAATTCCTGACAATGCTCTAATTGCATTTTCAAACTTGATTAAAAACTTAGAAATGCAATGCAATTGGTACCATTCATTATTATCTAAACTATATATTGGTGACTCCATTTCATTAAAACTATTTATTACATTTTTATACTGAATAGTTATGTTTAACATTTTATATGTAGAATTCCATCTTGTCTAACATCTGTAGGTACAATTCTAAGTGATATTTTCAGATTTTTACATATTTGTTTAAATGCTTGTCTTCTTGACCCACTATCTTTAATAAAAAGTAATATATATCTAAGTTTCATGAGTGAATCATTTACTATTTTTAATCCATCTTGAACGCATAAGTTTAGTATGTGGCAAATACACCTAACGTAGAATAATTTTCCATCTAGTATTGATTTTGTAATATTTTTAAGAATTCTAATTGCGGCCGTATTTTCAGAAGCATTATCCAAAAAATGGTAAATATATTTTTTTTGTTCCAAAAGCTGAAAAAACACTTAGAAGGGATTGTGATAAATTATGTACATTGTGAGAAAATTCAAATACCCTAAACCCTATTATTCTTTTTTGTATGCACAATCTTGATTTGTATAGTGTGCCGTTACATATAAATAATTAGTCATATTTTTAGCTTCCAAACAATCTGCAGTAATAGCAACTCTAAAAATTAAAGAAGTAAAAATAGCTATTAAAGTGTCCCTCTGCTCTTTATATAGTTTGAACATGTCGGATGTAGATGTTGAACGTGGGACTTTTTTATATTCATCAGTAAATGCTGATTTACAAAATCTTTCAAATTTGCAATTTTTCGAAAAAGTAAATGGTTGTTCGTTATGTATTATAAATCTTGCTAAATGTTCTCTTGTTTTAATTGGATCATATTTACGTATACCTAATGATCCACCAAATGTGATTATTTGTGTTTAATGTGGTACATTTGGTGGGTGAGTTTTTTCTAGGTGTCTTTTAAGATGACCCGTTCCGATATCTAAAGGAAACGAATAAATTTTTTGATAATATTTACACTTAGTTTTCCTAACACTATTTTCTATTATTTATTCAAAATGTTTCCATATATCCGATCTAGTAGCCCTAGCAGATGCGGTAGTTTGTGTTTCGGGTATGATTGTATCAGTTGGTTCTTTCTCAGATACAGAAAATGGTACTTGAGGAGATTGTTCTAAGAGTTGACATAGATTTTGATATTCTTTATCAGTTAAAAATGTTGAAAAAGAACATGTGGCTTGAGAGTAAGAAGCGCCAAACGAGTGTGAATCCATTTTAATAAAATCCCCAAGAAAACAAATTAAAATTCTCAAAAAAACCGAACAAAAAACTTTAAATTATAAATACCTGTTAACCGGTGAACTATTTGAGAGAGAGTGAAATATCTAGCTAGAGAGATGAAGCTGGAAACCGAAAAAGCGAAGAAAACCTTACTTCAATGAGAAAACTTGCAGGAGACTTGCTTGCTTGAGACTTCTTGATCACTTAATTGAAACTTGCTATTTGCTTTACTTGAGATTTCTTGATAATTAAAGATTTTAGAAGATTTTTGAGAATGAATTTAGTTGTATAAGAATGATGAATGGTAATAGAGGAGATAATGAGCTATTTATAGAGAAAGAAATGTTTTAATTTGCAAAAAAAAAAATAACAAAACCCCCAACGGCTATTTTGACTGTTGGGGGGGAAATCTGCAATTTAAAATTGCAAGAAAACCCCCAATGACTATAAAAATAGCCGTTGGGGGCTCATTGCAAATAAAAATTTGCAAAAACTCCCCAAATTAAGCCCAACGGCTATTTTTTTTTTTTTTAAAATATTACCCGTACCGGGCTATGCCTGGCACATTTTTTTAAAAAAAAATATTACCCGTGCTTGAAAAAGACTCACCTGAGCCGTGCCGGGCCAGGCGTGCCCAACGGGCTGCCCGGCCGAGTAACCAGCCCTAACGTCCACGGGAATAACAAGAGAAATATCCGTTATGAGAAAAATATGTTACAATAAGAGATCTAAGTATCACTCTACCTCTCACATCTCTCATAATAATAGAACTATCTATCTCATCAATTGCTCTTCTCTCTTGTATCACATAAAAGAGATATATTTAGTGTTTCTATCCTAATCCTATTAGAATAGCACTATCACCATCTAATTGGTATTCCAATCCAATTAGAATTCTGGCTTTCTAACCCAAGTCCAATTGGAACTCTTTGTGATCCTTAATCGTATCTGAATACTCAACGGATGCGAGATACAAGCCCAATAACATAGGCCGATGACTGGGAGTGGTATGGCATCCCTATCATTTGCGAGTCCTACCTCGGTGACAATCCCTACGTCCGCATAACGAGGGCGGTGTATGACAAAGAAGTGCAACGTTTCCACACAACCGCTCAAGATGTTTCGTTAGCAGCCGAGCAGGACGCAAGGTTCAAGAAGATGGAGATTTGCTAGACCTGTGGCAAGCTCAAGAATGTCTGCCAAGTGTGCTTGCTGGAACTCGCAGTTACGGGCTCCCCATCCAAGTCCAAGACATGGTGCTGACGATCGACTCCAACGACTCGATCCCAAAGAGCAATGTGAATCGGGAGTACTTTGCCGAGGTGCATGATCAAAAGGCTCTGCTGGAATAGATTGTGAGTCATCTTATGGAAAGCAACGTCCAAATGACACAATCCTAAGGGCAACTCCATATTACAAAAGAAATCGAGCCTATGTTTGTAGCTTTTGTGCTCCCAGTGAATGCACTGGAAAGGCTGAATGTCCATATCTGCATGATATGCCTATAATTGGCGAGTTCCCAGCAAAACATAAAAGATCATGGTGTCAATAACCTACTTGCCCTTGAAACTACTGAGCAAAGCTGGTGAGCTGCGAACTCTGGCCCCTCCAGACGAGAAAAGCATTCATACTGGGCTAGATACCGAGCAAGGGAATAAAAGAGATCGTGCATCTTGCAGCCTGACGAATCATAATATCCACCAGATGGATGCAGAAGGCTCCCATGCACTAGCTCCTTCCAGTATTCTTTTCCCACTTCTTCCATCTACATGTTATCTCTTGCCTCCACAAATTCTGAAGAAGCTACAGCATCCACAGCAGCAACCAAAGCAGCCTTGGCAAGAAAGCAATTCTCTCCAAAACCCTTAGCAATACCGATACAAAGCGCTTGCTTGCTGGTTTGATCACCATGGGATACTGAACGAGGTACAGGATGAGTTCGTAAAAATCTCTTCTCGAACTTTGCAAAAAGGAGAAGCCAATGTCATGCTTTGTAAGGCCGTAACGGGATTGATCCCAGGGAATCTTATGCCTTCATTGAAGTATCTTTACCTCCTTTTCAACAACCTTACTGGCTCGCTCCCGCTCAAGGCGCTGACGAATTGCAGCTCCCTTCAAGTGATTGATCTCATTTCCAACAATTTCTCCGGTGTTATAGCAACTGGGGGTTCGGATTCTGCAGTCTATTCCATCCCTTACTTCCTCGAATTGACATGGCTTGAGATATTGCATCAGTTTGCTATATCGGTTGGTTTTGGACCTCAGTGGAAGAAAAGAGGATTTGAACGCCCGCATCCGCCAGATAACAACGAAGGGAGGATGTAATTTCTATGAAATAGTGCTGCTGGTGAAAATGTAGTTGCTCTAATGCATCAAAATGGCTACTCACATCGACACATATCATGACACCAGTTAACTCCTGGAACTGTCAGGCTTGCTGCATATCACGGTCTTTCTCTCAAAGGAAGCAAAGGATTGACAATATTGGAAGTTGCCTAGAAGATATAGAAATCTGGATTAAGAGATCCTTCAACAAACAAGACGCCTAAAGTATCTACCTATTGCTGCAGCCTTGTCCGGAGATAAAAGAACAGCTCTTCAACGTATTGAGTGCGGTCTTTGCTAGAAGCATAAGCTCTAGAGAGTCTAGTATGCTCTGAGCGCTGTATCCGCAATGCAGCTTGCTAGGGAACTTTTGACCCTTGATGAGAAGAACTCGAAACGGATCTATAAGGCAGAGATTTCCATGATCGAAGGCTCCAGACTCTCGTTTTCATGCCTGGGATAGCAAAATCCATTCATCATACCCGGATTCTTACCTGTGCACATCACATAAGAGTTGGAAGGCAAGTTATCAACATCCTCTCATTCTTGGTGAGAGTGGGGGACACCAAGCATAAGGACTTCTCACTTACAAGTCCTCTTGGTGATGGACGTGCTGAAAGAATGAAGGGGAAGGACAAAATCATGGACTTCACTTGCTGGAATACTTTGTTTGGAATGCTTGTGAAGCATGGAATAAGAAAGGTGATAGAAATAAAAATGTAATTAAAAATGCAGGGTCTCTGGCAATTAAAATTGAAGCAGAACTCTTCAAATTATTTGGAAGGGATGTGAAGCTTCAGAGACGAATGCAGGTGAAGAGAGTTCAAAAGTATGTGGAAACTCTCGACATGCTCACGATCAAGAACTCGATGTACAATGGGCCATTGCAGCAGCATCATCAGCAAATTGATAGAAAGAAGAAGGGCCTCAACGATCATGATGTTGTCATCAAGTGCTCCGAGATCCTGACCACTTCTCCGAAGAAGCTATACATTCCTTTTCTTGGAGTATCGGTGTGATTGGAATCTTTATTGTTGCTTTTGCGGTGCTTATCTTCCACTTCCTTGGCTCGATTGCAGGTTAGAAAGCAGGCAATTCCATCATTTATAGAGGCTCCATGTAAAAAAAAAAAAAAAAAAAAAAAAAAAAAACTCTTAATGGTGATGATGTTGACGTTGATGTCCCTGAGGTGGTGATTATAATCTCTGACCGAAACAATTGATAACTGCATGATACATCTGATAGTTGTATCTCATGTTCATCGAGTCAAGAGGCTGAAAGACTTTTGCAAGAATGAGCTAGCCTTACGACTAACTGTGAATTCAGTCGTCGGTGTCCTGCTGCTGACGAGTCAATGTAACGTGCCGAGACTTTGTTTGCAGTCCATGAGGTTATTGTACAGACAACTCACTATGGTTTCTTCAAGATTACAACCTTTGGCTCAAACTAGAAATTCTCAAGTTCATGGAGAAAGAAGATACGAAGCAAAAAACACAGAGAAAGTTAAACGAGTCCAAGAGCAGACTCAAAATCAATGCAAAAGGAGAAGAACACTCAAATCCTGCATTGAATGTAGTGTCGAGCCAAAGTCGCTAAAATGCGAGGATAACACTCGCATACAAGAGGTAAAACGCAAGGCTACATGGTTGCCTCGTACCCCCATGGAGGCTAGAAGAAAACTAGAAAAATTAACCAACTCACGGCCTAGCGTAAAACGCGAAGCTATCAATTAAAGAGACGAGCCAGCATGTGTAGAAAGCTCTCCACGCGAGGTTAAATCCATTAATGAGTATGAACTTGAGCAGAAACATAGAGCTAGCGTAAAACGCAAAGGTAAGAAAACTAGCATAAAACGCGAAATTAAGTCTGTGTGTGCAGGTACTCTCTCAAGTGAGGCTAAGCCATCACTTAAAGTTAAACTTCCTCAGAAATATCAAGCCAGTGTAAAACGCGAGGCTAGCGCAAAGTGCGAAGTTGCTTTTCAGCCTCGTGTAACTTTAAAATGCGAAGTTAACTGTGCAAGACGACTAAAATACAAAGCGTGAACTAACGGAGAATGTGTTGTACCGGTAGGCCAGTAGTTTAATACCATCATTTCTAAAAGGTTTCAAAATGCTTCCAGACTTACCCAATGGCCGAATGGACTCCACGCCCAGAGTACGACTGAAAACTCCTCTTCTATTAAAATCCTTGATCTGAGGAGTATTTAACAAATAAAAGAAAAACAATCTCAAAATCACTACAAGAGAAGAAGAACACTCAAAACCCGCATTAAAATGAGATTGGGGGCAAAACATGAGGCTATATAGCTGCCTTATGCACCCATTATAGCTGAGCAAGAACCAAAAAACCTGGTTAACTCACAGCCTAACGTAAAATGCAAAGCTAAGTGTCAGCCTAGCAGAAGTGTCAGAATGCATGGCCAAACCTCAACCTTTCATAGAAGACTAGAGAGTAAAGTCAAGTTTCAGCCTTGCGCAAAAGAACCAAAATGCGAAGCTAAGTTTCAACCTGCACAAAAGAACCAAAATGTGAAGTTAAGTTTCAACCTAGCACAAAAATGCCAGAATGCGAGGCCAAGTCTTACCCTTGCTAGAATTGTCAGAATGAAAGGCTAAAACTCAGTCCTGCATAGTCTACTATGAAGATGGAAAGAATCTATTATCACATAATGGACTCCATGAATAGCCAAATAAGTCCCACACAGGGGTCGGACCCCCAACCAAAGAAGCTTGCGTATAACACGAGGCTAAACCAGTGCAAATTCATCAGACGCGAGGTTATGCTCACATACAATGCAAGGCTAAACCCTGCATAAAACACAGGGCTAAGCCAGCCTAAAGTTATTTAGACACAAAACTAAACTCCACATGCAATGCAAGACCAAACTAGAGTAAAGTCTTCTAGATGCAAGACTAAGACTAGACTAAACCAGCGTAAATTCATCCAGACGAGAGGTTATGTCCGCGTACGAAGTTAGCGTAAAGTTATTCAGACGCGAGGCTAAATTAAGACCAAGCCAGCGTAAAATTATTTAGATACGATAGCGTAAAGTTATTTAGAATGCGAAGGTAACTCTCAGTACTGCGTAAACAAGTCCAGAACACGAGGTTAGCTCCCAGCCCTGCATAAACTTCAATGAAGAAAAGTGTGGTCAATTGAATTATAATGCTCATCATAAACCAGTCAAATGTGGCCCACACAGGCGGTGGGACCCACATCCAATAAACCTCGCATACAATGCTATAGTAAACCAGCGTAAAGTCATTAAAATGTAAGGCTATTCCCATAGCTAAAATGTGAAGTTAATTCAGTGTGCAAGGCTAAACCAGCGCATAAGTCTAACTCCATGCGTGAGGCTAAGCCAGCATACAAGTCTAACCCCGTATATAATGCGAAATTAAAAATAGCCCACTCGCGAGGCTATGCCAGCTTAAAACGTAAGGCTAAGCCTACAACTAAGATAAAATGAGGCTAGGCTTACACTTTGAACGCGAAGCAAACATCGCGTAACACCATCAAAAGCGTAAATTTCATGATTTTCTGGTACTTTTCAATGTGGCCAATTCTGCAAGAAAAATCAGAATCTGCATCAATTTTATAAAACCAGAGACCAGAGAACCCGTAGCGGATTGGGACATATTACAACTCCTACTTCTTACGAGGGTGGTGATACATTAAAATCCTTATTTCTTCAGAGATAGTTTATTAAAGTTTAATATGATTTCTAAGGAACAAGCTTGATAGTAGTTCTTCGGTTGTACAGTAAGAAGAGCTTCAGCAGGAGGGGGTGATACTGATATCTTTCCACAAACGGGTGATTTCCCATAGATACCCACTCATTGAGCCATGTACAAATGATGTAACAGAGTAAAATACACTCGTAAACGACCTCCAAGTAAGCTCAACAACTAGAGATGAAACATCTCAAGGCATACGACGATTCAAAACTTGTCGTCAACCAGATGACTGGAGTGTACGAGATTAACATGAAGTCTTTGTACTCTATCATCAAGTGGCAATTAAAATGGCCAATAAATTCAAAAGTTTTACATCGACCATGTCACGACACAAGAATATATATGAAGATGCCCTCGCGCCACTCATCACAACTTTTAATACTACCACCTGTGTCAAGTAAGCACATTTCTATTGGGAGCCACAATCTTCTTTGCCCTAAAACAATCTTGGAGATAAACAAAGTGCACTAAGTTGGATTGAGTCTTGAGCCCCTAGACTAACACTTTCCATTTATAAATTACGCACCACATGACATACTTCTAAAAGATCCAAAAGAAGTGGCCTGAAATAGTCTAGTCTTACATTGTATTCATCAAATAACTATTTTATTGTATAATTTATGTCATGTAGATGAAGGTGTAGATTCTTCAAGTTCATCTATTTAACAAATGATGGAGAATTAATTTAGAATACTTAGTGGAATAAAATCCGAGAAACTTTTGGTATGAAATGTTTGGCTTTTGTGTCCATCAACATGAGATCAACTAGAATTTAAGCTACATACACAACTTTTCCTTAGTAAATTGTCAATTAATCAACCGAATCATTATGCATCTTTTTAATTCAATAAATTGTGATGCAATCCAGCCCAATGGAGTGCGCTGCCAGCCTAATACTTTTTTGGCCCATGCATCGTTTGCATTCAATAGCTACTGGAAGAGGTTTATGGTTGTAGGAGGAACCAGTGATTTTGGAGGGACTGCAATGCTCATCACCAAAGATCCAAGTAAGTTCGTCATTTAAATTTAGCCTTCAGTATGGATAATTACATTGAAATGTACAGAATATGTTCTATACTTTATTGTTACAATTTGTTAAAATTGCTTGAAATCTCTCACAGTAGAATTTTTTTACACAGGTGAGAGCAGTGACATTGAGCTAGGAGCTTCTCACGCTTCTTGAACACTACATTAGTAGGCTTGACCAGCTGATCATTTGAAGCCAAACCCTTTGTGGATCATTATGTGCTTAAATATGAAAAATGATGGTAATTCCCATATGTGACTGTTGTAAAGCGGAATAGGAAAATGTTGTTGATAAAGTAGAATAGGAGAATGCTCAGTAATTCTCATATGTGACTGGAGAATGCTTAAATATGAAAAATGTGGTAATTCTCGTATGGTAATTCTCATATGTGACTGCTAGCCAGTGAAGTGGTGTGCTTAAATAAAATTTCTCAAAACTATTTTGTTTTGCTTTTGATACGGGCAAGCCCACAATATTCATGGGCTGCCCAAAACCCACTTTGGTTCGAGTTTCGGACAAGTCTAATATCCAAAATTTTAGTTTGGATATAGAATAGATTTGGCCTGGTCTGGCATGACCTCTTTCTATTCTCATTCCTGAATAAAAGCAATAAAAGAAAAGATATTTCAAAAGTTATAATAATATCGAAGACACAACACAGAGGGAATCAAAATATTTAAGCTCAGTAGGGAGAGGTGTTGGAGTCAAGGACACAGTCACTGCTCATTATCGATGCCGACGACTACTCAATCGCCTATTTTGTCAGTAGCAGCGACTTCTAAGCTCGCTTTCCTTCCTCTCCCTCAACTCCTTGAACTACTAGTGCAGCAGGCTCTGGCTGAACATGAAACCCAAGATGGCTCTAATTTGCGGATGTTTGCCATCCGATATCGAGTATAACTCGGCCACCATGTCCCTGCAACCCAGAGTACATCTCTGTTGTGTCAACGATGAAGTCAGGGCTATCCTTGCATTGTTCGATAATCCCTGCACAGAACTAACGTGAGGTAATTTAAAAGATTTTGAAACTAAATTATAAATATAAAGATTTGGAGATTAAATTCTAATTTTTAAAGATATAAGGACATATATAGGCTGTCCTTGTATTGTTTCTGTGCACAGAACTAATGTGAGGTAATTTAAAATATTTTGGGACTAAATTATAGATATAAAAATATGGAGACTAAATTCTAATTTTTAAAGATATAAGGACAGACATGTAAAAATCCCAAAAAATAATACAAATACAAGAAGAAATCAAAGAAATTAACATGGCTAGGCCGATCAGCTTACAAGAAAAAAAAAATCAAATCATCTCTCTATCTCTTCTATCTCTTCTAATAATGAAAACCGTGTCTCTTATCTATTTCTCGTCTCTTATATCACAGACAAGAGATATATACAGTACTTCTATCCTAATCATATTATAATAATACTATCTATATTTAATTTTTGATCCAATCCAATTAGAAATTATGGTATTTTGATCTAAGTCCAACTGAAACTTTTTCCTTGTAATCCTCGATCACATCTAGATACTCAATGTGTGTGCAATAAAAACCCAACAAGACTAGGCAGTCTTCTCCATGTTGAGCTCCACCAGACATTAGGCAGTCCTCTTCTCAGCATCTCAGATTACGCATTCGCTTTCTGCCAATTTCTTCTTAGGCATTCGCTTTCTGCCAATTTCTTCTTAGCTAAGTTCCGCACCTCCTCTGCCTTCTTCAAACTCTCCTGAGCCTTTTTGCCTCATCTTTCTGCTTAAGAAATTCCATGTGAAGAGAGTTTACATAAACCTGGCCGTTTTGACTTCAGTCATTTTGAAGTGACGAGATACGTCCACTCTAGCGAAGGAGGCGTGATCTGCTGGGAGGAATCCATTGATTGCAACTGCTTGCGCCACGTTGTCTGACTTGAATACAGAGGCTTGCCTTCTGAAAGTCGTCACCGGGGTTATGAATTCACCTTCTGCGCTGTCATAATGATCAGTCATGCCGGGCGGTGACCTGCTTTCTCTAGCCGGATAAATTGATGAGATGGGCATCTCTTTTGCCATCGAAACAAGGCATGCTTCTGCCTTAGCTTGCAGAGGCTGGCCAGCCCCTACTCTCTCTTGCTTTGCCCTCTCATTAACAAAGATGACGGAAGGAGATTTTTTGCTCTTTTTCTTGGGCTCCTTCTCAAGCATCGGTGCTTTCCTTTTCACCGGCTCAGAGATCATCGGAGGTTGGTCAGTAATCAGCAGAGCGCGTCATTTTTTTCTCTATTTCTCAGCAAAATATGCAGCAAACACATTCTTCTTGTCCACAGTTGATATGGTTCTAATATGAGTAAATTCTGCAAAGTGAGAAAGGGTTAAAAAAATTAGTCAGAAACCACACATACTGTCGCCTTAAGTACCGCTTATTCCTGTAGCGATTAGAGCACCCTTGCGAGTCAGAAACTTTAACATTACGCAAGTAGGCTATGAGTTCATATAATGTTTTTGCTTGGAAGAGTTTACCATCAGTCAACTGATTCCAACTCTCTATTGACGACTTCCTAAATCTCCAATAAAATATTTCTTTCAGAATTCGACATTGACGTTCCCCACAAAAAGAAACCTACCTTCCATTCTTTGCTATTGGAAGGGTAGTAGACAGAGTTTCTTTTTCAAATAACCAGAGAAATAGACCCACGAGCTTTTAGCAATATATAGTCGAATCAGTGTCATAGAAGAAGTCGAGAGTTTTGACAGTAACCAGGAATAAAAAGGGCTTGCACAAAACAAAGAAAGGAGACCGCTATTCTGATTGACTTAGAGTTCAATTGGGTTAAACCTACACCATAATATAATACTGGAGAACTTCAACCAAGACATGATAGTGTGGGAAGTGAAAGCCCTTCTAAGGGCACGAGTGTATACTCCTATAAACCCTTCTGGGGGCTGCGAAATTGGACTACTACCCTTTGAGCTTTGGGTTAAGCAGTATGGTATTCTCAGGGAAAGGGATTTCTTTCCTAAAGCATTCTACCTCGTGATTAGAAATTTAGACAATGTACACACACCCGTTACCTATAGATCCCACCGAGTTCAATTCCCATAAAATTTTTACAGCTAGCCAAGCTTAACATCACTCTAAAACCGTGACCAAATCATGATTCAAGCATTGAAAATAGCCGCAGCCCATAAAACAGTAAGAAACCAAAAAAAAATAAAAATAAATAACAGGTACAAGAGATGTGCTAGTTGCCTTTGTCTTACACTCCAATAGTAGCTCTAAGCTTGCTGGTACTCCACCTCCTTACTGTAGTCTCCTTAGCTTGGCTTGTAAGTATGAAAAGAATAGAGGATAGAGCTGAGTTAGTGTTTCAGAATCAAATACAACAAAAATGGTTTCATGTTTTGTAGGCAAAAGACACTCTCCGTCAAATTCTTTCAATTTTCTAGCCTCGTAGCCTACCCTCTTACTATTATTAGTAGAACTAGAAGGGGACTTTAGAGTGTAGAGAGAAATAGTAGGAGAAAACTGAGAGAGAAAAATGAGAAATTTCTCTTTTTAATACTTGAAAGTGTGATGCCGCATACCCTCCTCTCTTTCCCACGCATTTTCACACCTTGCCATCCGTTAGGGTTGAACAAAGAGATTCGCTCCGACCACTCCGTCCGGCTCCGATCGGATTCGATCGGAATTCAGTCGGAGTTAATGAAGAAGATCGGTCGGAGTTACATATCCGAAATAATAAGCGGTCGGACGTGATCGGAAGTTCTTCGGAGTTGGTCGAACTCCGACCGTCCGATGAGATCCCCTTCTCTCTCCAGTCTTCTTCTCCAACTCCTCTCTCTCTCTCTCTCTCTCTCTCCCCCTGCTCCCCTTCTCTCTTCCCTCTTCTGCTTCTCCTCTCTCTCTCTATCTCTCCCTCCCTCCCCTCTTCTCTCCTGCTTCGGAGCAGACTCCCAAAAACTCAAGCCCTCAAAATCCCAAGAAAATTAAACCTTTGTTCTTGGAATAAATAGAAACAACAGAAAGAGAAATTTGCTTTGTTTTCTTCCTCGAGCCAGCAAGAGAAAAATCGAACAAAAGGACGACGTCGGTCTCTCCCTCCCCTCTCCCTCTCTCTTGCTATTTCTTTTACCATTTCCTCAAAACTCCAACCAACGCCGTCGGATTCCGACCGCATCCGACCAATCTGGAGACAGTCGGAGGTCGGTTGGATTCTGGCGAGCAAGACGGTCGGAGCTTCGTCTCCTCCCTCTTGTCGGAATCAGTTAGAATTCTCCGGCCTCCACCTCCTCCGACCGATCGTTCACCCGTACCATCCATCAATGGAGTTTCATATGTCTCCCACTATTTCAGAAAAGAAAGAGGAGAAAAAAAATAATTAATTATGATTTTCGGACAAAAAAATTCGACTACGCAAATAATTTCTGTTGGAGAATCTCGAATTTTTTGACTTTCTAGAAAATTGTGCATGATTATAAATACCTAAATAATATTTTGGATTCTTTGACTTTCTAGAAGGTTATATATGGCTATAAATAGCTAATCACTTTAGACCGATCTAATTTGACTTTCAAATTTAGGTTGATTGTAATCTTTTGAATTTAGTCAATGATTGATTACTATAAATTAGCTTATTTCCTAAAATAGGACAATGATCTTGTTCTATACAAATGTATTCAGTTTAAGATCAATATGAAAAAGAAGAATTTTAGTTTTCTATTCATAGTATTAGAGCTTCTCTACGGCCATTTCACACCCAAAAAAAAAAACCTTTCTCTAAATTTTAGGTGTTGGTTGCCAAACTCTTCTCATTTCATTTTTATATACCTCAGTTTTTTGTTATCTTTCTCTCTCATCATGTAAGATTGATCTGAGAATCAACCTACTGTTATTGGTGCCAATTCTGAGAATAACCAAGGCAAGGTGCTAATTGAGTCGAAGGGGAACTGTAGAACATTCAGTCTTCCTACCAACTCAATGACAAAAATTATCTTCAGTGGTTTTAAGTTGTTAAAACCTTTCTCAAAGGAAAGGAAAAATTGAACCATCATGCGGAAACCAGACTCACTGCTAAGGACGCCACGTTTACAAAATAGGACGAAAAAGATTCCAGGATCATTTCATGGTTGTGGAATTTTACGACACAACTGTTAGAGAAGTGAGTCGAACCTGCATGTTCCTCACAACTGTTAGAGAAGTTTGGAAGTTTCGGAAATGAGCCAAACCTGCATGTTCCTCACGCGAAATGAGCCGCGAAATGAGCTGAACCTGCGTGTTCCTCACAACTGTTGGAGAAGTTTGGGAAATGATTTGCCAAACCTATTCAAAAATGCAAGATGTTGCATTGATTTATGAGATCCGAATCAAAATCAATACCACAATGCAAGGTAACCTTTATGTCATTGATTACTACAATACTATGAAAGGCTTGTGGCTTGAGTTGGATTATTATCAACTTTAAAAAGAAATATGGAGAAAATGTTGCTATATTGTAGAAATTTATAGAAAGAGAGAGAATGTTTGAATTCCTTACAGGCCTCAATACTGATTTTGATCAAGTTCGAGTGCAAGTTTTTGAAAAAGTTCTCTCGTCTCTTGAGGGTGTTTTCTCAATAATATTGGTTGAGGAGAGTTGCTGAGGAGTGGTGCTTTACAATTCAGTAAATGAAGGATCAACCATGAATTCCAAAAAAGATGGACACAATACCGAAACTAGCAAAATGAAAAATAGTCCAAACATGAAGGTGTCTGGTGTACTTATTGTAAGAAGGTATGTCACTCTAAGGATACCTGCTGGAAACTCCATAGAAAGTCTCCAAATATTAGAGGAAAGGAAGGAAATCGTGGGGGACAGCCTTGAGGACAGGCCCACATGACAAATACAGAGGATGTTCCTAATGAAAAACCAAATCAAGAGGGACTGGAAACTCTCAAGGAAGAGATAGTAAAGCTGAAATCCATACTGAAATTAGTTGGAAAATTTGACAACTCTTGTTCTCTAGCTCAATCAAGTAAGTTCTCTAATTTTTATGCTTAGTGTCTCTTTTCCTGTCCAAAATAATACTTGGATTATAGATTCAGGTGCTACCAATCATATAGTTTTTTCACATCAGTCTTTTACCTATATAAGCTTTGTTCTACCAATAGGAAAATTAAAATTGCCGATAGAACTTTTACTACTATTGCAAGTCAGGGAACCATTCCTCTTTCTTCCAAAATTGTATTAAGAAATATCCTACATATTCCTAAATTAGCTGTAAATCTTCTATTCATAAAATAAGCTACATTTGATTTGAATTGTTAATTGATTTTCTATTCCACACATTGTATTTTGTATGACTGGGTCTCAGGGAAGATGATTGGGCTTGCTAAGGAAATGAATCGGCTCTATATCCTTAATGCTAAGGAAGACAATAACTACTCCCATTCAAAATCCTATTTATCTAGTTATTCTACCAGTAAAGAGGACATTTGGCTCTACCATTATTGTCTTGGTTATCCACCATTTAGTTTGCTCAAGAGTATGTTTCCATTATAATTCAAAAATATTGAGATAAGTAGATTATACTGTAATGTATGTGAATTTACTAAACACAAACACGTCTCTTATCCATTGAGTAACATTAGATGTATGTTACCCTTTCTTTAATCCATTCCGATATATGGGGTCCTTCTTGTTACATTTATAGACGATTGCACAAGGGTAACTTAGGTCTATCTTATGAAAAACAAATATGAAGTCAGTGAGATTTTTTCAAAATTTTTCTAAATAATAAAAAACCAATTTGGGGTGAGGATCAAAACCCAATGAAGTGATAATTGAAGAAATTACTTCAATCAAAATCTTTCACATTTTCTTTAAAAAGAAGGAATTATTCATTACTCATCTTGCATTAATACACCATAACAAAACTGGATAGCTAAGCGAAAAATAGACACCTCTTAGAAATCATATGAGTACTTCTGGTTCAAAATAATATCCCTAAATTTTACTGGGAAGAATTGATCCCCACTGCAACTTACTTGATAAATATAATGCCCTCTAAAATTCTCGGTTTCAAGAGTCCTATGAGTGTATTTAACGAGTATTACCCCAATTCACGAATACCTTCAAAATTAATCCCGAAAATCTTTGGATGTATGGTTTTTGTTCACATTCAGGACACTGACTGAGGAAAATTCGATCTAAGAATATTAAAATGCATTTTACTTGGTTATTCTTTCACTAAAAGGGGATATAAATGGTATCATCCTGCTTCTCATAAATTCTTTATTTCAATGGACGCTATCTTTGTTGAAAAATCTATTCAGGTTCTCACATTTAGAGGGAGAGTATGAGTGATGACATGAGTAGCTATTTTCCCTACCTTATAGGTTACTGTTCAGCCTATGACCACAGTCTTACCAGTTCTTGATAGCCATATGGCCAGCCTTTTAACTCATCAAAATCAACCCTACATGACCAGCCTTTTGACTCATCAGAATCAACTCCAAGTATAACTCTAGTTGCTGAAAAACCTATTGCTGAAAAACATACCTTAGTTTACTCAAGGAGAAGAGAGCCTGCTTCCACCCAATTGCAAGTTCAGGATTCAACTTCGAAACCAGGTATGTAGTCACAAATTTCTTTCCAGTGATTGATGATTTGGATATTCCTATAGCGGTTAAGAAAGGAGTTCGAAATTGTATTTAACATCCTATTTTCTCACATTGTTTCTTTAGATAGAATCTCACATAAACATTGTTGGTTCCTCACTAAATTAGATACCATTCCTATTCCTTAAACCTTCAATGAGGCACTTAGGGATGAGAATTGGAAAACTGCTATGAATGAGAAAATTAGTGTAACTTAATAAAAATTGTACATGGGAGATTGTTGATCCTCACTTTGTTGATCATTCTATTATTCAGAATAATGGAGAGATTGATAATAATGTTAACTATAGAATACAAACTGCCTGGTTAAAATGAGAGAGTGCAATGGGAGTTCTATGCGACCGAAATATTTCGTTAAGGTTGAAAGAAAATTTTTATATAGGATTGCTATTAAGGTAGCTTTATTATATGGCACGGAATACTGGGCTATTAAAAAAATGTCATTCATAAAAGATAAGTATAATAGAGATGCGCATGTTTCGCTAGATATGCGACAACGCTAGGAGAGATAAAGTGAGAAAAGAAAATATTCGTGCTAAAGTAGGTGTAGGCCCCATCGATAAGAACATTCGAGAAAATCACTTACGATGACTTGGTCATGTGAAACATAGATTTACAAATGTACTAGTTCGGCAAGGGAATCTTATCAATGTAGGACAAGTTAAAAGAGCGAAGGAAAAACCAAAGAAAATATGGATGGAGGTGATATGAAAAGATATGGATTTTAAAGATTTAAATGAGAAGATATTACTTGATAGGAATGAATGGAAAATGATTATCAATGTGATCGATCCGGCATGATCCTCTTTTAGTTCATGTAGCCTACTCCAAGTACTTGGGATAAAAGGCTTAGTTGTTGTTGTTGTGGAGATTGTTGATCATAAAAAAGGCAAGAAACTTGTAGGATATGATTGGGTGTCTACAATAAAGTTTAAAGCAGATGTGTCTTTGGAGAGGTATAAGGTTAGGTTAGTAGCCAAGGGGTACACTAAAATACATGAAGTAGATTATCAAGAGACTTTTGCTTTGGTAACTAAAATGAATACAATTTGTATTATTTTATCTTTATATGCTAATTTCAATTGGTGTTTGCATTAATTTGATGCTAAAAAGGCTTTATTATTGTTCTCCATAAAATTGAATTTGATTTTTTATTGAATTTTCTCAATAAAAGATTACAATTTTAATAATTTTTCATTTACAGAAAATAAGAAAAATCTAATTCCCTCTTTTTTTAAAACTGGGTTCTAGAGTAACTATGGAGGATGATCTTACTCTCCGTTGATACTCCATATAAAATATTAGTTGGTAAGAGTTTCGAGTTTTTGATAGCACCAACACTTGGATGGAAAAAGACTCTCTATAATATTGATCTCCAGATGCCTTTTTTCTGCCTAAGCTTCTGCTATTTATAGAGTTTTGGAGACTCTTGAGTTGATATAACTGTCCAACTATTGGCCTCCACGATCTGAGAATTAATTTTTTGCTTTTTAATATGGTGGATTTGTATTAAATCTCCATATTTGTAACCTACTCTTTAATCCTCTGGATCGTAACTAAAATATGAATCTCAAGGTTTAGATTCGCGTTTTCTCTGAATGACAATCGAAATACGAGTCTCAGACTTTAGATTGGTGTTTCAATCTGAATTGACAATCGAAATGTGAGTCTCAGACTTTAGATTTGCGTTTCAATCTGAATGATAATCAAAATGCGAATATCAAATTTTAGATTCGTGTTTCAATCTGAATGATAATCGGAATGTGAATATCAGACTTTAGATTCGCATTTCAATCTGAATGACATTCAGAATGCGAATCTCAGACTTTAGATTCATATTTCCTTTGAATTATAATCTGAACGCGAATCTCAGAATGCCAATCTCAAACTTTTGAAGTCACATTTCAATATAATGGTATGTTCGCTGCTTGCATGATATACTTAGACAAGATGATGAGACCCTGAGAGGCCCATTCTCATTATTAAGTCTGCGAATCTAGAGAAAGAGATTCGCACTTCTGCTTCATTCGTGAATCAAAGATCATATCTTAGTTTCTATAGAAAATAAAGTACAACTCTGTAAAGACCATTTCTTATTTCCTCGTTAGTTTATATTTACGGATCTCACTTTATGAAAGATGATCCCAATAAAAGAAAATTTCGCCAACAAAACTCCCTCCAAAGTTTTAAAAGCTCCTGGTTCTGGAGGTGTTTTGAAATACTTTGGATAATTTGGTAGAAATGCAATCTTCACAGATTTCGCACTTTGAGAGGAAACATGACTCTGTATTAGAATCGTGAATTCCATGCTTTTGAAAAAAGGCACGACTCTGTATTAGAGCCGCAGATCTGGCACTTTATGCGTATATCCGGAATGTTATCACTTTTTCTGGTGTAAGGATCAAGATGTTCTCTAAGCTTTATTAATGAGGAGATCCTCACGAGATTTGGACTAGAGATCTCGTCCGTCAAATCATCTGCTATAAAATTTCAAACTTATCTTTTAGAGTATTTTTAACACTTTCTAAAAAATTTGAACTCCAAATTTTTCTCAAACTTTCAAGACTCTTCGTCTTCAAGCTCCTTCTATCCTCAATTTTCTTCAAACTTCTTTTACACTAAATTTTTCTTAAGAATTTTAAGAAGATGACAAAAAAGGCTTCATCTTCTAGTCCATTTGGCAATGGTTCTCAAAATCCTTAGGCTACTTCTAACTCCACAATGGTTCGGCAGGTGCCTCTTATTGGAGTTGATTCTCTTACTTCATATCATATCTATAATTTATATTCTAACTCTAAAAGAGCATCTTCCTTTTCACAATTTTGTTTTAATTCTTTTTTCTCTTCATGTAGTGAGTTATATCTTAAACCCTTGTCCGAAAGATCATTATTTTAGCCATACAAGAGGATATGATTGCAAAAAATAGTTTAGGCTTGATCGTATCTTTCCAGCTTGTGCAATATCTAATGGTCAAGAGAGGAAGAGTAAAATCTTAAACCCTGCTCACCCTACATTGCGGAAATTCATGACTATTGCTCCTTTTGAGGGAAAGGATGGGACCTTATTGAACAAGCTTCCTTTTTTTTTTTAGTGATCATGTCCCAATCCCTTATGACTGTTTAGATGATAGGATCTATAAGTGGCTCCGTCAAGCTAACGATCGTAACTTGTTTCTTCCTGACATGAAGAGGTCTTATCCATTCTTGTATCTCCAATCCCTTTTTATTCTCAGAACTATGGATTGACATTTAAATAAACCACAAGAGTGTGTTTTGCTGGGTGGATTCAATGCACAAGGTGCATTTTCTCGTTCTACTGTGATTAATATCATATTTTGAATTTTTCATCCCATATTTTATCTATTTTTGTATATAAATAATTTCTACTTGGGTATATTTAGTATATTTTGATAGGTAACAAAGGAATTGTAAGGAAGAGAAGAAGATAAAGCAAATTTGTTAAGAATATGAGCAAAAAAGTCAATCATGATGAAGACAAAAATTCAAGTGTAGAAGTAACAGATTTAAGAGCATATTAGGCTAAGATAAAACTTAAATTGGAAAATTTTGTATAGGAGAAAGTTGTAGATTTCAGAATTATCTTTGAAACGAGTCTAAGAATAGCACAATTCGAGTTCGTATGTAAACATTATGACCATTTTACTAAAGTACTTCAGAATGAAAAATCCAATCCAACAAGCTACGGGTTTGCTGAACTTAATTTTGTGTTTTGGACCCGAAAATTAGTATTTTATGTCATCTAATCTCAACCATTGGTTTCTAATACCTATGGATTTAGCTTGGGTTGAATAAGGATTATATGTTTTGTATTGAGTTTGAGTAAGAGTAGGATTGTGTTTGGCTTATAAATACTCCATAAATCCTTGTAAATTGATGAGAGATTTTTAGATGTACTTTTAATTAATAAATATTAGGGTTTTGTTGAAGGGTGACGGCCACCATACGAGCTCCAGAGGTAATTTCATTACTCTTCATCGCATTTTAGATAGATTTAATCAGTTTCTAGTGTAGATCTTTAATTGTTTTTTAGGAAAAATAGGATTTTTAATCGCTTTCATAAATAAAAATAAGATCTTGTTAATTAGAAGTATAATTAACTAATCTAGTTAGTTCTAGGATGTAGATGAAATTAAGGATCAACCTCATATTAATCTATTTGTGTTCTTTCTAAAATAAAAATAAAAAAGACAGGATTTTTCTATGAAACAATAAAAATATAAGAACTCGTAAATTAAAACTTTGATAGGGTATGCTTAATTTAAGTATTTTAATAGCCTATACTTAGTTAAGGTTTGGAGTTTTTAGTTTTATTTATTTTGTTAAATTTATCTAACGATTTAGTTTATTTTTATTGAGAAGTATTTTCTTTGATAGATTATACTTACACATTCTTGATAGTCCATACTTAGGATACTTTAAGTAGGGATTAAAATAAAAGATCATATTTTTATGGAAGAAAGAAGACAAAATAGATAATATTTGGTTGTGAACTAGTAGATTCCATATCATAAACTAATTAGAATTGCAAATCATCAATCTAGACTTATCGTTAACTCATTAGAATAATAGGATTAGTAAGATTGCAAAAACAATCTAGATCCTTCTGGGAACGACCTTTAAGCGCTACAACCGATACTGTACACTTGCAGTAAATCATCACATCAATTTTTTGGCGCCATGGACGGGGATCGATGGTATTTTCTTGCTTTTCTAACGTTTTACGGGTTAACAATGTGTTGAGTATGCAGAAACCTGAAACTACTAATACAGGAAGCTAAAAGGGATCAGAGAAATATCGACTAATCACTGCAAAAAATAGGGAGTCAATCTCCCTGATTATGTTGCTAAACAGCGGCAGTTGCCACTCTTTAGCGGCAAGAATTTCAAGTATCTGCCCTATTTTTTTTTTCTTATTTTGTGTTTTTTGGTCTCTGGTTCTAAAAAAATCAAAAAAAATTCTCGACTTTTTCGTTTTCTTTTCCATCTCTTTCCCTCTCCACCTTCAAAAAAAGTCAAAAAAAAGTTTCAAAATCAATTTTGTGTATCTAAATGTTATCATTATCGTGATCCATTTCATAATTATCATCAGTGCCCATGAATAGGAAGTTTGTTAGGACTAGATCATGATCAAATTCTCACATATCATGAACTTACGAGTGCTTATTATACACAAAATTACAATTGTGAATTGATGAATCATTCTAATTTTACATATAATGAAAAACCGTATCAAGAGAATCCTCTATCTAATCTTTTCTTCATAGATTATTCATCTTCATGTTCTAAATTCAATCATGAATAAGATATTCAATTGATAATGTTAGATGAAAGATTAAAAATATTAGAAGTGACTTATGCATATCATGAGAATTTACCCATAACCACTTTACAAATGTCATCAAATATACAATCAAATTCATCATATCCAATATCAAATTTTACTCATTATTGTGAGATGCAATCATTCAAGAAAAATAAAAAAAATTACAATTATGAGACTGAGGAGCGAGCGCATAGAATAGAGAAAGGTATGGAAGTTTTGCTAAAATCATTCTCTCAAACTGCATCTTACATAGAAAATTTTCTCAAAATAATTTTTTATACTAAACTTTTTGAAAATCAACCATCTAATTGTTTGAACATATCTAATTCTAACGAGTAACCACGTAATCATCTTTTGAAGTAGACATGATTCAAAATGAGTCAAATAAGTTTGTGTGTGATGAGTCCATACATCGACATTATTATTAAGTTACTTTGGACCATTATGAAAATAATTATGAAGAAACTTGTGATAAAGAGAAAATTTTGCTTGGTAATTTGTCTCATGATGAGCTTACTAGTGACATATTATCTTCTGATTCTTTTATTGAAAATTGTGAAGAAATTTGTAAAGAAGAATTTTTATCTCTTCATAATAACTTGACTAATGATAAATCCACTAGTATGCTATTTTCTTTTGAAAAATTTAATGACAGGTTTGAAAAAAAATTGCATGACGAGCCCAGAACACTAGAAAAATGGAAGGAACTGTAAAAGGAAGCAGTCATGGTACCTAGTAATTTGAAAAAACGATCTAAAATCGAGCTCATGATTCCACCACATCAAATATTATTTTGCATGTTGATAAGATCAAAATACTTACTGCCATGAAAGATGCTCTGGGTCAAATATAGACAATAAAGGTATGATTTTCAACTTCAAAATTTTACTATTGAATAAAAGAAAAAAGGGTAGGAATAAATTAAAAAAAATTAAAAATAAGATTTAGAGATTAAATGCAAAATTGGCAAAAAGGTTAAGTTCATCCATATCAAAATATAAAAGGACACACTATGAAAGTAGGAAGCGATCGAGAGGTCGTAACCGCTTTCCATGCGTTAATAGGATGACAATATTGAGATCTAAACCTTTTCACGACTCTTATTATTTATATATTTGTACAATAGTTTTTCATATTTATTTTGCCACTCTTAGATCGTGTATGAGGGCATACACGAGTTTAGGTGTGCGAGAGAGGGTTAAGAGATTTTTTTGTGTTTTTATAGGATCTTTAGTTTTTTCTTTGATTTTTATTTTTAGATTTTTTTTGAGTTTTTTTATTTTACACTTTGGGTAGTTTTTAGGGTAAAAAGTTTTTTAAAAAAAATTAAAAAAAAATACAAAAAATACAAAAAATATTTTCTTCAATAAATCAACCTAGTTACAAATAAAATAAAAAATTTAGATTTGAAATTTTATATGAGAGTAGATTGTTCGCAGCAGAAATTCGTTGCTTTCCTTCCATTGAATTAACTTAAATTACAACGAAAGTGAACAAGAGAAAAGAACAAACGAGAGAATTTTATATCTCAATCGCTCTCTTTTACAAAATAGTGTGGGATCTGTGTGGCGATAGGATCTATCGAAGTAGCTCCTTTGGACGATCTGACGTCGAACTCTTCTCTTGAAGATGACGGCTGACTTTTGGATCTTTTCTTCTCATCTCTTCACGAATTCAAGGCTCTATGCGTAACTTGAATTCTCCAAGATACTCGAAAAATCTGATTTTCTGGAAAAGATCCTCTAAGGCTTCCTCAAGAGGGTATTTATAGGCTTAGGATGATATGAGAGTTTCTATCTAAATAGAATTTGTACTCATCAAGGATTCCAATCAAATATTTTAGTTTTGATTTAAATCTCTTGATTTTAGAATTCTGATCGAACTTAATTTGGGTGTTTGGATAAACCCAAATCTTAATCTCAATCAATTTGAGATTCTGGTTATCTGCTCACGCGGAGATAATCTCGCCGAAATGCGGAGCTAGAGAACCAGAACGCGGAGTTATTGAATAGCTCCGCGTTTTACTCAAACGCGAGGCTAAAATAGCCAGTACGCGGAGCTATAGAGTTAGCTCTACGTTCTGTTGTAGAAAATCCTATTTACTTAGAAATTTTCACTGCCAACAGAACACCCTCCAAAATTTTCAAAATGGCTTAGTACTTAGCAAATTTTGAAATACTTTGGATCTTCAATCTGAAAAAGCGGAGTTAAAATACCAAGTTTATCTCGCGTTTTGTTACCACGCGAAGCTAAATAGCTTCGCTTTTCAGTAAGTAACTGCTCATTAATTACTCCGAACCTTGCGCCGAATACCAAGAGGCGGGTTCTCATTTAAATAGAGTCTTTAACTCTTCTTCCTCACATCATTCGAAGAATCCAAAAATCTAAAGCTCAGGCGACCGGGCGACTCATGTGAACGAGCGATCTTCGACCAGACTTCCTTCGATTTTCCATAAATTTTCATCATTAGAATGTCATCTAAGAAGAGTACGGTGTCGCGTGCCTCCTTACCATCGGCGGCCGGTGTTAGCAGCGGCGGCAGCAGCCGAGGGAGCAGATACAGCGGTGAACCAGTTCATACCGCGCCCATTGGAGGTAAAAATCTCAACTTTCGGACTCCTTAGAACAATTTTGGAGTGTTTTGGCTCAGTTTTAACCGACCAAACATTTTTGTACCGGCGAGATCGCCGTTTTTCGGCTGTAAGGTTTGGAGGAGAAGGAGAAGACGGAGGAGACCACTGGTTTTCTTCTACACGAAACTATCGCGTCATCCTCGCGTTTGAAACGCGGGGCTATTTTGACTAGCAGTCACGTTTCAACGCGAGGCTATGAATTTTAGCTTCGCGAGTGAAACGCGAGGCTATCTCCTCAGCTGTGCACGGAGTTAGTTTTAGCTCCGCGTTCTTATACTTAGAAGATTTTTCAAGTTTTGTTAAACTTTTTCTAACTCTTGGTTTTTCTTTTACAGTGGAGTATTCGGACCGGATCCTTTTTGAAGAGGAGTGCATATGGCTCTACCAATCTGGTGACTTGCTGATACTTCTACCCAGCATGGAGCATAGCTATCCCCTGATATATTTTCAAAGGCCAGCCATGCTCCGATCTTTATCAGCAAAAGTAACTCTAAGGAAGCCAGAAGCATATACTTTACAACATAGTTGCAGGTTTCAAGCTCTGGCTCCAAAAGGTAAACTTTTGAAGGAGTTACAAGAACTCTGCGGCAGCTCATTAAGTTTTCTTGAGAACCATTTCTGTTAGATGACAATCTCTGTCGCTTTCCAAAATGATAGAGATGATCATCTAAGGCCTTGTAGCATGTCGAATTCATCTTGTGCATTTTCATTAGGATTCTTGTAGCAGTATCTTCAGATGATCCACTAAGAAATTTTAAACAGATCATAGCTGACATTTGCAAAGGAGATCTTTTGCATGTGAACCAGGGAATTGAGCAGGAAAAGAATCTCATCAGCGATTGGCCCAGCAATTCGCATTAAATGGCGATGACTTGCGCCAGCAAGCTCAAAACTCCGTGGAGGAGACTCGTCGTCGGTTTATTGATGAGTCGATGAATAGGTTGAAGTTTTTGGGAGAGCTATAGCTCCCTCTTCTTTTGTAATCCTTTTGTTTTATGAATAAAGACAATTCCTTTTCTCTTTATCTGTTGGCTTCAAGAATTTTGCTTGCTCAACAAATAGATGGTTCATAGTTTCGGTAAAACAATCCAAGGCTCATTTGCGTAACTTAGACTGTTAGTACCTGAAATAATCGGATAAGGATCATTTAACTTAGACAGAGACGCCTAATTGCACATGCCTTAGTTTGATGGAGGCAGTTCAAGGCTCTTATGCGTAACTTGAATTGCACATACCAAGATAATCGAGTGATGATTATCAGATTTCGGCAGAGGCACTTAATTGCACATGCCAAGTCGAAGCCTCTCATAGAAACGCGTAGCTAAAATATCAAATTATCTTCGCGTTTTGCATAGCTGCGCGGAGCTAATAGCTTTGCGTTTCGCATCACCACGCAAAGCTAATAGCTTCGCGTTTTGGAGAGCAACTGATCAGTAATCACTCCGATTCTTGCACCGAATACGAAGAGGTGGGTTTTTTCATTTAAATGGAGTTTCTTCTTTTTTCTTCTTTACTTCCTTCGAAGGATTTTCAAGAGATTAGAGCTCCAGAACTCCGGCGATCCAGGCGACTCAGGCGACCGAGCGATTTTCGACCCGATTTTCATTGATTTCCTTCATGATTTCGCAAGAAATGGCACCCAAGACCCATGCTTCTTCACGCGCAGCCTCGCCGTCGGTGACTGGCGTCAGCAGCGGCGGCAGCGGCTGTGGAAGTGGCCGTAGCCGCGAGCCAGTCCACGCCTCACCTATCGGCGGTAAGATTCTTCACTTCTTTGTCTTTTTAGAACTTTTTTTAGGACTGATTTGGCTCGGTTTTAACCAGCCAATCATCTCTTTTACCGGTGAGATCGCCGTACTACGGCCAAATGGCTTGGAGAAGAAGGAAAAGATCTCTGGTCTTCCTCCACGCGAAGCTATCGCATTATCTCCGCGTTTTTAAACGCGAAGTTTTTTTTGCTAACTATTTTAGCTTCGCGTTTGTAAACGCGAAGTTATTTTGTCATCCTTGTGTTTTGTCAAAACGCGAGGCTATTTTCTTAACTTCGTGCAGAGTTATTCTTAGCCCGCGTTTCCATACTTAGAAAATTTTCCGATTTTGTGGGAATTTTTCTGATTCTTTGATTTTGCAGTTGGCTACTCAGTGGTTCCACTCCCTCAAGGGCATCACTTCAGCCATGGTGGGGGTGCAGACTCAGTCACCCAGTTTTGCTTCACCACTGTTCTTGCTGCATACAAGCCAGGTTTGAGAGAGCGCAGGGAGAAGCTAATCAGATACAGCCCTGCTACCGCACGGGAAATCATAACGGATGCTCCCTTTGAAGCCACGAACCGGGAGGCGTTGGAGAAACCGGCATTCCTCTTTAGAGATGCTATAGCGCACTCGGATGAAATCTTATTCGAAGAAGAGAGCAAGTGGCTGTACCAGGCCGGGGATCTGCTCATGTTTCTGCCTGACATGGAGCGTAGCTACCCTCTGGTGTATCTCCAGAGGCTATCCTCCCACCGCGAGTTAGAATTTGAGCTAACTCGTGAGTATGATGGTGGTATGACCGGCAAATTTGGCGCAAATGGGGCTTTTCAAGACGGTCCCCCTAGATGTATTACGGGGCTCCTCCCAGACAGAGTCACCAAAGAGCACCCTGTTGGTGAAGTCCCGATTCATGCTAAGACTTTCCTTAGCGAATTCTTCGCCAAGGGTGGACAGTACCTCGCCAAAGACTTTAGAATGCCCGGATGGGTCCACTCCTCGGGCAACATGTGGTGGTTCAGACTTGTCAAACACATACTGGACACCCATGAGCATACTCTAAAGGAAATTGGCTTGTACAAAGCCATTAGAAACGTCCAGTTTGGCTTGCCTCAAAGTTCGTATCACTTGTTCAGCCTGCTGGAGATGTATAACCCTGAAACCGGCACCTTCTTTACACCGGTGGGTGAGCTGGGATTTGCTCTCCATGAGATGTTCGAAGTGTCGGGGTTATCAATGGGCGAAGTCCCTTATGAGGAATATATCCTCACTGCTGAAGAATTAAAGATGCTAAAAGCGGGGGATGAGCACATCTACCAGACCTACTGGGAAATGATGTGCCACTATCATATTTGCGCCGACCTGGCTGGAGTAAGGAACTAGGGAATTGGCCATAAGAAGTGGGCAAACTATCTCTTCATCAATCTGAAAGAGAGTCTCCCTATAGTTCATGGACGCCCTTCCATTAGTATCGAAGAAGTGAATGAGCGTATCTCCAACTTAGAAGCCACAATATATACGACCGAATCAAATGAAGGAGGATTTAGTCCTGACACGGTCTTTCAGAGCTTCCATTATCAAGCCCAATTCCCTATTTCTGAGAAGGGTCTCCTTGCTGGCTTTTTAATATTGTGGCTGAAGAGCTGTGTCGTCCCTTCGTTGCCTAAGGAAGCTATCGCTAAGAACGTCGTCTATCCAGCCATTCTATTGGCCTATGGATGACCATTCGGGTTATTACCAGTAATGGTTGCCAACCTCCAAAGCGGGCTCCGGGCCCTCTGCAACAGCTTTATGCCAGCAGAGAAGAACAAAGGCAAAGCTGGAAAGAGAAAAGCAGCCAAAGAAGCTGCCACGGTGAATTCACCGCACCTAAGGGTAGAGATACCCTATACATATTTAATGGCGTGGCTGGTTATGCACTGCCCGTCGCTGATGAGTGATGCGGATTACTGCCCGACTAACAAGCCGTTCTTTGTGGAGAAGTACGAGCGTTCCATATGGAAGAGCAATTATATATCTCAAATCCGCAGGACACTCCGTCATCATCAAAACTATGAGATATTCTGCTGCTTCCCAGACTTTCCTGGGGGAGAGTATGGATCTAAGTTTAAATATATTTTGGGAGCAAACAAGTTCACCAACTTATCTTCAGGGGCCTTCTGGTGGTTGTTGAATATTCACCCCGGACACTTGGTGTATAGGCAAGACACTATGTGCTACATAGAGCCATATATCCCGAGCAGATTTGCTTGTCAATTTGGATATACGCAGCTTTATGTAGGAAATCCAAATAAAGAGTTGGCATACGAAGGGAATCTGTACGCAGGGGCACGGGGCTGGTTCCACTTTGTTGCTGGAGGAACCGGAGCAGAATTTATGCTACTCCTGAAATCGCCAGAGCTAAGCATGGTGTTAAGCTTTTGTACCTGGTACAGCATTGCTAATGCTGAAGTACCTAATTTCTCCTTCAACCATAGCTGTTGTAAGGAGATTGAAGCCTTCTACTCTTGCCGTAGAGGGGCAAAAAGGGTCCGAGTAAAAAGAATGGATGAATTTCTCGGTATCGTGGTAGATCCATCAGATGCGGGCGATTATGATAATAATAATAATGAAAATGATGACAACGATGATGCTGATGTTGGAGGTGCTCTGCAACACTTGGCTCCCCGCCCCCGACGTTCAGCTATTAAACGCCGCGGATCTGTAAGAGGCGAACCGGCGAAGAAGAAGTAGAAATTAGCCCCTGGGACCCTCTTAGTCTCTCAAGAGGCGGCGGTCAAGTTTGCTTTAGACTTGCTGGCCTCATCTCTGCCTCCGGCGCCAGCAGAGGAGGGTGGACCTGCTGAGACTCCAGGTGCTACTGAGGTTCCGGCTCCCCCAACCGCAGAATCTGTCGAACACTCCACAACGCAACCTCTGGGTAGCGAAACTGGTGCGCTTCTGGATACAGCGACGGCTCCTCTTTCAAGTCCGACAACTGGACTTGTATCTCCTGGTATGGTTTTTATATTCTATCTTCTAATCATTATTCATTTCATCATTATATGTAACACTCTTTGTTTGCTTTCTGAAATGCAAGTGGTCAACCCCATTCACCAATGCATTCGACTACCAGGGGGAGTCTGAAGAAAAGGTGGATTACTCTGGCACAACTGGCTCGGTGGGTGATTCGGGTAGTTCTGTAAATGAGTTTGACGCAGACTACTTCACGACAACTCCTCTCTCTGTTCCTTCTTCAGTTTCCCCAATTGATGAACTTGGGAGTGATGATAGGACAGAGGTCGTTGTCGCGGCCGCAGCAAGAGAAGCTACCCCATCCCCAAGTCTGCCGTCTCCAACACCAATGGTTTGCTCCGAGGAAACTTTTCTAGTAGCAGTTGGCGTGCCTTCTGCTCCTCAACCGACGGTATTTACGTCCTCTACTATTATGGCTGTTGAGACACTGGTGACTCCTCCAGTTCCAAGTCATCTGCCAGCGGGAGATGAAGAAAATCTGAAGTTCTCATTCGAAGCCACTTCTGCCACAGGAGGAGCTTCGGGTGAAAACACTCCATCGTCTACTCCTGCTGGTGGTGCTACTCGAATGATCTGTACCAGTGATACTTCTCCTCGGGTTCCCAGTTTTGCCAAGTCCATATTGCCTTTACTGGCCCCGCTTGTCATGAATCTGGTACAGGGACGGGCTTCTTCTTCCTTGACTCCAACGGACGCCACTCCTCCCCAGCGACATCTTCCTTAGCGCTGCCTGCTTTAAACATAGACACTGTGGACCCTCTCGAAGAATTCTTCAACCACAGTGTAAATGACTTTTTGCGGCTATTAAGGAGGTGTATCAGAATGATGCTGGACGGAAGAGATTTCTTTAATCTTGGATGTCCAATGTTGTCCAGTTATCTGGATAATATTGAATAGATTGGGGGACGTGGCCGAGTAGCTCCCTACCGTGTCCGCCTTGAAGCTTTGGAAGATCAGGTGAACACGCTAAACACGGTTCGCCAAGTGGATGTGGAAGGGATCACTGAGATCGAGTCGGCGCGGCTTCGGGCAGAGTTGGTGGCTCATTAAGAGGAACTGAGGCGCCAAGAGGACATTTGGTCTCGGGAGTTGGCAGAACTACGAGCCAGTTAGGAATCAATCCTCAGGGGGTTAGAGATAGTGGATTTCGAGATTGAGGGGAGTTAGGCCACCATCCTTAGAGCCAACGAGACTATTGCTAAGGCTCGAACTATTCTGGAAGCCAGCGAGTCTCGGTTAGTGAAATCCGTTAAGAAATAGGAAGAACTGATTCTTCAACAAGGACAGCTCGAACAAGAAGGCGTAATGAGGAGCCATACTATTGAAGAATCTTGTCAGCGGTTGGCCTAGCAACTGGCAATAAATGATGATGATTTACGCCGGCAAGTTCAACACTCCGTAGAGGAGACTCGTCTTCGAGTAATTGACGAGGCGATGAATAAGTTGAGGCTCCTAGAAGATCCATAACTTTCTTTCATTATATTCTTTTATTCTTTTTGTAATAAGAACTTGTAATAGAAGAGAGAGCTTTACTGATTCTTTGAATTCTTTTGTACTTCATACTTTTTGATTGATGAATAAAGGAAATCTTTTGTTTCTTTTATCTGTTGGCTAGAAAATCTATTTGTACAACAAATAACTTGTCATCAAAATAGTTCATTTGTTTAGGTAAAACAGTCCAAGGCTCATCTGCGTAACTTAGACTACTAATACCGAGGTGATCGGGTCAGGATCACCAGATTTCGGCAGAGGTGCCTAATTGCACATGCCTAGAGTTTGATTGGAGGCGGTTCAAGGCTCTCATGCGTAACTTGAACTGCACATACCAAGATGATCGGGTCAAAATCACCAGATTTAGGCAGAGGCGCCTAATTGCACATGCCTAGAGTTTAATTGGAGGCGGTTCAAGGTTCTTATGCGTAACTTAAACTGCACATACCAAGATGATCGAGTCAGGATCACCAAATTTCGGCAGAGGCGCCTAATTGCACATGCCTAGAGTTTGATTGGAGGCGGCTCAAGGCTCTCATGCGTAACTTGAATTGCACATACTAAGATGATCGGGTTAGGATCACCAGATTTCGGCAGAGGCGCCTAATTGCATATGCCTAGAGTTTGATTGGAGGCGGTTCAAGGCTCTCATGTGTAACTTGAACTGCACATACTAAGATGATCGGGTCAGGATCACCAGATTTCGACAGAGGTGCCTAATTGCGCATGCCTAGTCCAAGTGCTCATGTGCGTAACTTGAACTGATGGATGGTTATTGATGTGTAATATTTACTACAAGCGCACAGTATCGTTGTAGCGCTGTACAGGTCGTCTCACAAGGATCTAGGGTGTTTCTGCATTCTTACTTTCTCTATCGTTCACCGGACTAACCAAAGGTTCTAGGTTGAGATCGGATTAATTTAAGTAGCCTAGGATATAGAATCCAGTAATTTCCAACCATGTTCTTACTTTTATTATTTTCTTCTATCATAAAAATTTAATCTTTTTAGTTTAATTTTTACTTAAAGTGCCCTAAGCATGAGCTATCAAGTGTTGTGCAAGTATAGCTCATCAAAAGATGCTACTTCATATAAAAATAAACTAATTAATTTAGATAATTCAGATAAAAAGACAAAACCAGCAACCCCAATCCCTAACTAAACATAGATTATCAAGAATCCTAATTCAAGTATAACCTATCAAAGTTCTAAACTTCGGGTCCTTATATTTTAATCTTTCATTTGAAAAATCATGGCTTTATTAATTTTATTTAAGAAGAAAAATATTAGAAAATAATTGCATGGTGGATCTTAGCTTCATCTACATCCTAGAGCTGATCTAATTATCTACTCATGATTTTTGCTAAGGAAGATCAAATTTTAATTCATACAATGATAAACCCTAATCTAGAAAGCGGTAAACCCTAATCTAGAAAGCAGTAAACCCTAAATAGAATGCAATCAAATCTATGCAGAAAGAAAATAAGAATCTCAAAACAATGGGTTACCTCTGGACACGGTGTTGTGGCCGTCGACCTTCAGTAAAAATCCCAACTTTATTGAATAGCAAAATCGCAATACAAAAATTCCAGCGTTCAGAATCCCGTCAAAATACAAGGGTTAGCCCCCCCATAGGCATCGGAAACCAAACCCTATTTCTAGTAGAACCACAAGACCTATCAATTTACAATTAAGCCCACGACAAAAATTACTCTGATTCGGCCACTTATGAGCCGCTATTTAGCGGGTAATACCGCTATTTAGCGGGTCCATTTTGAGCAATTGCATTAAAATTTCTTTTGCAGAAGTATCTTCTCTTTTACTCTTCACTTTATTGACTGTATTTAACTTCTACTTCCTGAAGTACTTTGATGTTGTAGTCTCGCCCGCTTTAGAAACTTTTCGGCGTTTGATTTCCTAGTCCAACTCTGGTTTCATGCCTTTTCCTTGTATAATTTGGATTACCTGCAAAAGACACTAAAAATACCCAAGTAGCATTTATTTATATACAAAAACAGATAAAGTATGAGAGGAAAAATACAATATATGATATTCATCACACCCCCACACCTATCTTTTGCTAGTCCTCGAGCAAAACCTAAACCTTAAAAGAATAACAAAAATCCTAACTCACTTTCGCAGGAATCGCGATTACACTTAGCACGTGCAACAAGCCTTTAAACCCCTAGGTTACCCTAGTGGACGAGTGTTGTCTCGTGAGGGTTTGCAGTGAATATACCCACAAAATTCAAGAAGAAAATAGATTAAGGAATAAAGAAAAGAAAATAAGGATAACCGAAAATTAAGAAAAATAAAAATTTTATACAAAAGAAAGAAAAAAAAAATCTTTTTTATATTTTCGTCAATTGGTCTCACTAATATACAAACTTAAGAACGCATTTAGATTATCAATTTTTAAATCGAGCATCATATCAGATACACTTATCATTTTAATCAAAAATTTAAATCTTATCTTTCAATACCTACTAACAGATAATTTATTGGCTCCTATACATCTACGTGCATGTGTGATAGTCTACTTTGGTTTTTGGACTCCAACTCTAACTCATGATTCATCTCCTCTCTCATAATTTTTTTTTCTTTAAGAATATTTCACCTTTCATGCAAGTATTCACGCTTGCTTAGGCGCAAAATACCCGATTACTTAGTTCATACTCTTTTTTTTTCTCTTTTTTTTTTTAAGAATATTTCACCTTTCATGCGAATATTCACGCTTGCTTAGGCGCAAAATACCTGATTACTTGGATCATACTCTTTTTTTTTTCACTCTTGAGGCTATTGCCTTAATACCAGGCGCACCCCATTATTTTATTCTCACTTTTTTTTAGAGAGAGAAGACTTACTCATTCGTTATTATCTTTATCCTTAACCTAATAAACTATTGTGAGGTGAAAAATAGATGTATAATTGCCTCAAAACTACTGTTAGAGATATTTATTTTTCGGATTTTAATCTTTTTTTCATAAAATTCAAAGTGTATCGTTCAATCTACTCTCATATCCAATTTCAAATCTAAATTTTGTTCCTTTATCTGTAATTAGTTTGATCTATTGATGAAAATAATTTTTTTTTTTATCTTTTTAATCTTTTTGTTGGTCACCCTAAAAACTACCCAAAGTGTAAAATAAAGAAAGCCAAAAACCTAAAAAAAATAAAATAAAATAAAAATAAAATCCTAAAAATCCTAAAAAAAGAAAAAAGAAAATAAAATAAAATAAACATCTCCTAATACACTCCCTCACACCTAAACTTGTGTATGCCCTCATACACAAACCAAGTGTGATTAAATAAATAAAAAAAACTATGATATACATATTATACATTTACTAGAAAATTCAAACCGGTTACGACCTCTTGATCGCTTTCCACTCTCATAGTGTGTCCTTTTATGTTTTGATATGGATGAATTTAGCATTTTTGTCAATTTTGCATTTAATCTCTCCATCTTATTTTTTATTTTTCTCAATTTATTTCTACCCTTCTTTCTTTTATTCAATAGTAAAATTTTGAGGTTAGAAAGTGTACCTTTAACGTTCATATTCAACCCACGAGTATCTTTCATGGCAGTAAGTATTTTGGTTTGATCAACATGTGAAATAACATACTCACTTTGATGTAGCGGAATCATGAGCTCGATTTTGGATCGTCCTTCCAAATCATTAGGTACCATGACCTCTGCTTTCTGATGTTCCTTCCATTCTTCAATTATTGTGTGCTTGTCATGCAAATTTTCTTCAATCCTGTCATCAAAATTCTCAAAAGAAAATGGCATACTAGTGGACTTATCATTAGTCAAGTTATTATGAAGGGATAAAAATTCTTCCTCACAAATTTCTTCACAATTTCCATCAAATGATAATGTGTCACTAGCAAGCTCACCATGAGATAAATCATCAAGCAAAATATTTTCTTTATCATCAGTTTCATCATAATTATCTTCACAATGGTCTAAAATAGGCTGATCACAATGTTGAATTATAGACTCATCATGCACAAAACTATTTAATTCATTTTGAATCATATCTACTTCAGAAGATGACTGGAGTGATTGCTCGTTGGAGTCAGATATGCTCAAACTATTAGATGGTTGATCTACAAAAAGTTTAGCTTGGGAAATCGCTTTGAGAAGATCTTCCATACAAGCTGCAGTTTTAGAGGATGAAATTTGAGAGGATGATTTTAGCAAACCTTCTATACCTTCCTCAATTCTACGTCTTCGTTCTTCAGACTCATGATTGTAATTTTCCTTATTTTCTTCAAATGATTGCATCTCGAGATCATGAGTGAAATTTGAAGGTGAATATGATGGATCCGTATATATATTTGATGACAGATATGAAGTGGTTGTAGCTAAATTCTCATGACATGCATATTTTTCTTCTAATCTTTTTAATTTTTCATCTAACATGTTCAATTGAATATCTTGTTCATGATTAAATGTAGAACATGAAGATGAATAGCTCATAAAGAAAGGATTAGATGGAGAACTCTCTTGGTATGGCTCTTGATTATATGCATAATTAGAATTATTCATCCATTTATAATTGCAGTTTTGTGCATAAGAAGCGCTCGTAGGTTCATTATATGTGTTGTGAATTTGATTATGACCTAGTCCTAGCGAACTTCCTATCCATGGACACTGATAATAATTATGATATGGATCACGACAATGATAGCAACCAGTTTGATTTTGAAACATTTTTTTTTTAAATTTTTTTTTTTTGAAAAAGGTGGAGAGGGAGAGTGATGGAAAAGAAATAAAAATAAAAGATAAATTTTTTTTTTTGTATTTTTTTACTGAACCAGAGACATGAAATACAGATATCAGGAAACTTTTGTGGCATTTCGTACCTTAATTACCGCTATATAGCGGTATATAGCGCTAATTAGCGGTGAAAATAGAGAATTTGGTTCTCTAATTTTCCTAGTGAACTCAAAACGCTTATCTCGTCCTTTTTCGTTTCCTGTATCTGTACTTTCTAGTCCCTACATACTCAACACACACTGTTAACCCGTAAAACGTCAGAAAAAAGCAAGAAAAACACCGTCGATCCCCGGCAACGGCGCCAAAAACTTGATGTGTAATATTTACTGCAAGCGCATAGTATCGTTGTAGCGCTGTACAGATCGTCTCACAAGGATCTAGGGTGTTTCTGCGTTCTTACTTTCTCTATCGTTCACCGGACTAACCAAAGGTTCTAGGTTGAGATCGGATTAATCTAAGTAGCCTAGGATATAGAATCCACTAATTTCCAACCATGTTCTTACTTTTACTATTTTCTTCTATCATAAAAATTTAATCTTTTTAGTTTAATTTTTACTTAAAGTGCCCTAAGCATGAGCTATCAAGTATTGTGCAAGTATAGCTCATCAAAAGATGCTACTTCATATAAAAATAAACTAATTAATTTAGATAATTCAGATAAAAAGACAAAACCAGCAACCCCAATCCCTAACTAAGCATAGATTATCAAGAATCCTAATTCAAGTATAACCTATCAAAGTTCTAAACTTCGGGTCCTTATATTTTAATCTTTCATTTGAAAAATCATGGCTTTATTAATTTTATTTAAGAAGAAAAATATTAGAAAATAATTGCATGGTGGATCTTAGTTTCATCTACATCCTAGAACTGATCTAATTATCTACTCATGATTTTTGCTAAGGAAGATCAAATTTTAATTCACACAATGATAAACCCTAATCTAGAAAGCGGTAAACCCTAATCTAGAAAGCAGTAAACCCTAAATAGAATGCAATCAAATCTATGCAGAAAGAAAATAAGAATCTCAAAACAATGGGTTACCTCTGGACACGGTGTTGTGGCCGTCGACCTTCAGTAAAAATCCCAATTTTATTGAACAGCAAAATCGCAATACAAAAATTCCAGCGTTCAGAATCCCGTCAAAATACAAGGGTTAGCCCCCCCATAGGCATCGGAAACCAAACCCTATTTCTAGTAGAACCACAAGACCTATCAATTTACAATTAAGCCCACGACAAAAATTACTCTGATTCGGCCACTTATGAGCCGCTATTTAGCGGGTAATACCGCTATTTAGCGGGTCCATTTTGAGCAATTGCATTAAAATTTCTTTTGCAGAAGTATCTTCTCTTTTACTCTTCACTTTATTGACTGTATTTAACTTCTACTTCCTGAAGTACTTTGATGTTGTAGTCTCGCCCGCTTTAGAAACTTTTCGGCGTTTGATTTCCTAGTCCAACTCTGGTTTCATGCCTTTTCCTTGTATAATTTGGATTACCTGCAAAAGACACTAAAAATACCCAAGTAGCATTTATTTATATACAAAAACAGATAAAGTATGAGAGGAAAAATACAATATATGATATTCATCAGTTATACTCCATGGGATCTGAACCAGATGTGATAGTCACTCTGTCACGTTTTTAGGCGTATTATTTCTTCAAAAATTTGCCGTTGATCGGCATCATCATCCTATCACTATTCTATTTCATTAGGCGATAGGCTCCACTACAGTATACCGTCTCTACGATAAATGGTCCTTCCCACTTGGGTTCAAATTTACCCTTAGTTTTGTGAGTCAGAATCATTGGCCTTTTAATAGCCAGGACCAAGTCTCCTTGTTTAAAGGTCCTTGGTTTAACGTTCTTATTGAACGTTCGCGAGACTCAGGCTTGATACAACTCAATTTGTTGTTGAGCCCGGGGACGTTTTTCGTCCAGCGCTTCTAGTTCTCGCAATCTTAATTGATGGCATTCTTCTGTCGTCATCTTTGTGGCTAAGGCCACTCTTAATGATGGTATCTGGACTTCAAGAGGCAAAACAGCCTCACTTCCGTAAACCAAAGAGAACGGGGTAGATTTTGTTGGGGTGCGGACAGTGGTGCGATAAGCCCACAAACACTCTCCCAGCTTTTCATCCCAGTCACGTTTGTTGGAAGAGACGAATTTCCGAAGGAGTTTAATAATAGTCTTGTTAAAGGCCTCGGCTAATCCATTTGCCGCAGGATTATATGGTGTTGAAGCAACATCTTTGATTCTGAACTTATCACAGAATCTTGAAAACCCTTGGCTGATGAATTGCGGTCCATTGTCATGAATGATTCTTCGAGGGATACCAAAACGGTAAATGACGTGATGCTTAATGAACTTAATCACATCCATCGTTTTCACCTCTCTCATAGGCATGGCTTCGGCCCATCTTGAAAAATAATCTGTTATTGCAAGAATAAACCAATGTCCTCTGGATGATGGGGGAGTTATTGGCCCCACAATATCTATTCCCCATGCTTCAAACGGCCAACTAGCAATAGATTGTGCAAGTATTGTGGGGGTTGATGAATAAAGTTAGTATGTTTCTGACATGCATGACACCGTTTAGCGTATGCCATTACCTCTGTAATCATCTTCGGCCAGTAGTATCGCAGCCTTCTTATGTGGTCTCCGAGTTTTGGACCGCTCTGATGAGCTCCACACACTCCATCATGTGTTTCTCTCAGCACTTTATCTGCTTCTGCTTTTGATATGCAGCGTAGCAGCAGACCATCACTTGACTTTCTGTATAAAGTTTGAAGTGTATGATCAAAGTAAAATCTCGGGGCCTTCCTCTTTATCGAGGCGGCTTCCTTTGGATCCTCTGGTAATATTCTATATAGGGCGTAATCTATAAATGTAAATCACCAATCACGGAATTCCAGTATTAAGCCTGTCTGGCACACCTCTTTGGTTTGGAATACCGTATCTGGGTGGAGGAGTTCTTTGCTACCAATAGTAACGCTTTTAGCTTCACCTGCCGGAATCACCAATGTTGCAGCTAGTGCGGAAAGAGCATCTGCATAGACATTCTCATTCCGAGATATATGATAGATATAAAACTGTTCAAAATATCCGGCTAGCTCGATGGCTAGCTGATGATAGGGGATGAGGGCTTCATGTCTGACTTCATACTCACCCGTTATCTAGTTGACGATGAGCTTAGAGTCTCCATATGCCTCTAGATAGTTCACCCCCAGTTGCAGAGCCATTTTTAAGCCGATAATGAGCACGTTGTATTCCGCCATATTATTCGTGCACAGTTCTGTTAATGAGTAACCGTTAGGCAGTATGTGTTTATACGGGGATATCAGTACAACCCCCACTCCAGCAGCAGATCGTCTGGCAGCACCATCAAAGAACATCTGCTATGGTTGTTCTTTGGTAATTGTGTTCACCTCCAACGTCTGTTTAGAGTTAGACCAAATCGGATGGTCTGCAAGAAAATCGGCGATCGCCTGTCCCTTCATTACCTTTTGAGGAATGAAGTGTATATCATATGGCGATAGCAATAATGCCCATTTTGCCAATCGGCCGTTTAAGGATCCCGATTTTGTCATCAGGATTTTCAAGGGGTTAACCCGTGATATGACATGAATTGTTTGCCCAGAAAGGTAGTGTCGCATTTTCTGAACAACGAACACTAGGGCTAAACATTCTTTTTCAATCGGGGTATACCGCTGTTCGGCCTCGATCATTGTTCTGCTTAAGTAATAGAGGGCGTGTTCATGGCCATGCTCATTATACTGAGCAAGTAATGCTCCTAAAGTATTATCCATGACCCTTACATATATAAGGAACGGCTGCTCAGGGACCGGTGCCATAAGAACAGGAGGTTTGGTAAGGTATTCTTTGAGATCGTCAAACGCCTGTTGACATGCCTCATCCTATACGAAAGAAACCCCCTTTTTCATGAGTCTAGAGAACGGCTGGCATCGCCCTGATAGATTGGAGATGAAGCACCGAATATAGGCTAATTTTTCTTGTAACCCCCTTAATTCCTTAAGATTGCGGGGCGGTGGCATTTCACTAATCGCTTTCACCTTTTTGGGGTCAAGGAAAATTCCTTTTGAGGTTATTATGAACCCAAGGAATTTCTCGCTGGACACCCCCATAAAAGACTTAGTGGGATTCATCTTCAGATGGTGTTTTCGCATAAGATCGAAGACTGTCCTTAAGTCATGCAGATGATCTTCTTTGTTCCGGCTTTTGATCGCTAAGTCATCCACATAGCACTCCACCGTTTTGCGCAGGTGTTCTTTGAATATGACGCTCATCTCACGTTGGTAGGTGGCACCGGCGTTCTTCAATTCGAAAGGCATCACCGTATAACAATATACCCCCAGCGGCGTTCTGAAAGCCGTGTGCTTTTCATTATCTGGGTGCATTTTAATATGGTTATAGCCTGAGAAGCCATCCATAAAGGACATCCTCTCATAACCGCAAGTATTATCAATCATCACATCGGTGATGGGGAGTGGAAATTCATCCTTAGGGCATGCAACGTTTAGATCTCGAAAGTTGATGCATATCCGAATTTTATCGTTCTTCTTACGAACCGGCACTATATTAGCCACCCAATCAGGATGTTGCTCTTCACGGATGAATCCGGATTTTGTAAGCTTGTTGACCTCAGCTACTATTGCCTCCATCAACTCCAGTCGAAAATGCCTTTGTTGTTGCTTTACTGGCTTGGCATCTTCTTTTATATTTAGCCAGTGTGTGGCAATCTGAGGGTCAAGCCTGGGCATGTCTTCATAGCTCCATGCGAACACATTTATATACTCTTTGATAAGAGACATAAGTTCTTCTTTTTCTAAGGGAGTTAGCGTGTTGCTTATGAAGATGGGCTTCGGATTTTCGTCCGTTCCCATGTTGACCTGTACTAACTTATCTTCTGTGGGCAGGTCACGCTGTTCAAAGCGAACATCCCAGAGAGTGTCCATATGCTTAGCCCAGGAATCATCTTGAACATCAATTGGTTCCTCGTCGCTTTCTGGTGTGGCTGAAACCATATTGGCTGTCAAGGACTGAAACCAAGCGCCAGTACTTAGATCCAAGTCCTGATCAATCGGGTTTAAATCCTCATCGGACGGAGATCTTTCCTCATTTTGGCATGGTGGTGAGGGAGGAGTAGATACATAGCCCAACCCCTTGCGAGTCTTTTGATAATAGTCTGGGCTCTTTTCTCTTAGTCTAAATAAGGGTATGAGATTCCGTCGCCTTTTTCTAAAGTTTAACCCCGATTTCTGGGTAAAATTATAACCCATTTCCTCCATCATTTGTCGGGATTTCTGCTCATATAAGTGAAATTGAGGTGAAGTTTGTTCATCACTTTCACTGCTTTGTCTTTGTCGAGGTGACGTAATTACTTTGCCGAACATGATCGGCTTTTGGGACCCCTGTCGAGGAGGCACCTCAAAGGAGTGACCTTGTCCATTAGTTATTTTTGATTGAGAGAGGAGGGATGAACTGAGTGGCAAATGGTATGCCGCCAGAACTTCAAGTTTGGATAGGCCATCCACTTCGGTGGAAGTACAAAAAGGTTCAGATTCAGTAGCTACAGCAGGCTCGTAGACTAACTTTATATTTTCATTGATAATCCACTCATCCTCTACTACATCAGCTACATTATTATCAAAATTCAAATTAAAATCTATGTGAGGATTGATTTCATAATCACCCCCATCGTTCTCTTCGGGAGGCTCGTACTTCGTATCCGTCTCGTTGCCGCTCTCGTCAAACTTTTGAGGCTTGTTGAGGTTGTTGTCGGAGACTTCATGGGTTGGCTTGTAGATTAAAGCATCCATGAAGTAGTTTTCCAGCCCTTTAAATGGTTGCCTATCTGCAACTAGTGTCCGGACTTCTCCTTATTCATCACAGTATTTCATACACGGGTGGAGAGTCGACGGGACTATCATATAGGTGTGGATCTAAGGCCGTCTCAGTAAGATGTTATAGGAAGTGTCTGCGTCAATGACGTAGCATGTGACCTCCGTCCTCAAATCTCCGATTTGATATCGGAGTCGGATCTTTCCAAGAGGACAACTATCATTGGAATTGAACCCATATATTGTAGTATTGGTTGGTGTCAGGCGATGGGGAGAAATTCCCAATAACTGCATCAACCTTTTGGGAATGATGCTTAGTGCAGACCCTGGATCAATCTGGATGAGATACACTTTCGTGGATCCGACATACCCGGTGAAATATAAAGGCATGTTGTGCTTTATATTTCTTACCTGCATGTCTTCTGGAGAGAAGATAATTTGTGGGACCTGCCTCCTCACTTGATGACAGCGGGGGCAAGAGTCCTGTTCTTCGTCGGTCGGCTCGACAATCTGAGTTAGGAATGACTCAGAGTCTGCCAAGGCCTCTCTCAATGCCTCGCGAGTTGATTTTGACAATCGTAACTACTCGTAAAGCGTGACTCGAGCTGGAATATTTGCTAGCTGAGCTATTATATCAAATTTGAAGGTAGCGTCTTTGACTCCTTCATCTTTTTTCAGGATTTTTTTGGAAGCGAAGTCCTTGTTGCTTTGCAGGTTTCGCGAGTTCCGCGTATATATCTTTCGGGTCTACTCTGATGTAGTCATTGAAATATGTTTTTCCAGATCGAATGCCGGAAGGGCCTGCCCCATCCTGATGAGTGGCCATAACTTTGGGCTCCTCTTCAGAGTCTGTAAATGCCCATGCAATTATGTATTCATCTTTTATTTTTGCGGAAATAGTATTGCTACTCCGCTTTTTCTTCTGACCCCCTGCGGTAGTCCACTGTTTATCCTGTAGTAAATCAGGGTGGACCACATGATTTCCCCTTTTGAGTTGTTACGGGGACAAGTCCTTCTTGAGCCTTATTGTGCGGGTCATGGTTTTTCGTAACCAGCTTCTCCTTTGGTATTGGGGTCACCCCTGCGGGGAACTCATGGGTTCCAACCATTAGGGTTGCCATATTGGCAGTGACCTTCTTTTGCTCCTCTTTTAGCGTCAGAATACCAGCTTCTATCAGTGCATGGATTTTGTTCTTTAGAGGGTAACAATATCTAGTAGGGTGTCCGACATTCCTGTAGTAGTGACAATAGTTGGGGTCGTTGGTTTTACCAGCGTCCTCCGGTTTTCTATTCTCCGGGAGTTTCAACATTCCCTTCCTCAGGAGCAGGTGGAAGAGTGTAGGCGTTTGCTCTGCCTTGAAGGTATAGGTCCTCTCTTGCTGAGGCCTATTTTGTCTTATGCCCTTCTGATTTTGGGGCTTCGGGTTTGGAGGATTTGTCTTTTGTGGAGCGACTTCTGATGCCATCACCGCTTTCCCTTTATTTTTATTATTATTTTAGGTGTACGGCCTATTATTTCCGATATTTCTCGATCCACGAGACTTTTTAACTTGACGGATCAAGTCCTCGGCTTGCTTTCCTTGCTTGAGTAAATGTCTCCACGTCTTAGACTCTACGGCCCCCATTTTTAGGAGCACGTTAGTCTTAAGATTATGTTGACATGTCTCGACTAGAGTTTCCTGAACCATCCCGTGTTTGCAATGCATGGACTTCTCCCGGAACCTTTTTATGAAGTTTTTTACTGTTTCTTGTTCCCCTTATTTAGTTGCAAGGAGGGAATGAACCGTAATTTCGGTATCATCCTCAAATAAACGTGAGAGAAATAATTTCTCAACATCAAACCAGGTATTAATAGTACTTTGGGGCAGCTGCATAAACCAAATAAAGGCAGACCCTCGTAAGGTACTTGCGAATACCTTGGTCATTACTGGGTCATTGCCCATCAAATGTCCTGCTTGGGACAAGAAGTAGTAAATATGTTGACTAGGAGCCTTTCTCGTCATATGACTCCAATTTGAGCGGTTTATATTTCTGAGGGTATGGTACCATATCCCATTCAGGCGGATATGGTCTTGAGACTCCCGATTCTTTCAACTCCTTTTTTGTGCATTAGCGCTTCGAGTTGACTTTGCAATTTCTCTATTTTCTCTTCATGTGGGTCATGAAAAGAATATTTGTCCTCATCCTCATGTGTTGAGTGGGCTTTTTCTTCCTTATCTTCCTTGTTCAGTTTATTGAACGAGGTCTCTTTTTCCTTCTTAGCGTTATCCTCAACAATCCTCTGAGTATTTTCGACCACTTTCGAGAGCATCATTTTAAGATCTTCAATTGACTTCTGTTGCTCCCGAATCATCTTTTCTTGGGCCTCAAATCTTTGATCGATGTCGTCAGATTTATCCGCCATATGATGCTGAGTTTTGTAGCCGAGATGATGCAGAGGAACGAGGTGACGCTATAGCCGAGTTGTCGCTATCGTTGTCATAAGAACCTTTTACAAGTTTCTTATAGTTTCGAGGCAGGACAACTCCTGATTTTAGTCGGGTAAAGTGATGAGGTTCTTCATCACTTGATTCTGAGTTATCATCTCTTTCAATGACTTTCTTACCCTTTCCGACCATGTTGGAAGACAACTCTCCATTCTTCTCGGGGAGTAGCCTTTGTTTTCTTAGCAGGGTTTATGTCTGACTTATTTAATCGGTCAAACACCGATACCCTGTTCTTGCTGCAGCAATTATCGATTACAGCGGATACCGCTGTCATAAGCTGCTGGCAGTGACAAGTTGGTTCAGGTTGAACTTTTTCTATACTGCTCTTCTTAGTTAAGTACTCCCTGAGATCAGTGACTTTAGACATGGAATTGTGGGACCCATTCAGCTATTTAGAGGGTCCAGAAGCCTGTTGAAGTTTCTTGGAATCACTGGAGTTCAGTTTTGGTCCATTGATGCGATGATCAGCCCTGATTTTGTATTCGGATTGATCTACGCGGAGCTGAAAGTTAGCTTCGCGTTCTGTGTCGCGGGCCTGAAAAATAGCTCCGCGTTTTGCTACGCTAGCCTCGCGTTTTACGCTGGCTTGGCGTTTCTTCAAAAGTTTATCTTCTGGAATCTTAGCCCCGCGTGGAAGAAAATTCTTGCACGGTGGCTTACTCTTGTGATTAACACAAATCACAACTTCGCGTCTAGCGCGATCTTTCCGATTAACGACAATTTGCCAATCGTCTTCGCGATTTATGCGGAGCTGGGGAACCTTGCGTTTATCGCAAGTACTACTGGCTTCGCGTTTATCGCTAAGCTCAGTATCAGCCTCGCGTGGAGAATCACACGCTGGCTATGGGGAAATTTTATCCTCGCGTTTATCGCAAGTGTCAAAAATCTTGCGTTTCTCGCAAGTTGTACTGGCTTCGCGTTTATCGCTAGGCCCAGTAATAGCCTCGCGTGGAGAATCACACGCTGGCTGTGAGGAAATTTTATCCTCGCGTTTATCGCGAGTGTCAAAAATCTTGCGTTTCTCACAAGTTGTACTGGTTTCGCATTTATCGCTAGGCCCAGTAATAGCCTCGCGTGGAGAATCACATGGTTGGTTTAAGAAGATTTTATCCTAGCGTTTATCGCGAGTGTTAGAAATTTTGCGATTAACGCAAATTTTACTGGCTTCGCGTTTCTCACTAAGCTCAATAATAGCCTCGCGTGGAGAATCACACGCTTGCTTTTCCTTGCGATCAACGCAATTTGCAACTTTGCGTTTAACGCGATAATAACTGGTCTCGCGATTAACGTGAGCTAGTTTGCGAGGGACCATAGCCCCGCATTCTATGGAGTTAGCCTCGCGTTCGATGCGGGCTTTGAGGACTTTTCGCCTTGCTCTCCGATTTCTATTTCGGAATTGGATTCTGGTCAATCCAGTTCCCATGCCTTCTTCGGCAACAAAGAGGCCATCCTCTGCTAGGATTTCCTGCCCAAACACCAGTTCTATGGCCGCGGTCTCCAAGAATCCCCGTTCATCGGTGGATACCTTTTTACCCGTTGCTCGGGTATTGGAGCGCACGTGACGATAGTGTCGTGTTTCGTTCAGGTTACCTAATTCAGAGGAGAGGTACTCCTCGTACTTCTGCTGGTCGATTTCAACGACCAGCATATCTACGTCGGATCCGATCCTCTCGACGTCAGATTGCACCACGATCTCTTCTTTGGTGAAAGAGACTTCTCCCACTGTGGTCGCCAGTTTGTTTGTAGCAGAAATTCGTTACTTTCCTTCCATTGAATTAACTTAAATTACAACGAAAGTGAACAAGAGAAAAGAACAAACAAGAGGATTTTATATCTCAATCGCTCTCTTTTATAAAATAGTGTGGGATCTGTGTGACGATGGGATCTATCGAAGTAGCTCCTTTGGACGATCTGACGTCGAACTCTTCTCTTGAAGATGGCGGCCGATTTTTGGATCTTTTCTTCTCTTCTCTTCACGAATTCAAGGCTCTATGCATAAGTTGAATTCTCCAAGATGCTCGAAAAATCTGATTTTCTGGAAAAGATCCTCTAAGGCTTCCTCAAGAGGGTATCTACAACCTTAGGATGATATGAGAGTTTCTATCTAAATAGAATTTGTACTCATCAAGGATTCCAATCAAATATCTTAGTTTTGATTTAAATCTCTTGATTTTAGAATTCTGATCGGACTTAATTTGGGTGTTTGGATAAGCTCAAATCTTAATCTCAATCAATTTGAGATTCTGGTTATCTGCTCATGCGGAAATAATCTCGCCGAAACACGGAGTTAAAGAACCAGAATGAGGAGTTATTGAATAGCTCCGCGTTTTGTTCAAACACGAGGCTAAAATAGCCAGTACGCGGAGCTATAGAGTTAGCTTCGCATTCTGTTGTGGAAAATCCTATTTACTTAGAAATTTTCACTGCCAACATAGATTGGATAATACACTAAGAATTTTATAAAAAATATTAAAATCTGAAAATAAATATCGCTAATAGTAATTTTGAGGTCAGTATACATCTATTTTTCATTTCACAATAGTTTCCTAGGCTAAGAACAAAGATGATAACGATTAAGTATTGAAAGATAGGATTTAAATTTTTGATTAAAATAATAAGTGTATTTGATAGGACGCTTGACTTGAAAATTGATAATCTAAATGCATTTTTGAATTTGTATATTAGTGAGATTTATTGAAGAAAATATCACCAAAAAAAGGATTTTTCTTTCTTTTGTATAAATTTTTTATTTTTCTTGATTTTTTATTATTCTTATTTTTCTTTTCTTCATTTCTTAATCTACCTTCTTCACGAATTTTGTTGGTATATTCATTATAAACCCTCACGAGAAACAACTCGTCCACTAGCGTAACATAAAGGTTTAACGGCTTGTTACACATGCTAAGTGCAATCGTGATTCCTGCTAAAATGATTTAGGATTTTTCTTTCTCTTTTTAGGTCTAGGTTTTGCTCGAAGACTAGCAAAAAATAGGTATGGGATGTGATTAATATCATATTTTGCATTTTTCCTCCCATATTTTATCTATTTTTGTTTATAAATAATTGCTACTCTAGTATATTTAGTATATTTTTATAGGTAACAAAGGATTTGTAAAGAAGAGAAGAAGATAAAGTAAATTTATCTAGAATATGAGCAAAAAAAGTCAATCATGATGAAGACAAAAACTCAAGTGCTGCAATAGTAGATTCCAGAGCATATTAGGCCAAGATAATGCTTAAACTGGAAACGTTTGTGTAGAACAAAGTTGTATATCTCAAAATTATATTTGAAACAAGTCCAAGAATAGTGCAATCTGAGTTTGTATGCAAAAGTTATGGTCATTTTATTAAAGCACTGCAGAATGAAAAATCCAATCCAATAGGCTACGGGTGTACTGAACTTAATTTTGGATTTTGGATCTGAAAATTAGCATTTTATACCATCTAATCTCAACCATTGGTTTCTAATACCTATGGATTGAATTAGAATTATATATCTTGACATTAATTTGTGTCGAATGAGGATTATATCTTTTGTATTGAGTTCGAGTATGAGTATGATTGTATTTGGGTTATAAATACCTCATGAATTCTTGTAAATTGAGGAGAGATTTTTAGATGTACTTTTGATTAATAAATATTAGAGTTTTGCCGAAGGGGTGACGACTGTCATACCGAACTCCAAAGGTAATTCCATTGCTCTTAATCATTTTTTAGATAGATTTAATCGCTTTCTAGTGTAGATCTTTAATTACTTTTTAGGAAAAATAGGATTTTTAATTGCTTTTATAAATAAAAATAGGATCTATTAATTAGAAATATGAGTAACTAATCCACTTAGTCTTAGGATGTAGATGAAACTAAGGATCAACCTCATATTAATTTATTTGTGTTCTTTCTAAAATTAAAAAAAAGATAGGATTTTTCTATGAAACAATAATAATAAAAAGAACTCATAGATTAAAACTTTGATAGGGTATGCTTAATTTAAGTATTTTGATAGTCTATATTTAGTTAAGCTTTGGAGTTGTTGGTTTTATTTGTTTTGTTAAATTTATCGAATGATTTACTTTATTTCTATAAAAAAGTAATTTTTTTGATAAATTATACTTGCACATTACTTGATAGTCCATACTTAGGATATTTTAAGTAGGGATTAAACTAGAAAATTATATTTTTATCGAAGAAAGAAGACGAAATAGATAATATTTGGTTGTGAACTAGTGGATTCCATATCCTATGCTAATTAGAAATGCAAATCATCAATCTAAACTCATACTTAACTCGTTAGAATAATAGGATTAGTAAGATTGCAAAACACTCTAAATCCCTATGGAAATGACCTGTAAAGCGCTACAACCAATATTGTACGCTTGCAGTGAATTATCTCATCATATTGGAAAATATTTTTGTGGATTATTTTCAGGATCTTTTAAGCAAGACCTCCCTTTGGGTGAATTCCAGTGATTGCTCAAACTTTCTTACATCGTTTTGTTGATGCACAGGGAGAATTTTCAGTCCAAGATTTTCGTCCTACTGACTGGATCAATTATTCTTCTAAGGGAGAATGGGCGATCTTAACCAAATTTTTCTTAAGAGTTTTTGCGGATCAATTGAAGCATATAAATATTTATCGTGCTATAAGGGCAGTTCAACATGGAATCCCTCCTAGTCGGTTTTATTTCTTTTATTTGTTGGAAATATATAAATCTGATACTTGTACTTTCTTTACACTCCGTGGTAAACTAGGGCTTGCCCTTCATGAGATGCATGAGATTTCAGGGTTACCTATGGTAGATATTCCTTATGAAGAATATGTCTCCATTGGAAAAGAACTCCATTTATTAAAAGTTTGGGATCCCATTGATGCGAACCCCATCAAGAATAACGAGACCCGTAGAACAAGAAGAAAATCCAAGAACGTCCTCGATCAGGTTTGGATGGGAGACCTCGACCGATTGCTTCAACAAAAACAAGAATCTCGGTATAATTGATCTCAACCCATTATTTAATGCGAAGCAAGAACCTTGGTATAAGGAAAACGCCACAAATGGCAGTGGAAAGCCGTTTGATAAGTCGATGATGAACGCCACGGAAGAATTTTGATAAGTTCGAATAGTCCTTCAAAGAACCAAAGAGAATAAACTAACCAATTATCTGTAAGCTGTCCCTCTTCTATTCCATTAGATGTCTATTTATAGGCTACAAAAATACAAGGAAAGTTTCTACAAGGAAAGTTCAAGAAATAGAAACAAAATAAAAGGAAATAATCAGCCCCTTAATTTGGCTGATCAACACAAGGAAAGTTCTAGAAATAGAAACAATCAGCCCCTTAATTTGGCTGATCAATACATGGAAAGTTCTAGATATAAAACAAAAGGAAACAATCAGTTTTGACTGGATTCTTCTAGTAGTTGAATCATGTTGATGCATCTTTATTGAACAGTGAACCATCCTCAATGGGCCTCCATGAATTTGCTTGAACCCAAACCTCTTGAATCAGCACATTAAGTGCATTTTTGAACTTCTTTTCTCGTGCTCTTGTAACCGGCCCAGTTGGAACTTGAACTGACTCCTTTGTTGTCATGCCATTATTTGCATCATTCCCTCATCTTGAAAATGATTTGCCCTCAAATCATCACCTACATCAAAAGGACTCAATTCAGTAACATTGAAAATAGCACTAATATTGTACTCATCGGGCAAATCTAGTTTGTAAGCATTGTCATTGATGCGCTCTAGAACTTGGAAAGGACCATCCCCTCTTGGAAGAAGTTTGGAACGTCTTTGCACCGGAAATCTCTCTGTTCTCATATGCAACCAAACCCAATCTCCGGGTTCAAAAATAGGCTTGTGACGCCCCTTGTTGGCTTGTTTTGCATACTGCTCCGTTTTTCTCTCAATATTGAGCCTTGCCTTCTCATGTATCTGCTTAACAAAATCAGCCTTTTTCTTTCCATCCAAATTAACATGCTCAGAAACAGGTAATGGAGTTAAATCCAATGGAGTCAAAGGATTAAACCCATAAACAATTTCAAACGGTGAGAATTTAGTAGCAGAATGAATAGACCTATTATAAGCAAACTCAACATGTGGTAAACACTCTTCCCATGTTTTGATGTTCTTCTTGATCACTTCGGTAAGTGGTGTGGCTATGCTACTAAAGTCCTTCACAAACCGCTGGTAAAAACTAGCAAGTCCATGAAAACTACGAACATTACCTACACTTGTGGGACTCGGCCACTCTTGGATTGCACGTATCTTCTCTTCATCAACCTGTATACCCTGTGCACTAGCAACAAATCCCAGAAATACAAGCTTATCGGTGCAAAAAGTATACTTTTTCAGATTAGCAAATAAATTTTCTTTCCTAAGCACATTTAAAACTGATTTCAAATGTATGACATGATCATCCAAGTTTTTGCTATAAATGAGTATATCATCAAAATAGACAACAACAAACCTGCCTATAAATGCTCGCAAAACATGATTCATAAGTCTCATAAAAGTACTTGGTGCATTAATCAACCCAAAAGGCATAACTAACCATTCATACAAACCATATTTTGTTTTAAAGGCAGTTTTCCATTCATCTTCTTCTTTCATTCTAATCTGATGATAACCACTTTTTAAATCAATCTTATAGAACACACAAGAACCATGCAACTCATCTAACATGTCATCTAAGTGAGGAATATAATGACGATACTTTACCGTTATGTTGTTGATGGTTCGGCAATCAACGCACATTCTCCACGTCCCATTCTTCTTAGGTACAAGTAAAACCGAAACGGCACACAGACTCATGCTCTCCCTCACGTACTCCTTCTCTAACAACTCACTTACCTACCGTTGAAGCTCCTTTGTCTCATCGGGATTGCTCCTATAGGCTGGTCGGTTTGGAATTGTCGCACCGGGAACAAAATCAAATTGATATTCAATCCCTCGAATTGGTGGTAATCCATGTGGTGTTTCCTCGGGAAAAACATCCTCAAATTCTTGCAAAAGAGAAACAACTGAACTGGGCAAAATAGGGTCAAGTTCGTTAGTGTTTAAAAATGTCTCTTTGTACAAAAGTACAATTATCGGCTGATTTGAAAACATTGCTCGCTTAATCTCACTCACTTTTGCATAGAAATTCTTTTGTTTTCTCTCTGATTTTCTCTCAATAACTGAATTTTGATTTTCTTTTCACTCTCATTTTGCTCGGCCACTCTCTGATTTTTACTCTTTTTCTTTTGCTCATTCTCTTTCTTTTGATCACTCTCTTTTTTTTTATCACTCTCTTTTTGCAACCTCAATTGATCTTCATAAACCTGTTTCAGTGTCATCGGCACAAGAGTGATGGGTTTTTGGTTGAGCACGAACGAGTATTTGTTGGTGAAGCTATCATGCTTAACTCTCCGATCGAATTGTCACGGTCGGCCTAATAGCAAATGTCCAGCTTGCATCGGAATTACATCACACAAAACTTCATCTTCATATTTTCCGATGCGGAATGAAACAAAAACCTTCTTATTCACCTTTACCTCGCCACTATCATTCAGCCATTGTAACTTGTACGGCCTAGGATGTTTCAGTGTGGGCAGTCCTAATTTCTCCACCAAGGTTGTGCTTGCCACATACCTTGTCTTTAACGTAGCACCTAATATGATAGATGTTCTCCCGCTGCACTTCTTCAATTTCTTTTACTTGCAAGCGTAGAAGTCTTCTTGACACCAACAATTCACCTTGAACTGCATATTCTTCTTCATCCATGTCCTCCAATGGTGGCATAGAGTCGGTATCGGACTCGTCATCGGTTTCGATCTCTCCATTACCCCTTATCACTATGACTTTTTTGTTCGGATATTGACTTGCTATGTGACCCCTGTCTTGACATTTAAAATACTTAATGTCACGATTTCGAGAAGTGGAAGGGTCAGAATTACCTTGAGTGCCATGATTTGTTGTCTTTTGTTTTGGCTCGAATTTAGGTTTTGCAGCTGGTTTCTCCTCTTTCTTCACATGACTCGGTTTCCATGGGGAAAAATCCAAATTATGGGATGCACGTGTACCGCCTCTCCTCTTGAGTTGTTGCTCCACCTTGATGGCCATGTGCACCATATCCTCTAATTCCATATAATGCTGCATCTCCACCCTATCAAGAATTTCTTGATTCAAACCATTCAAGAACCTAGCCATAGTAGCCTCTCGGTCTTCTTCGATATTAGCCCGAATCATAACAATCTCCATCTCTTGATGATAATCCTCCACACTCCGGTTACCTTGTCGGAGCATTTGCAATTTATTGTACAACTCTCGGTGGTAATGGCTGGGCACAAACCGCTTCCTTATCACTATTTTCATCTCTTTCCACGTCTCTACCGGTTGTTCCCTATTTCACTGCCTATTCAACACTAACTGATCCCACCATATAATAGTATAGTCAGAAAACTCAATGGCAGCAAGTTTTACCTTTTTTTATCTCAGAGTAGTTGTGCCAATCGAACACTAACTCCACATTTTTCTCCCACTCAAGATAACGCTCAGGGTCGTTTCTTCCTTAAAACGCTGGAATTTTTATCTTAATACTATCCAAGTTGTTATCTTCCCGATTCCTATCTCCTCTAAACCGCCCTCCATATCTTGTATTACCAACAACTGAACCCCGATTTTCTTCTTCATCAAAACCAGCCCCATAATACTCTCCATCTTTATCTCTCACTCCCCGATGTTGAACTCTTTCCCTCCTACGCATATTATGAGTGTTTTGTGACTACTCCAAATGTGTATTTTCCATCCGATCAATCCGCTCATGTACCTGCTCCAATTCTAACCTCATCACATGCCTCATCTCACTCATCATGACCTCCATGAGCAACTTTGGGTCAGCCATCCCTATAGCACCTTCGGTGTTGCTCTTTTCACTGTTGTGAGACATGATTGCTGCAAATCAAAATTAGAAAAAAAAAAAGGAAAAGACCTCACACACTCCCTCACATGTTTTCACTCAAAGAATGATTCACTATATTCCACTCATATTTCACTCAGTATAATCGGCTTTTACCCTCTAATATGCTCACCACTCTTGCCTTTTCCCACTCGATAATTCTTTTTCAGTTCTTTTGAAACTATTCGAACAATATTCAAAATTCCAGCAACAATTCACCAAGAACTCACCAAGAAAATTCAGGTTCAAAAAGTAAGAGAATAAGGGATATGGATGATTAGATTTTCAAAGCACAATTCAGGAAAATTTCTACAAATTTTTTTTTTTTGGTCTTTGGGGTGAGGTGATTTTCGGGCTTATTGGAAACAAACGAAAAAGAATTTTTTTTACTCTTTTTTTTTCGTATTTTTTTTTGGGTTTTTTTTCGGGATCTTTTTTTTTTCGGATTTTTTTTCAGACCCCTTTTTTTTTCAGATTCTTTATTTTGTTAATAATAGAACAAGATTTTGAATGGGGTAAAAGAAAGAAATTCAGCTAGATAAGAAAAAAAACTAAATTTAAATGGGATAGGCAAATCTAAGACGATAAATCATTTGCTCTGATACCAAATGATGCGAACCCCGTCAAGAATAACGAGACCCATAGAACAAGAGGAAAATCCAAGAACGTCCTCGATTAGGTTTGAATGGGAGAGCTCGACTCGTTGCTTCAACAAAAATAAGAACCTCCGTATAATTGATCTCAACCCGTTGTTTAATGCGAAGGAAGAACCTTGGTATAAAAAAGACGCCACAAACGGTAGTGGTAAACCATTTGATAAGTCGATGATGAACACCATGGAAGAATTTTGATAAGTTCGAATAGTCCTTCAAAGAACCAAAGAGAATAAACTCACCAATTATCTGTAAACTGTCCACTTTCTATTCTATTAGATGCCTATTTATAGGCTAAAAAAAATACAAGGAAAGTTCATACAAGGAAAGTTCTAGAAATAGAAACAAAATAAAAGGAAATAATCAGCCCCTTAATTTGGCTGATCAATATAAGGAAAGTTCTAGAAATAGAAACAATCAGCCCCTTAATTTGGCTGATCAATACAAGGAAAGTTCTATAAATAAAACAAAAGAAAACAATCAGTTTTGACCGGATTCTTCTAATAGTTGAATTATATTGATGCATCTTTGTTGAACACGTGAACCATCCTCAATGGGTCTCCACGAATTTGCTTGAGCCCAAACCTCTTGAATCAGCCCATTAAGTGCATTTTTGAACTTCTTTTCTTGTGCTTTTGTAACCGGCACAGTTGGAACTTGAACTGGCTCCTTTGTAGTCATGCCATTATTTGCATCACCCCTGATTTATGATACTTACTGGAAATTGCTTTGCCACTATGACATTTGTGCTCACATGTCTAATGCTCGCAATGAAAGCAAAAGAAGTGGTTATAGTATCTTTTTCCCAAGTTTACGAAGAACAATCCTGATTTAACTTGTTTTTCTCCAATTTCTGAAAAAGAGGTTGAAGAAAGGATTATTCATTGTGGAACAGATGCATACATTGCTGAATCAGATGAGGATGTTTTCAAGGCAGGGACATCCTTTGAGAGTTTTCATTATATATCAAGCCTTACAATCTTTATCGGATCCTGCTTTGTTGGCAGGTTTCTTGATATTATGGTTAAAGAAATGCATGGTTCCATCACAAGAAACTCTATCAGTCAGAGTGGTGTATCCAACAGTCTTATTAGCATTTGGCCGTCCACTCAGTTTGTTGTCAGTGATGGTTTGTGGAATCCAAAGTGGATTGAGAAAATTGGTTGATAGATTGTGCAATGTCAAGGAGGATTATGATGATGAGGAAAAATTGAATGTCAAGACTCCAAATTCGCGGGTGAAACTTCCATACACTTATTTAATGGCTTGGATAGTTCTGCACTGCCCTTCATTGATGAGTTCAATTGATGCTCAAATAGACTTGAGTTCTTCCAAAGTTCAGCATCATGAGAAATCACACTAGAAAGGAGGTTACATGGTTGCGATCCGCAGAACACTTTGATATCATGCTAACTATGAGTTATACAAGTGTTTCCCTTACTTTCCAAATGTTGGTTATGGAGATAAATTTATGGATTTAGTCAATGTTGATAATTTTACGACTCTGTCTCCTGGGTGTTTCTGGTGGCTAGTAAGCATTTGTCCAGCGCACCTGGTTCTTCGCTTAGAGAATCATTGTTATATTGAACCCTATCTAAGCCATTTTTCTCGACAGTTTGGATATGATCAATTGTATGTCGGAAATCCAAATACAGACATGAGCTTTATTGGGAATCAATTCGAGGGAGCCAGAGCTTGGTTTCATTTAATCTCTGGTAATACAAAGGCCAAGTTCAGTCTTCTACTCAAGACTCCAAATTCATTTATGAGTTTTGGCTTTTGCAAATGGTATTATGTTGTTCATTCCATGCCTCATAACTTTGACTTGAGCCTCACTTGTTTGAGAGACATCAGACTATGATATGCTCAAAAGAGAGAGGTTGGTAGTACTAAAGTAGCTGGAATAGAGGATTTTGGAATAGAGTATGACTTCGAAGGATTCGAATCAAGAGATGAAAGGAGTACTGCAATAGTCCCAATAGATCGACATGCGTCTCCTACCATTCTAACTTCTCCTCCTTCTATGGAAAAGGAAACTTCTCCCTAGTCAAGATCTTCTCCTAAGAAGATTTTTTACAAGTGGAAGAGATTGAGACGCCTTGGTGATTTGCCAATCATTCCACAAGCTGTATTGGCTCAAACTGGGGCAGCAGTACTTAGTTCAAAATTTAAAATTGCTGAAAAGGAACAAGAAGATGATGATGCAAATTTGATTCCTTGCTCATTTAAAAAAGCGTCGGAGGCAAGGACCTATTTTTCCCCAATGATCCCATTACAGAGGCTCCTTCTATTACACCGGTAGTTGAGCTTTTACCTGTTGCTGTGTTTTCTTCCGAAAGACCAGTTCAATTGGTGTAGGAGGAATTTGCTACCCCTACTCCTCAAGTAGTTCAGGTTACGAGTGATGATGATGATGATAATGATGTTGATAGTAATGACATTCGCTCCTCTACTCCTCCATCAAACCACGGTAAATATACATTTCTAACGGCAGGAGAGAGAGCTGAGGTGTACGATCTAGAGAGTCCAGTACTCAACCTCAAGATTTATTCTAAACTTTACTCACTTACATCATCTTTCGTTTTTTTATTATTATTTAACCATTTCTCTCTTTTTTAAGAAATGCTTCCTTCTACCCCAACTTCGAAGTATGTACCTAAAAGTGATACTTCACTTGTTGATACTAAAATTCAACCAGAAATTGCATCTGAAACTGCTGTAACTGCTGCTTCTAATGAAACCAATGAGGCGACTGTATCTGTTGAGTTTACTGCAGTTGCTAAGATTGTTGCTCCTACTGAGGTTGCTTCCCCTGTTGAAGCTGAAGCTATTGAGGCTACTGCTCTTGCTGAGGTTGATGCCCCTGTTGAAACTGAGGCTACTGATGCTACTACTCTTGCTGAGAGTACAGTGCAAGTTACGTCTGTCCCAATTATTACTTTCACTGTAGTTACTTCTTCATCAACTAGTTGTACAGAAGTGGATGCTCTTGAAGCGGATTTGCTCCAACATACTATTAAAGTTTTTCTTGACTTTCTGAACCGCTGTATTGACAAAATTCTAAAATGGAGTTCTTTCTCCTCAATTGCCAATGTTCTTAATATTTATGCAATCAGCATGCAAGCATTAGTGGAAAAGAAAAAGCAGCTCCATTTAAACTAATGGTAACTTAACTTCAGACTCATGTTGAATCTTTATTGAATATCTGCAATGCAGGTAAGTCAGAAATGGTTGAGGTACTTTGCAGAAACTAATGGAGGAATAATGCAAGTTCCAGAAGAAAATTAAAGAAAAAACTCATGTTTGTCAAGCCCGTGTTGACGAAAATTAATTAATCAGCCAATCTTTATCTGCTCAGAACAATTTTTGTTTGTCATCTCATTGAAACTTTGAGCTTAATTAATCTTCACATGTCTCTAAACTTAATTTTAACAAATTTGCGTATCAGACTTGACTTTGTGCTAAAAAAAGCGACTCTACATTTGGATCTGTAAGTTTGTCTAAGAAATGCCACCCTGCATTTAAATTCATGTGTTTATAGCTTCTAAGTTCAAATCCGTGAGTTTTTGTTACAACTCTATGAGTTTGTGTATGAATAAGATTCTGAACTCTAATTTGCGATAAGTGCAACCCTGCATTAAGGTCCGCGGGTTTACATATAATTGTAACCCTGTGTTAAAATCTGCGGATTTACATATAAGTGTAACCCTACGTTATAATCCGCGGATTTACATATATAGAATGACTTTTTATCAACTTAATTGACTTTTTGGTGCAAAGATCTAAGCGTTGCATGCATCCATTAGTGATAGGATTCTAATCGAAGATCTCAGCCGAAGATCTCATTTCCTTCGGCATAGATATCTAAGCATCTCATGCAATAATAATAAATCTTATTAACATTCGAGTAAAAAATCTCAACCGAAGATTTCACCTATAAAATCTTTTGGCTGAAGATTTTTATCGTGAAATGCTCCATATAAAGCACCAAGCCCTTCTTCGAAAAAGCCATCTTGACTTGAGAATTCTTCTGAAGTCTCTACTTTTCTAAAGTTCTTTTCTAAAGCCACTTCTATCATGGAGTTCTGTTCTTCCTTCTTTTTCTTGATTGAGGTAATGGACTGGGGTTGGCATGTTACAAGACCTCCAGATAATGTTAGCCTATTTGTGCCTAGTCATCTGCCAGATTTGTTAAATAAGAAATATCCCATTGAAAAGATTCTTATGACCATAATTATTTTCCTTAACTATGCTAAGTTTTCTTATTATGAACATAAATCAAGTATTTTTTTATGTTTCTTAATAAGATTCTGGATCTATTGCAGGATATAACCGTAGTCATTTTCCTTAATAATGATCCACACCCGTCCGGTTCTTAAAATTTTCCAATATCTTTGGAAAGCTAAAAAATCTCATGTACTTTCATGAGAGAAAAGATTTCGGGTGTGGCATTGTTAATTTCCTGCCTAGCATCCTTAAAATAAGGATGGCAAATGGTTGTTGGCAACCTCCAATTACAGCCATTCCACAAGTTGTATACTTCGAAATATGCATTTGGTGCACCCAGTTTTGAACTAATCAAGTCACTTATAATATTGATCATAACTAAGCAAGCAGACTTGGAAGTTCTTTAACCATCGACAGGAGGAGACTATAGAAGCAAGCTTTTTGTCTTTACTTATGAAGTCATCCTATAAGGGATAATAGATGTTTACGAAAATTTTTAATAATCTCTTGACTCAATGATTTGTACTCATTTTCATTCATTGTATGATATCAAGGAACTCTTTGTAATATTTATTTGGTAATGAATAAATTTTTAAATTTTAAGGATTTTGTTATCATTCATTCAGAGGTAACTGTTAACTTGATGAATGATGTTGATCATTAGAGATAACTATTAACTTGATGATTATTTTGACTTACCAGAATATTATTCAGAGGTAATTATTAACTTGACAATGTAAAGTCATTATTCAATGCCCAAAATAGATTTTGCTGTGAATGAATAAATTTCTTGAATCATGATAGAGGTAACTATTAACTTTTCTGAACAAGTTAAAATCTGCGTTGTTTAGTGACTTATAGTATAACAGCTTTTGAATTGCTATAGATAATTTTTAACTTAGCAAATTTGGAGAAATATTTTTTTATTTGCCAGAGATAATTTTTAACTTAACAAATTTGGAGGAAAATAAATTTTGTTTACCAAAGGTAATTTTTAACTTAGCAAATTTGGAGGAAAAGAAATTTTGTTTGCCAGAGGTAATTTTTAACTTAGCAAATTTGGAGAAAAAGCAATTTTGTTTGCCAGACATAATTTTGAACTTATAAATTTGGAGGAAAAGAAATTTTGTTTGCTAGAAGTAATTTTTAACTTAGCAAATTTGGAGAAAAAGAAGCAAAGCCCGATTTTACGAAAATTTGTGCTTTTACAATTCAAGACTGCATTTCTAAATTTCATTTAGTATTTAAACGCGACTTTATGAATTTCGCATTTAAGGACCCTTTGACTCCAGAATCGCGAATCTCAATTCTGTCAAAGACAAGAACTTATCATGATAAGTTCATGAGATTTTTAGTAAGCCCACAGTTATAAATGAATTTAATTAGCTTTTACCAAATACCGTTTGCATTGGGCTAACTATACTATTTTCCTCAACATGATAAGTTATCGAGGATTTCATTTGGACTTTAAATGCCAAACTTTACTCTTCTCTAAACCTTAATGGATTAGAGTTATTCATACTTTTTACCCCTAGCATGGTAGGGTTGTCAAGGATGTCATTTGAACTTTAAATGTCAAACTTTCCTTTATCCTTAGTCATAGAGACATAGGATTCATTCGACATTTTATGCTGAAACTCGTTGAGAATGGGTTTTTCTTTGTAGATGAGCTCTAGTTGTTTGGTGGACAAATTATTTCTATTTTGGAGATAACATTGTCAAAAATCTAACACATTCATTAATCTCTTTATGGACTTCGAATATCCATCATTTGAATAGATCACTAATCAAATCGTAATGTTGAATTTTCCTATTATTAGAGGAAAACTTTAAGTATGTGTATCAAATGGATTTGATAATTCTATATTCTCTTCTTCACGGTATCGGTTGGAGATGTAATTGAGAGTTATAGAAGAAGATATGTATCCTAAACCACTCAACCTTTAACTTCGTTGCTTCTTACTAATCAGTTAGGAGTAATATTTCTTTAGAAATTTTTCATTAATTGGCATCATTATTTTATCGCCATTCTATTTTGTCAACTGATATGCGCCATTAGAGTAGACTGCATTAATGACAATGGGTCCCTCCCATTATGGTGAAACTTTTCTTTGGATTTTAAATTAGTTGTGATCGGTCTTCTTACTGAAAGGATCAGATCACTTTTCTTGAAAGTTCTCCGCTTAACCTTTTTATTAAAGGTCTTAGAAATTCGCGCTTGGTAGAATTCAATGCTTTATTGGGCTTCAAGACGTTTATTATTCAGAGCTTCCAATTCTAGAAGTCTCTGACGATATCTTTCTTTTTGCATCATTTTAGTTTCTAATGCAACTCGTAATGATGGAATTTGGATTTCCAAGGGTAACACTGCTTCAGACTCATACACCAATGAAAATGGCATAGTATTAGTAGAAGTTCTGACAGTAGTTCGATATGCCCAAAGACATTCTCCAAGCTTTTCGTCTCAGTCTCATTGATTGGATGAAACAAACTTTTTAAGAAACTTCACAATGGTTTTATTGAAAGTTCTACTAAACCATTGGCTACAGGATAATATAGAGATGAAGCCATATTTTCAATCCTATATTTATGACAAAACCTGAAGAACGACTGACTCACAAACTGTGATATGTTGTCATGAATAATTCTCATAGGCACTCCAAAGCGATATATAACATGATGTTTGATAAACTTAATAACATCTGATAGCTTTACTTCAGTTAAGGAAACAGTTTTAGTCCACTTTGAGAAGTAATCCATCATGGTTAATATGAATCGATGTCTCCTCGTTGGTGGGGAAATTGATCCAATAATGTCTATTCCCCATTGTTCGAATGGCCATGATGTAGTCGTTGGGTGAAGATATTCCGGAGTTTGATGTATGAAATCTACATGTATTTGGCAGGCTCAACATTTTTTAGCATAGATAACTGCATCTGTCATCATCTTGGATCAGTAATAACCTATTCTTCGAAGTCTATTTTAGAGTTTTAGTCCTGGTTGATATGCTTCACAGATACCGCTATGTGCTTCTTCAAGTGCTTCTTGAGCTTTTTTGTTAGAAATACAACGAAGTAATATCTCATCATAAGATTTTCTATATAATGTTCGAAGTTTAGCATTGTAATAAAATCAAACAGTTTTTCTTCGAATTACTGTTGCTTCTTTAGGATCTTCTGGGTATATCCCATAAAGAACATAGTCTATGTAAGAAAATCTATAATCTCTTGGCTCGAGATCGGACTCAAGAATATATACTTCATCTGCTAAATTAGCTTCACTTCAAGCTCATTTTTCAGGCAAAACAATTCCTTACTTCCACTGTTATTCATTTACTAGCGTTTTTGGGTAATGCTAAGTTGCAGTTAAGGAAGCTAGCAAATCTGCATAACCATGTTGATGGCGCGTCACATGACTAATATAGAAACCATTAAAACTATTAGCCATTTTTATGACTGCTTGGTAATATGGTAAAAGGTCCTCATTTTTGACATCTTATTCCTCTCTAACTTGATTTATAATAAGTTAGGAATTTCAATATGCTTCTAAATATTTCACCCCCAGCTTTTTGGCTATTTTCAAACCAATCATTAGGGCATTGTATTTAGCAATATTAGAATGTGAGTTTATCAATGAATATACTCAAGGAATGATGTGGTTGTAAGGAGAAAAAAAAACGACTCCCACTCTAGCTACCATTTTTCCTTTGAGTCCCATTCCAGAGGCACCACGAAAAAAAGTTGTCACACATCTTCTGTAATAGTATTTACTTCAGCAGTTTCTTGTGGAACATTTTGCTTTGAAATTGTATTTCCTTCGATTATCTCTCTAGGGATGTCTTCATACAATTTTGAAGATACTGGAATCGGGTGTTTAGTTAGGAAATTAGCGATAGCTTGTCTTTTAATTAATTTTCGTGGGATAAAATGCATGTCATATACGATAGCAACATAGTCCAGTTGGATAGCCTTAAATTTAATGACCCTGGTTTAGTCATTAATATTCTTAAGAGATTAATTCTCGATATAAAATGAATTGTTTGCCCAACTAAGTAGTATCGCATTTTCTGTACTGCGAACACCAAAACTAGGCATTCTTTTTCTACTAGGTTATATCGATGTTCAGCCCCAATCATTATTCTGCTGAGATAATAAATGACTTGTTCATGCCCCAATTCATTTTTTTGCACCAATAAAGCTCCCAAAGAGTGATCCATAGCTCTCACAGATAACATGAAAGGTATTCCTGAGACTGGAGCTACGAACATGTGGTTTGGTGAGATACTCTTTGATTTCTTCAAAAGCTTTCTGACATGCATCAACCAAAATGAATGATACCCCTTTTTTCATCAATCTTGTAAAAGATTGACACTTTCTAGATAAATTTGATATGAATATGTGAATGTACGCTAACCTACCCTATAGTCCTCTCAATTATTTTATATTCTTAGGAGATGACATAGTTTGGATTGCTTTAATTTTATCTGGATCAAGATGAATTCCTCAGAAAGTGACTACAAAGCCAAGAAATTTTTCACTGAAAACTCCAGAAAAGATTTAGTAGGGTCCATTTTAAACTGGTGTTTCCGCATAAGGTCAAACATTGTTCTCATATCATGAAGATGATCATCCTTATTTTTACTTTTAATTGCCGGATCATCTACATGCAATCTACTATCTTTCGTAGATGTTCTTAGAATATCATATTCATAGCGCGTTGATACGTGGCGCCAGCATTTTTTAAACAAAATGGCATGACTATATAACAGTATACTCTAAGTAGTTCTGAAAGATATATGCTTTTCATCATCAGGGTAATCTTGATTTGATTGTATCCTGAGAATACATCCATAAATGACATCCTTTCATAACTGCAAGTATTGTCTATCATGACAACTATAATAGGTAAAGAAAATTTGTCTTTCGCGCATGCTTCATTTAAATATCTGAAATCAATGCAGACCCTGATTTTTCCGTTCTCTTTAATTACATGAACTATATTCGCGACCTAGTCTAGATGTTGTTTTTTGCGAATGAAACCGGACTCAATTAACTTTTTGATTTCAGCTTTGATCGCCTCCATAATTTCATGATGGAATCTTTGTTGTTGTTGTTTTACTGGCTTTACATCTGGTCGAATATTTAATTTATGAACTGCGACCTTTGGGTCAAGTCCTAGCATATCTTTATAATTCCAAGCAAAAATATCAATGTATTCTCGAATGAGAGATCATTTTTTTACCTCTGAAGATAAATTTTTATTTAGAAATATGGGTTTCGGATTAACTTCTTTACCCATATTTATTTGGATCACTTTATCTTCAGTCAGAGATTCTCATTGCTCAAACTGAATTTTCCACTTCATATTAAGGTGTTTCGTCAAAAAATCATCCTTGATTAGTGATATTTCATCAGTGTCTTCTTTTTCTTGGTCTGCAGATACCATATTAACAGAAACCTTGCGAAAAATGGCACTAATGTTTACATCTAAATCCCAATATGATGATTTTGACGAATGAGTTTGCTGGTTTTCTTCAGATTTCATATCCAAAAGATATTCAGAAGTGGTAACATATCCCAACCCCCTGCCAGTTTTATCGTAGTAACCTAGCATCTTTCTTTTTGGAGCAAAAGGTTGAATGATTGCTTTCCTCCCTTTTCCAAAATTTAACCCCGTGCCTTTGGTTAGATTGTACCCCATTTTTCTTATTAACTTAAGGAAATTTTCATCATAATGGAAGAACTTGGGATTTTCCTATTCTTTCCCAGAATCTAAATATTTTCTTTTATTCTTGTCATTTGCTTTTCCAAATATTAGGTTTTTGATCCTTATTTTTAGGAGGAACTTCAAAAACAGCTTCATTTGCATCTCCATCATCATCACTTTATATGTAAAAGGATGATTGAATGGGTGCTTGAAATAAAACTAAAGAATATATTTTATCTAGGTGATCACTGACTACGTCAGTCTAATCCTTGAGGGTTCAGAATCAACACTAGAAGAGTAAGCAAACTCTATATTTTTATTGATTATCCACTCGCTATTAGAATTAGCAGTGTCATTTACATCAAAACCTTCAAGGCTTATTACAATGGGTTCTCTATCCCAATTTACATCATTGGATTTTGAATTTTCGGATCTTGATTCAGTATCTGCTTTGTTGCTACTATCAGATGCCTCCAAAGCAGGTTGTTCAGCTATTTTAAATATGTCTTGATATAGCAATGCATTTGTAAAATAGTTTTCAACTCCTTTAAAAGGTTGCTTCTCTACAACCAAGGTCTTCACATTTCTATCTTTATCCACATACTTCATGCATTGATGAAGTGTAGATGGAACAATGAGATTGATATGAATCCACGATCTTCCAAGTAGAAAATTATAAGACGTGTCAGTATCTATTACATAACATGAGACCTCCATCTTTAGATCATTGATCTGCCACTTCAACTTTATTTTGCCCAGTGGTCTACTACCATTAGTATTGAATCCAAAAGTGGTAGTATTTATTGTTGCTAATCTATTCATAGGGATCCCAAGATATCGTAATCCCGTCTCGACATTATACTTAGAGCAAATCCAGGATCAACTTGGATTCGGTCAATCATTGATGACCCTATGTATACTTTGTAATACAAAAGACGATAATGCTTGTTATTCTTGACTTGCATATTTTCTGGAGAGAAGGTTATGTAAGGAATCTTTTTAGAAGCATGATGACATACTGCACAGACTTCTTCTTTCTCTTTGACTATTTCTAATATTTGTGCAAAAAATACATCAGAATCTTGCAGAACTTCTCTTAAAACTTCTCTAGTTTGTTTAGAGAGTTTTAGGAGCTCATTCAAAACAATTATTGTCAGAATATTGGCCAATTGCACCATACGTCAAATTGAAATGGCTTCTTGGAACTTTCTGCAGGTTCTTTGCTTCTGTTTTTAAGAGCTTTGTCAACTTTAAGCCTTTTTTGGTTGTTCTTCTCTGGAGGCAGCTTAGATTCTACTACTTGATCATAATTCTTCAAGTAATTTTTCTCTGAACAAATACTAGAGGGTTTTGGCTGATCTGCATTAACTGCCAAAGGATCTTTGACTTCTTCTTCTGAATCCAAGAGAGCAGGAACTTCTGTATTATCTTCGGGAATTACAGTAACAGTATTAAAAGTAAAAGTTTTTCTTTTTAATTTCTTCTTAGATGAATTTGAAATCCATTGCTCATCTTTAAGGAGATCTGGATGTACCCACATTATTTTTTCCTTAGATGTTTCAAAAGGGCATAATCTTTTCTTTTGTTGTTGATGAGGATCATAATTCACAACCCTCATCGTACCTTTAGGAATGGGTTGAACTCCGTCTTGAACAGTTGATTCTATCCAATCGGGAGTTTTTTCAAATCTAAAAGTCACCATGTTTGCAGTTACTTTCTTCTGATCCTTTCGCAACTTGATAACTTTGGTATCTAGCTGAGCTTGAATCTTATCCTTGAGAATATAACAATTTCTGGTAGGATGATTAATAATCTTATGATACACACAGTAATTAGGATCATTAACCTTTCTTGCTTTTTCGGCTCGTTTTGATTCTGACAATTTGAGCATATTTTTTGTCATGAGCAAACTAATGATAGCAATGGTATACTCATCTTTGAAAGAATATTATTTCTGATGAATCTGTAATTGAGGAGGAGCCTTTGGAGAAGATTTCACAGGATTCAGAGTATCAGTCGCCATTGTTTCTTTCTCCTTGGGTCAAGAAGACTAATGTTGTCTGAAATTATTTTATTTTTATTTTTCTCATTCTTCAGCCTCAAGTCTCTGTGTAATTTCTTTGACTTCCTCAGCTTGTAATGAAACATATTTCTAGGTAGAAGACTTTACAACCCCCATCTTAACAAGAACAGTAGTGGAGAGATTGTGTCTGCTAGTTTCTACCAATATTTTCTCTGGCATTCCATACGGACATCTCAAAAAATCATTTCTGAATCTTTTAATAAAATCTCAAGTAGATTATCCCTTCTTTTGTTTTGTAGCAAGGAGCGCTGGCATTGAAATTTCCATGTCATCTTTATAAAACCTCGCTAAAAAGGCTTTTTCCAAATCATTCCACAAATTGATGGTTTCCGGTTCTAATCTCCAGAACTATTCAAATATTATATCTGTTAAGGTACTAACAAAGACTCGTGTAATGATTGGATCATTCCCAGGCAAGTGTCCCGTATGAGATTTAAAATAGTAAAGGTGTTGATTCGGCAATTTTTTACCATCAAATGATTTAAAGTTCAGTGGTTTGTAATTCTCCAAGAATGGTATATCTTTCCATTCTACCGGATATGATCTCACAACCCCCAGGTCTTGCAAATCATTCTTATGCATGAAAGTATTCAGTTGATTTTGAAAACAGTCTATCCAAGCAGCATTTGCATTTTCTTTCTGATTCAGATTTCCTTCTTGGTGATGGGAGTGCATGGAACGATTATCATCTTTTTTGTGATGACCTTCATTATTTTCATTATCATTTCTAAGAGGAACGCGAGATTCATCTTCTGTATTGTTCGCTCTATTGTTTCTCGAATCATGAGGAGTTTTAGAAGAAGATTCACATTTCTCTTTCCTTCTTTCTTTTTCTAACTCCACAAGACATACATCATATCTCTGATTTCATTAATTGTACTTTGTTGTTGTTGGATGGTTTTGTCTTGCTCATCCATTCTTTTCATGAACTCTTCTGGAGTTCTTTGTGTCATATGTGCAAATGCGGAATCTTCGATGAATGAGTCCAATGTCTGAGATTCGGCTACAGCTGAATTTACTATTTCTTCATTATCATCAAAAGAGACTCCAGCCATTCGTCTGTAATCCACAGGTATTCTTACACTTTTCTTAAGTCATGTATTTTGAAAAACACTCTGCATCTTGCTGAGTATACTCTTTAAGCATGAAGAACATTCAGAGTTAGAAGAATCCGTTCTATAGGAACTCTTTATTTTCTTCTTCTTCTTTCCCTTGAACTTTATCATATTGGATGATACTTTGAGGTATTCAGGTTCAAAAAATTCTTGTTTGTTGTGTCTCCTCCTTTTAGATGGTTGAAGTGAAGATGTTGTAAGTCGATTAAAAACCAAGTGTTTAGCAGGAGCTACTACATAGTAACAATGTGATAACACCGCATTGATCAATCATTCACAAATGGCATTGAGACACTCGAGATTCTTCTCTCATTTTGTTGAGAAGTTTCCTGAGGTCTCTTGTATTGGAACTCATTGTCTTGTTAATAGAAATGACATCGCCTCCAAATGATATCTTTGGAATAGAATTTTCTATTCTCTTAAAGATTCCATAAGCGAATTTCACTTTAGCTATGGTGGCAAATGAACGAGCTTCTGTCAAATATGGTTCAAACTTTAGAAGCCAGTTCACGATTTTGATAACCATGCTTTTCTATTGGTACACAGACTTGAGGTCTGTGTTTATCTACGGAAATGCATTTCTAAAAATCACAATTTGTTTTCAAGAAGCGAAGGTGGGACCCTTGTCTTGTTTGTGGAATGCGGATGTAAACTCCATGTTTGAAATCATAGGTGGTAGGTGTATGACATTTTTTATAAGAAACATGCATGAACCCATCTGCATCTTGATCTTTTTTCTCTCTGAAACCACTACTTCGCTCTTGGGTCTCCATACTTGAACTGGAGGACTTCGCACTTGTGGTTCAATAGATTCTCTTTATTTCATGGCTCTGCAGAGAGTGCGAGCATTAGTTCTTCTAAGGTTCCTTCTCATTGTGCGGGTGAGAGGAATCTTATTTTTTTGTTCGTCTTTTTGACAATCAGAGAATAGTCATTTTCCCTTGTTAATATGGGGATCCTGATCCATACACTCATGGAGATCAAATGGAGTAGACCATGAGTCTTATGCTGGTGAAAGAGATGATTCTCATTTGAGACCAGACTGATTTGAAGAGTCCTTCGACAGGATTGTCACCTTTGAAGTTTCTTTGGAGGCTGAGCTATTAGAAACCGTATAGCATTTCCATAAAGAATTAGGACTTCTAGAGCCAGAGACGAGAAATTCTTCGTACATCTCCTGATCGAACTTGATAACGAGTGACTCGACCATACTGCCAACTGGTATCTTATCAGATTGAGCTACCACCTGTTTATCAGAGATAATATGGGTCCCCAGCGGAGTCGTCAATTTTCTGTTTGCCATAAAATTGAATTTGATTCTTTATTGAATTTTCTTAATAAAAAATTATAATTTTAATGGTTTTCCATTTACAAAACATGAGAAAAATCTAATTCTCTTTTTATTTAAAGCTGGGTTTTAGAGTACCTATGAAGGACGATCTTTCTCTCCGTTGACACTCTATATAAAATTTTAGTTGGCAAGAGTTTCGACCTTTTGGTAGCACCAGCACTTGGATGGAAAAGGACTTTCTCTATAATATTGATCTTCAGATGCCTTTTTCCACCTACGCTTCTGTTATTTATAGGGTTTTGGAGACTCTTGAGTTGATGTAACTGTCCAACTGTTGGCCTCTACGATCTGAGTATTAATTTTTCGCCTTTTGATAAAGTGGATTTGTATTAAATCTTCAGAGTTTATAGCCAACATTTTTAATTCTCTAGATCATAACTGAAATGCAGATCTCAAGTTTTAATTCACGTTTTTTCTGAGTGACAATTGGAACACGAATCTTAGACTTTAGATTTGCGTTTTAATCTGAATAACAATCGGAATGTGAGTCTCAAACTTTATATTCGCGTTTCAATCTGAATGGCAATTGAAATGCGAATCTCAGACTTTAGATTCGCATTTCAATCTAAATGATAATCGAAACACGAATATCAGGTTTTAGATTTGTGTTTCAGTATGATGGCATGTTCGTTGCTTGCATGATATGCTTAGACACGATGATTAGACCCTATGGGGCCCATTCTCATTATTAAGTCTGTGAATCTAGAGAAAGAGATTCGCACTTCAGCTTCATTCACGAATCAAAGATCGCATCTCAGTTTCTATGGAAAATAAAGCACAACTCTGTGAAGACCATATCTTATTTCTTCTTTAGTTTATATTCGCGGATCTCTCTTTATAAAAGATGATTCCAATAAAAGAAAATTCTACCAACAATTACAGATGATCTTGAAGAAGAGGTATATAGGAAACCCCCACCGGGGTGCAAGAAATATTTCAAAATAATCAAGTGTGCAGGTTAAGAAAATCACTTTATGGGCTTAAGAAATCACCACGGGCTTGCTTTGAAGATTTACTAAAGTAATGCTTAGTATTGGCTACAAGAAAAGTTTCTTTTCTTCAAACACTCGGCACTAGGAAAACTCATAGTTTTGATTGTGTATGTAGATGATATCATTATGACAGGTGATGATGATGAGAAAATTCCAAATCTTAAAGCTAGACTGGCAAAAGAATTTGAGATTAAAGAGCTTGGGAAGCTCAAATACTTTTAGGAATTGAAGTGGCTTGGCCTAAAGAAGGTATCTTTATTTCCCAACAAAAGTACATTCTTGATCTCCTATGAGAGATGGACATGACGAGATGTAAGCCCATTGATACGCTAATCGAACAAAATCATCAGTTGAGTTAAGTAAGAGTTTGATAGAGGAAAATATTAGAAGTTGGTGGAAAAACTAATCTACCTGTCTCACATACGTCTAGATTTGCATATGATGTGAGAGTGATAGGTCAATTCATGCATGACCCCAAGAATGTTCATCTACAAGCTGTGTATAGAGTGATCCGATACTTGAAAGCTACTCTCAGGAGAGGAATCATATTTAGAAAAGGAACAGAGATGGCACTAGAAAGCCTACATGGACACAGACTATGTCGGCTCACTCACAAATCAACCCTCAATGACATATTATTGTACTCTAATGGGAGAAAACTTGGTGACATGGAGGAGCAAGAAACAAGTGATAGTATCTGGATCAAGTGTAGAATCTGAGTTATGTGCAATGACCCAAGGAATTTGCAAGCTCCTGTGGATAAAGAAAATTTTAGAAAATCTGCAGATTAAATAGCATGGACCTATGAAGCTGTATTGTGATAATAAGTTTGCTATAATCATCATTCACAATCTAGTTCAACATGATAGAAAAAACATGTTGAGGTGGATCGACACTTTATCAAGGAAAAGGTTGAAAGTGGATTGATCGACATTCCTTATGTTCCTACGAATAGTCAGATGGAAGATATGCTTACAAAAGGAATTGACAGCTCAACTTTCCGAGATATTGCTAGCAATGGGAATGAAAAATATTTATTCTCCAGTTTGAGGAAGAGTACTGGAGAATCTCTGATTCTTTGACTTTCTAAAAGATTGTGTATGACTATAAATAGCTAAATTATATCTCGAATCTTTGACTTTCTAAAAGATTGTATAAGGTTATAAATAGCTAATTACTTTAAACTGATTTATTTTGACTTTCTAATTTAGGCTTTTTGTAATATTTCTAATTTAGTCAATAACTAATTACTAGAAATTATCTTGTTTTCTAAAATAGAATAATGATCTTGTACTATATAAATGTATTCAGTTTATGATCAATATGAAGAAGGAGAATTTTAGTTTTTTGTTCAATTTCCAAAAAAAATAATGAAGCTAGAATAAAGCAAGAAAATATATTATAATTTACAAAATAATTATTGGATGAGTGCTTTGTAGGTTAGAAATTATAAAAGTAGAATTGACATATCAACGATCATATATTTTGCAATTATAAAAATATTGTAAAAAATAATAACCCAAAAATAGAATATATTTCCCAGATATGGACCTTCTCATAGATTATGAGAAAATCACCACAAATCTCGAAAAATAAGAAATAGATGATCACAAAGTAAGATTTTGAATTTGAGTCATGGATCTCAAGATAGACGGATTAGAAATCAAACCAGCTGCTAAAGGACCGAGCTAGTGTTTTTGGCACTATCAATATACAAAAATAGGGATAGAAGTACAAGATAGAACTAATACACGCTGCATTAGATTAGCATCAATGTCTAGATTTTGCATATTTTCATGTGATTATGAGATTGTTGATAGCTACCTGGTTAGGGTTTTACAACACCATTGCTCAAATGCAATGAAGATGGAGCTCATTCAGTCTAAGAACATCAACAATCAAAATATAACAACGACCAATACTATTCGTGCATAAATAAGTTATCTCAACTTTGCAATGATAATACAGTAAAAAGGTACATCTCAACCAAAGGCGATTATAAAAGTAAGGTTGAAGGTATTATCTTGACACTTAGCTTTTGTGAAGAAGTTGATCCCGTCCTTTAATGCTTGCTGATCCCATCCTTACTTGTTGCCCCCAAGTTGACTACTATTATAAAAGTTGAACCCATCCTTACTAGGGGTAAGCATATTTTGGTTAAAATCCAAATAACCAACCAAAACTGACCCAAATAACAAAAACTGAAACGAAACAAAATAATTTGATCGGTTTTTGATTTTGAGCTTTGAAACCCAAAACCGAATCGAACGAACTGAATTATTTAAGAATTATATATATAAACAAATATACATACATACATACATATATAAATACATGTATATATTATATATTATAAATTCATCATCAATGGAATACCACATAGATATATGGTTACTAAAATGATTAAAGTTCAAACTTTCAACAAGTTTTACTAAACTTTTGGTTTCTAATCGAACCGATCCGAATTAATTCGGTTCTGTTTCAGTTTCTATTTGATTCAGTTAGTTTTGCCAAAATTGGTAAAAACTAACCAATGCTCACCCCTAATTCTTACTTGTTGCCCCGAAGTTGGAACTAAAACCACTTTCTAAGGACCTTGGTATGCATTTTTGGAACTAGAGGAAACTTTTTCTTAGATCATCTATTTGCATCTTATAAGAAATCAGAAAGAGAGATCATAAGATGAACTTTGAGCATATCAATTCCTGTTAAAGAATAATCACAAAAATCCAATGTAACGCCCTGTTTCTCACTAAGTACGGAATAGAGTGCGTTACCGGTGGGCATCTGTAAATCAACGTGCACGGGGCCTATAAATATGTAGAAGCATAAATGAATAGAATTAAATACTAGTCATTTATTAGAATCTTGAAAGTTAGTCTACTGCCATATAAAAGAAGATGTACAACATGTCTAAAATAGAAAGTAACAAGTACAATACTTATACAAAAATTGTGAACTAAGTCCCAAAAGAGTGATACATACCAAATCCAGAAATACAAAAATAGAGGTATAAGAATCTACTATTGTTCGGTCTGCTTCAAAAAGTATGGGTCATGTAATGACGGATCCTCGCTTACGTCTTCATTACCTGAGCGTGTGTGGGAGCTCAGGGTCAAATTCGACAAGTAAAATAATAAAAGATAGGGAGTGCAACTAACAAGTGAATATGAACATAGATACAAAAAGTATGCAAATATATGAAAAACAGTAAATGATTAAGTAACAATATTAAGTACGGATACACATGCATATCAAGTCTAAATTAATATCTTATTTTGTTTTATTTTCGAACTAAATGGTGAAGAAATATACTTGTATCGTAAAAGTACCCATACATACCGGAGACCCGACCAATTTGTTGGCGCTGAACATGTCATGCCGCTAAACACTCAAACAGATACTAATACTGAGTAATCGGTCGTTCTATCAAAATGGACTAAAAAAGAGATGATGGCTCTGTACCATCCTACCGCCTCTGCAAATGGGCCCCTATTTTGGTTGCACAACCTATCTAAATTTTTTACGATACAATATTTTTCCACCCTTTAGTCTCCATAGTCCAAGATTTCAGATTATATTACATGCAAATCAATCTGGAATATAATAACTCAATCATGCCAAGATTAATACACACACATACACACACACACATATATATCATCAAATCAATATTCGAGTAACAAGTAAGATATGGTTCATGTCAAAATCAAGTTAACAGGTAAATCAAGATTCATGGTATTATCAACACATGTCTATGTACTAGTCAGGAAAATTTAAAATATTTTCATGTATCTTGTATAAGCAACTAGTATTTATATTTTAAGGGCAAGCATACTGGAGTCTAGAATGCTAGAACGAGTGTTATGAAAATTATTGTCATGTATGGAAACCACACATATACAGTTATGCATATAAATATATATTAGGTAAGTGGGTACTAAAGTGTTAGGATGAGAGTTAAATAGGCTCTACACTATTATAACAATTATTTTAACAATATATGAATTTTCCAAATTCTAATATGATTTCATAGTATGAAAAGTAACAAATCTATTAAATCTTACTAATGTATATATTTTTCAAGTAAATATGCGTTAGTATAAAAAAATTATGACTTAACGTAAAAGCTTGTGTTAAAAAATATTTTAGCAATTATAAAGACTTATGTTAAACCCTCTCTTTAAAAATATGATTATGAATAAATATTTATATTATATAGAAATTTTCTAATGACAAGTGAAAAGTGATTTAAAATCATTGCATTAAACACGAAAAATTTATATAGAAAATTTTAAATTTATATCCAAATATGATGAAGATTTCTAAAAATATCTTCTTTATAATTTAAAAATAAAGTATATTGTTTAAGTTTACAATTTGTAGTTTAAGTATGAGTGGCCATTACTAAAATCATAAACTTGATACATAAATATAGAGAAATTTGTAAAAATCATATTTTTAGAATAATAATAAAGATTTTTGTATAAAGATATCATCTTTCTAAGTTTAAATCAAAATTTTAAATTAACTATAAAATATTTTAGTTACAAAAATAAAATCATAAGAATGGATATTATTCTACTTGCCTGCTAATACATTTTTGAAGTAGAGCTTGAAAATGAGAGATGATGTTAAAGTTTGGAGATTGAGGGAGCTTGAAAACTTTATTTTTTCTTCAAAAAATCCAAATCTAATATGAGCGTATGGAAGAGAAGAAGAATGAAGGAGTTTTTGAGAGAAAAATGAGATAAAAATCTCTCTCCCTCTCTTTTCAGTTCAGTCTAGTAAGTATCAGAGGATTTAAGATCCATAATTTAGAGAGGTGAAGTATGAGAGATATATGTGAATTAAAACAAAATAGCTATTGGACAAATGACTAGTAATAATATGTTATTATATTATTTAAAGACATAAATTCTAATTAAACTAACCAAAATAAAGTCAAACTTAATTTTACAAGTCAAAAGAATAAATATTAGTTAAAATATGTGTAGGGCCCACCGGTGATTAAAATAATATTATTTTAAGTGACTATCCAGAAAATTTTAAGAAAATCACCAAAAATATAGAAAAAATAAGACGAATACAACACACTTACTCTGGAATTAATCAGATATATTTCCCATATCTGGACCTTCTCACAGATTATGAGAAAATCACCACAAATCTCGAAAAATAAGAAATAGATGATCACAAAGTAAGATTTTGAATTTGAGTCATGGATCTCAAGATAGATGGATTAGAAATCGAACCAGCTGTTAAAGGACCGAGCTAGTGTTTTTGGCACTATCAATATACAAAAATAGGGATAGAAGTACAAGATAGAACTAACACCCGCTGCATTAGATTAGCATCAATGTCTGGATTTTTCATATTTTCATGTGATTATGAGATTGTTGATTAGGATAACAACCTGGTTAGGGGTTTACAACACCATTGCTCAAATGCAGTAGAAGATGGAGCTCATTCAGTCTAAGAACATCAGCAATCAAAATATAACCACGACCAATACTATTCATGCATAAATAAGTTATCTCAAATTTGCAATGATAATATAGTAAAAAGGTACATCTCAACCAAAGGCGATCATAAAAATAAGGTTGAAGGTATTAGCTTGACACTTAGCTTTTGTGAAGAAGTTGATCCCGTCCTTAATGCTTGCTAACCCCATCCTTACTTCTTGCCCCCAAGTTGACTACTATTATAAAAGTTGAACCCATCCTTGCTAGGGGTGAGCATATTTTGGTTAAAACTGAAGTAACCAACCAAAACTGACCCAAATAACAAAAACTAAAACGAACCAAAATAATTTGATCGGTTTTTTATTTTGAGCTTTGAAACCCAAAACCAAATCGAATGAACTGAATTATTTAAGAATCATATATATAAACAAACATATATACATACATACATACATATATAAATACATGTATATATTATATATTATAAATTCAACATCAATGGAACCCCATAGATATATGGTTATTAAAATGATTAAAATTCAAACTTTCAACAAGTTTTACTAAACTTTTGGTTTCTCATCGAGTCGATCCGAATTAATTCGGTTCTATTTCGGTTTCTATTCGATTAAGTTAATTTTGCCAAAATTGGTAAAAACTAACCGATGCTCACCCCTAATCTTTACTTGTTGCCCCGAAGTTGGAACTAAAACAACTTTCTAAGGACCTTAGGTATGCATTTTTGGAACTAGAGGAAACTTTTCCTTAGATCATCTATTTGCTTCTTATAAGAAATCAGAAAGAGAGATCATTAGATTAACTTTGAGCATATCAATTCCTGTTAAAGAATAATCACAAAAATCCAATGAAACACCCCGTTCTTCACTAAGCATGGAATAGAGTGCGTTATCGGTGGGTGCATGTAAATCAACGTGCACGGGGCCTATAAATATGTAGAAGCATATATGAATGGAATTAAATACTAATCATGTAGCAAGATTTTGAAACTTAGTCTACTGTTATATAAAAGAAGATGTACAACATGTCTAAAATAGAAAACAACAAGTACAATACTGATATCAAAGTTGTGAACTAAGTCCCAAAAGAGTGATAAATACCAAATCCAGAAATACAGAAATAGAGGTATAAGAATCTACTATTGTTCGGTCTGGTTAAAAACGTATGGGTTATGGACTGACGGATCCTCGCTCACGTCTTCATTACCTGAGCATGTGAGGGAACTCAGGGTCAAATTTGACAAGTAAAACAATAAAAGATAGGAAATGTGCAATATAAACTAACAAGTAAAATATGAACGTAGATACAAAAAGTATGTGAATATATGAAAAACAGTAAATGACCAAGTAACAATATTAAGTACGGACACACATGCATATCAAGTCTAAATTAATATCTTATTTTGTTTCATTTTCGAACTAAATAGTGAAGAAATATACTTGTATCATGAAATTATCCATACATACCGGGGACCCAACCAAATTGTTGGCGCTGAACATGTCATGCTGCTAAACACTCAAGAAGATACTAATACTGAGTAATCGGTTGTCCCATCAATATGGACTAAAAAGAGATAATGGATCAGTACCATCCTGCCGCCTCCACAAATGGGCCCCTGTTTTGGTTGTACAACCTATCTAAATTTTTCACGATACAATATTTTTTCACCCTTCAGTTCTCCATAATCCAAGATTTCATATTATATTACATGCAAATCAATTTGAAATATAATGAACTAATCATGCCAAGATTAATACATATATATATATATATATATATATATATATATATATATATATATATATATATATATATATATATATATATATATATATATATATATATATATATATATATATCATCTAATCAATATTCGAGCAACAAGTAAGATATGGTTCATGTCAAAATCAAGTTAACAGGTAAATCACGATTCATGGCATTATCAACACATTTCTATGTACTAATAAGGAAAATTCAAAATATTTTCATGTATGTTGTACAAACAACTAGTATGTATATTTTAAGGGCAAGCATACTAGAGTCTAGAATGTTAGAACGAGTATTATAAAAATTATGGTCATGTATGGAAACCATACATATACAATTATGTATATAAACATATATTAGGTAAGTGGGCACTAAGGTGTTAGGATGAGAATTAAATAGACTCTACACTATTATAACAATTATTTTAACAATATATGAATTTTTCAAATTCTAATATGATTTCATGGTATGAAAAATAACAAATTTATTAAATCTTACTAATGTGTATATTTTTGAAGTAAATATAGGTTAGTATAAAAAAATTATGACTTAACGTAAAAGCTTGTCTTAAAAAATATTTTAGCAATTATGAAAACATATGTGAAACCCTCTCTTTAAAAATATGATTATGATTAAATATTTATATTATATAGAAATTTTCTAATGACAAGTGGAAATTGATTTAAAATCATTGCATTAAACACGAAAAATTTATATAGAAAATTTTAAATTTATATCCAAATATAATGAACATTCCTAAAGATAGCTTCTTTATAATTTAAAAATAAAGCATATTGTTTAAGTTTACAATTTGTAGTTTAAGTATGAGAGGCCATTAATAAAATCATAAATTTGATATATAAATGTAGAGTAAATTATAAAAATCATATTTTTAGAATAATAATAAAGATTTTTGTATAAAGATATCATCTTTCTAAGTTTATACAAATCAAGATTCTAAATTAACTATAAAATATTTTAGTTACAAAAAGAAAGTCATAAGAGTGGATATTATTCTACTTGCCTTCTAATACATTTTTGAAGTAGAGCTTGAAAATGAGAGATGATGTTAAAGTTTGGAGATTGAGGGAGCTTGAAAACTTTATCATTTCTTCAAACAATCCAAATCTAATATGAGCGTATGGAAAAGAAGAAGAATGAAAGAGTTTTTGAAAGAAAAATGAGATAAAAAATCTCTCTCTCTCTCTTTTTAGTTCAGTCCAGTAAGTATGGGAGGATTTGAGATCCATAATCTAGGGAGAGGAAGTATGAGGATATAGGTGAATAAAAACAAAATAGGTATTGGACAAATGACTAGTAGTAATAGGTTATTAGAGTTATTTAATGACATAAATTCTAATTAAACTAACCAAAATAAAGTTAAAGTTAATTTTACAAGTCAAAAGAAAAAGACCAGTTAAAATATGTATAGAGCCCACCGATGATTAAAATAATATTATTTAAGCGACTATCCAAAAAATTTTAAGAAAATCACTAAAAATATAGAAAAATAAAACGAATACAATACACTTACTCTGGAATTAATCTGACATCAGGAATGTAAGTTACAATAGAAATTGGATATTTATATCCTACCCTCCTTACAAAAATATTTCATCCTCGAAATTTAATTTTATCTATTAAAGTAATAAGATATCGATTGATCAATAGAGATGTGGTTATTGAGAAAATTGTTCCAATCAGTAAATAACTGCAAACTAATTAACTTGCCATGCCATCTAAACTAGTGGGATAATAAATCGATGAAAATAATTTCATAAGTCTCACTTATAAAGGTCCTAGTGAATAGCTGCAATAATTTTCTGCAGATCAATTATTGTTACACCAATAGGTAAGAACTCATAATAGTGAAAGTATAGAATTTGGGTAAGAAATCAAGAGGAACAGATAATATAGAGTATCTTATAAATCAGCTTGCTACAATTCTAATAAATGAATGTAACTATTGTCGACAAAGTCAACTCACTTAATTTGACTCAAGCATCAGAAGTACAAGACCATGTATATGGCATATCAAAAGATATATATATATATATATATATATATATATATATATATATATATATATATATATATATATATATATATATATATATATATATATATATATATATATATGGTACGGGTAAACGAACGAGACGAGATAGAAAACTAAGTGATAATAGGACCAAAATAATAGATTTAATATCAAAGAAAAATTAGTGGATAACTTTATATATGGCAGTAGTCCTAAAAACATCTTAAATAACTTAGAGCTCTGACACCACTCTGTATCGCTCCCTCCTCACTAAGCATGGAGCAGAGCCCGTTATCGGCATGCACATGTAAGTCAATATGCACGGGACCTATAAGTATGTAGAAGATTAAAGGAATGGAATTAAATACTAGTCATCTAGTAGGATCCTAGAAGTTAGTCTACTACTATATAAAAAAGATGTACAATATGTCTAAAATAGAAAGTAACAAGTACAATACCGATACAAAAGTTGGGAACTATGTCTTAAACGGGTGATACATACCAAATCCAGAAATATAAAAGTGGAGCTCTAAGAATATGCTACTATTCAGTCTGCTTCAAATAGTGCGGGTCATGCAATGACAGATTCTCGCTTACGTTTTCAGTATCTGAGTATGTGGGGGAGCTCTGGGTCAAATTCGATAAATAAAACAATAAAAAGTAGGGAGTGTACAATATAAACTAATAAGTGAAATATGAAACTAATAAGTGAAATATGAATATAGATATAAAAAGTATGCACATGTATAAAAAATAGTAAATGATCAAATAACAATATCAAATACGGACACACATGCATATCAAGTCTAAATTAGCATCTTATTTTGTTTCATTTTTGAACTAAATGGTAAAAAAATAAACTTATATCGTGAAAGTACCTGTGCATACTCGAGACTCAGTAAGATGCTGGTGCTGAACCAACTGTGCCACTAAATCTTCAAGTAGATACCGATATTGAATAACTGGTCGTCCCATTAATATGGATTAAACAAAAAATGATAACTCAGTACTATTTAGGTGCCCCCACGGATGAGTCCCTATTTTGGTTGCGTAACCTATCCTAAATTTTTCATGATGCAATATTTTTTCACCATTTAGCTCTCCCATAACCCATGATTTCAAGTTATATTACATGCAAATCAATCGGAATATGATGAACCAATCATGTCAAGATTAATACACATACATATCTATCATCTAATCAATATCCGAGTAACAAGTAAGATATGGTTTATGTAAAAATTAAGTTAATAGGCAAATTAGGATTCATGGCATTATCAAGACAGGTCTATGCACTAATTAGGAAAATCTAAAATTTTTTCAATCATGAGTTTAAAATGCTAGAATAAGTGTTATGAAAATTATGGTCATGTATGGAAGCCATACATATATAATTATGCATATAAATAGATATTATGTAAGTGGGTACTAAGGTATAAGGATAAAAATTAAATAGGTTCAACACTATTATAACCATTACTTTAACAATATATGAATTGTCCAAATTTTAGAATAATTTCATAGTATGGAAAGTAACAAATTTTGTGAAATCTTACTAATATATATTTTTCAAGTAAACATGGATTAATATAAAAATAATTATGACCTAACATAATAGCTTGTATTTAAAAAAATATTTTAACAATTGCAAAAAAACTTATGTGGAACCCTTTCTTTAAAAATATGATTATGAATAAATATTCCTATTATATCAAAATTTTCTAATGGCAAGGGGAAAATGATTTAAAATCATTGTATTAAACACGAAAAAATTGTATGAAAAATTTTAAATTTATATCCAAATATGATGAATATTCCTAAAGATAGTTTCTTTATAATTTAAAAATAAAGCATATAGTTTAAGTTTACGATTTGTAATTTAAGTATGAAAGGCCATAAATAAAATTATTAATTTGAAACATAAATATAGAGTAAATTGTAAAAATTATATTTTTATTTTTTGAATAATCATAGAGATTTTTATATAAAGATATCATCTTTCTAAGTTTAAACAAATCAAGATTCTTAATTAACTATAAAATATTTTAGTTACAAAAAAAATCATAAGACTGGATGTTATTATACTTTCCTTCTAATACATTCTTGAAGTAGAGGTTAAAAATGAGAGATGATGTTAAAGTTGGGAGATTGAGGGAGTTTGGAAACTTTATATTTTCTTCAAAAAATATAAATTAATATGAGTATATATATATATATATATATATAGAGAGAGAGAGAGAGAGAGAGAGAGAGAGAGAGAGAGAGAGAGAGAGAAAATAGAAAATTCACCGGCAATGAAGGGAGGTCCTTCACTAGCGCTTAGGTGGCCCAATAAAATAATTACACGTGGCGCTACTCAAGAAAACAAATAAAAGAACTTCCTTAACCGCTTTTTAAGTAGCGCTACGTGTAATTATTTTATGTTTTAAGTAGCGTTAGTGAAGGAACTTCCTTTATCGTCAGTGAATTTTCCGTTTCTATATATATATATATATATATATATATATATATATATATATATATATATATATATATATATATATATATATATATATATATATATATATACATATATATATATATATATATATATATATACATATATATACATATATATATATACATATATATATACATATATATATATACATATATATATATACATATATATATACATATATATATATACATATATATATACATATATATATATACATATACATATATACATATATATATACATATATATATATATATATATATACATATATATATATACATATATATATATATATATATATATACATATATATATGTATATATATATATATATACATATATATATATATATATATATATATATTTGAGAAAAATGGAAATGAGCTATACATATATATATATATATATACATATATATATATATATATACATATATATATATACATATATATATATATATATATATATACATATATATATGTATATATATATATATATACATATATATATATATATATATATATATTTGAGAAAAATGGAAATGAGCTGACAGCTCACGCAAATTACCTGAGCTGCAGTTCATTTCCACTATCTCCAATAATCTTTTTTAAAATAATTTTTTTGGATTATGATCTTGACTCCCTAGAGTTCACTCATACCCAATTTCTTGGGTTTTAGTTTTGATTTAGTCCTCTATCAAGTTAACACAAAATTAACGGTTTTCAATGAATACAACATTTTGTATGCACTTGATGAAATGGTAAATGAACTCCAAAATTTATGAAATTTAATCTGAAAGAAGTTAAGCAGTTAGAGATAGTAATTATATAAAAAAAATTGAAGAAAAATTATTGAATTATTATAATTTTGCTGCTAGCTCACGTAACTTTTTCTGAGCTGGCGGCTCATATACAGTAATCCCTATATATATATATATATATATATATATATATATATATATATATATATATATATATATATATATCAGTGTAGGAGAGCTGCCAATTTAGGAAAAGTTACATTAACTAGCAGCAAAAATATAATAATTCAATAATTTTTCTAGAGTTAGTATCTCTACATCTCTAACTTCTTTCAGATCAAATTTCATTTACCCTTTCATCAAGTGGATACAAAATGTTTTATTCAATAAAAACTGTTAAATTTGTATCAACTTCATGAAAGACTAAATCAAAACTAAAACTCATGAAACTAGGTATGAGTGAATCCTAGGAGTTTGGGATCATAATCCACGAGAAAATTTAAAAAAATTATTGGAGGTAGTGGAAATGAACTACAGCTCAGGTAACTTGCGTGAGTTATCAACACATTTCTATTATTCACTCTCTATATATACGCACACACATACACACACACACAAACACATATATATGCAACTAAATTAGTGGTATATGGTGGAGTAGACCATATACCACCGGTATCACGATAAATATAGTTGGAATAGGTCAACAACTAGCTGGAATAACATATCACGGCTCCTGAGGCTGGAAGTGGCTGCTTGGGCAGCTAAGAACCCCTGTGGTTGGGTAGTCCCTAACTCCCACAATATGTGTACGATCCATCATTCATTTTGTTTGTTTAAATAAACAAGTAATGTGTATCACTAGTATTATATATTAGGCATACATCTATAACTGTCACTAATATATTACAACATACATATATGTTACCATGTATGATTACTAGGTAACTAGCATGTAAAGGTTATACAGACGTATACAATTATGAGGTATCATGAACCAGATAACACATGCAAAACAATATATACATCCATGACACATTTCTTTGTGCATAAAAAGGCATGGCTAGACCATGGCTAGCTATTGGATAAGCATGAGTGTGTATATATATATATATATATAGAGAGAGAGAGAGAGAGAGAGAGAGAGAGTTGAGCATGACATGCGTAACAAATTAAGGACCGTTTATTATATGGATAATGACTAAATCAGGAAAATATAGCTGAAACGAAGTTGCAGGGTTTGATGTCAAGTTTCGATAAATCAAGCGTCAGGTTTCGGATGAAAAAATTATGACTGAATTTCCATTGGCTATTGAATACATGACCCATCTGGATGTTTGTTATGCTAATGCGAGGACTGCGGCTTTTAGGATTTGTTTGACATAGTTAATGACTAAATTGACAAAGAACAGTATGAAAAAAGCTTTTGTTCTTCAAATCTCCTTTCCACTCAAACCTCAAACCCTAATTGAGCTCAGTCCATGTTCTAACAAAGAAGATACAACCAATTTTCTAACCCTATACCGCTCCTAACCTGCTGACCTGCCACAGTATGATAGCAGAACTTCCACGGAGTTTTCGACTGGGAGAAAGGTAGAATCAGAAAAGGATTTCTAAATAAATGTTACAGAGTTATCTTTCAAATGGAGTTAGAATAGCTTAATTGGAGTTCGTATGAGAAAGATTTGGTCCTTTCCATATAACTATTGGATATGGACAAATATGGACAGATACATACATATGGGACATGCACGCTATATATGGTACCTACGGTAAATTCTTGATAAATGAAACCAAGAACAATTAGAATAATAAAATTTCAATTCTAAACATATTATAATCTATATATGATTTATATGATTATTTATGCATGTTACATAATTCAAATGGTCCAAAACACGCTCAAAACTAGAAATTACAGCAAATATCATGGAAATTTGGAAATAATTAATCAATTTAAACCTAGGAAACATGTAAGATGAGATTTTTCTTAATTAGCATAAAAAATGTGAGGTTATGTTCATTTCTACTTGAAGAAAATCAAATCAAAACATAAGAAAAGTGTAGTTTCTTGCCACACTAGGATGATGGCGAAAAAATAGAACTGAAATCGATCCAATTGGACATGAAAACGCCAAAAATTGGGCTTGCAGTGATAGTAGTGTAGTGCTGTAGAAGAAGTCTTATATTGCTGGAGAAATCTGAGACTTGATTTGATGAAGAAATCCCAATAAACGAGCCTTCAAACCATATGTTGTAAATTTACTGAGATTTGTTGTTGAATTAGAAGATGAATTTCAGTAGGGAAACTAGTGGGATTAGTTCTTGATTGAGATGAAATGAAGACCTCAGAGAGAAGAAGCTGCTGTAAAAATTTTAAATATTTTGGAGGTCAGTTGAAGCGTCAAACTTAACTAAAATTATGATGAGAGCTTCCTAAACTTTCCAAGTATTTACCAAATTATCATTCAAAATTAATCATTTTTGTTCAAATTTAGCTGTTGGGATTATAATTGAGAAAATATATGAAGTTAAAAATAGAATTTTGAATAAAATTAATTATTTTAATATGGTATCAGCTAAAAAAATCGACCAATCTAAAAAAATCCTTGAAAATTACAGAATACCAAGAAAAATGAGAAATGAATTCCCACTCTATGACACTTCAGTTGGGAATTACATTAAAATATCTAAGTCAATTTATCTAGTAACTCCTGCTATAAGGATTTAGCATAAACTCGTAAAATCCACAGCAGTTCGCGATATTGATATCTGAACGGTATTGACATCCGACAATCCAAACCGATACCGAAGATCCGAGATAAACATATAAAGCTGTAAAGAACTTGGGGACTTTATAAGGGAAGTGTTTGTGCATAATACATGTCAAGTGTCTGGTTGAGATAGCATAAGTCACGTAAAAGGCTACGTAGATATACAAGTGTCAAGTAAACATAAAGGAATCAAGTACAGGTGGCTATGTAATTATCATGTAAATATGTTTGTGTGTCGTGTTTACGTAAACATGTAAATATCTAGTTCAAGTCATCATCCAAGTTAGTTAATTGAAACTAAGTGAATAGATAAAATGTGTGCTTATGAGTGTGTGCATACTCGGGATCCGATCACAAGACACAATGGCATCGAATTATACCATTTTATTAAGCATATCAAGACAAAACTCTGTACAAATGTCTTCACCGGGAGGACTAGAAAATGGACAGTGGCTTAGTACCACTCAAATATCATGGCATAAGCAAGTTAAGACTGTGTACATATCTATTATCAGCCAATAATAGGTATAAAAATAAGTCATTTCGGAATCATGTACACACATAACTAGGAATTCCATGTTAATTCTAAGTCATCATGCACATCATGTATCATGTAATTAGGTAAATCATATAATAAGCATCATGTACCGAGTAACCGTGTTTACATAATATATATTATCATGCTGTCAAGTGTGATATCATACAACTTAACTTATTGAAATTACCTCACCTTCGTTTTGGTTGAGACCTTCAGTTCCTTATTTATCTCAGTCATTATCTTCAAATTTTTCGAAATATTACTGCAAAATCCTTGGAAAGCCAATTTTAGATTCAAAGACAAAACTTAGAAAGAGAGGCAAAGGAGAGGAAGGAGGGAAATTGGTACTTAAATCGCCTAGGAAAAGTGGGTTTAATCCTCAAAGATTTAAAAGGGAAATTGGAACAAGAGAGTGAGGATTGTGCAAAGAAATTTAACAAAAAAAACTTAAAAGAGTTGGGGTGCCCTTAGAAGTCCTAGTTGAGAAGAACAGGCAAAACTTGTCTATGAAAAAAGAAATGATAATCTAATAATATTTTTAAAGTTATTTTGATATTCATAAAAAATATGGGTGTGCCCTTAGAAAATCTCCGATTTGCTAGATGAGGACTTTCATTTCGAATTATCCAATAACCACATATCGTTTTGAGAAAATTTGCTTCTAATAGAAATTATAAAGATTCTTCCTCTCGAGTTTTAACACAATTTTTGCACCTTTGTTTGGGACGATACCTAAGTCTTTATCCATCGGACCTTTTCATATTTCCATTACTTTTTTTCCCCTGTCTTTTAAGATTGTTTGTTTTATTAGTATTAAACATGAAAATTTCCATCCATATTGCTAACCGGGAGGTGCCACAAGATCGATTTTGACATTTATTAAAAAAACAAAAGAAAAGGACGTGGATATGAACATAGATAAACATTGTCCTCGTATCATACATAAAGAATTATACCTTCGTAACAAAAAAGATTTTCCTTTTTTTTTTTTAAAAAAAAATAGAGAGAAGGAAATATGTTGTGGTCGAATTTTGAAGGATCAAAATTATCAGAGTTACTTAAAAAAGAATAAACCTAAGCAATTAGAAACCGATGGAGTGAGCAATTTTCTAAGGGGTCATTTGTTTGCAAGAAAAACATGAAACGGGAGAGACTAAAAATCTAATTCGCTCAAGTTGTTCATGTGTTCTCAAGCTTTCCTTGATTCCAAATAAATCTTATTTAAGAAAATGGTAATAATTGGGTTTGACAAGTCAGCCATTCGATCTCCTAGTGAAATAGTGATTTATTTTCAAGGATAGTGTATAGATGATTAGTTGGCAACTCATTCATTTTTCTTTTTCTTCAAAACGTACGAATCCACTGGGCTCAATTAGCGACTCGTGAAGATAAAAAGTGTCTCACAGCTCTCACAAAGGACAAATGAAAAAAAAAAAAAAAATTAACATTTACCGGGGATCAGTACATGTTAAAAGAGAGTCATTTCGTCACTACAAGCTTTTACAAAGACATGTGAAATAAAATAACATTCATGAAGAATCAGCATTTGTTAAGATTCATTTCGTCACCACATTTGAGTTTGAGATCATTGAATCTGCACCCTAATGTACGTCTACATGCAAACCATCAGATTTCCATTTTTAGGATCCAGCAGACAAACCATAAAAGAATGAGCAAAAGCTAAGGTTAGGCAAGTGCATGATTAAAATATAATATACAATACAAAATATTAAATTTCACACGCAAGCTAGTAATGATTTATTGCATAAATCGCTGGGAACATAATTGTTCAGAATAAGCATCTGCTGCCAACAAGAAAGGAAGGAAGCTAATTATTAATGAATTGTAAAATATGAATACTAATGAAATAGAACATACACATTGATGTCCTCTCACAGAGGACATATAAAAATTGAACTCTGCCAGAATATCTGAGCAACTTGGTATCAACAGCATACATTAAGAAGGGAAGCTTTCTGAACTTCCCAACTTTTTTATCTTGTAGCTTCCACTTCATCTTTTATACTTCTTCTTGAATTTTCAGCAACCAGTCTGTGTGAAGGAGCTTTCACGAAGCATGAAGATTCTGAATTTCAACCTTTAGATCTTGTAGTTTCTGCACGACCTTCGCTAATTCATTTTGAGTTTTCAACAATCGGTCTATTCTGCGCTGAGCTGCATCCTGATAAGGTTTGCTGATGACTTCAACAAAGCATCTCAGTCTCTCAGTAGCTTGCATGAGATCTTTTTGCATCGCTTCATCAATTTCTCGTGCCAAACCATCGGCTGCCTTTTGAACCTTCTCTATTGCCTCCTTCCGACGCCCAGGAAATCTTGATATTGCTAACAACCTATTTGTTGATGGAATAACAAATTTGTAAGACAACTATATTACTCATCCTACTCCTTGCTGTACACAATGAGAAAATAAACCATGGGGCAAATGCGGGAGGAATAAATAGCTAAAACAAAAAATGTCATTATGCGAGGAGGAATTAAATTGCCTAGCATGCCATGCCGACAAAACCAGCAAAGTTTCTTGACAACCGTTTTATGATCCTTCACAAGGGAGCTCACCAGTAATACTTGAGAAAAAGTTCATACAGGAGGAAGAAAATATCTGAGCAGTCTTGCTCCATAAGTGTGCTATGTGCACGGAAATACACTTGGTTGTGATATAATTACTTTTTCATGATTAACAGGAGGAAGATGAACCTAACAGAGAATGGCACGACCCTATGCATTTTCAAACTCCTAGTGTTGACTTATTACTGCAAGAGGATTGATCATAATCTACCCTTAGGATAAGAGCATAACAGGAAAGCATCATTTACCTGGGCCAAAGAGGAAAATCGTGCCATCTCAGTTAGAAGTACATTTGTCAACAGAGAAGTATATCTCATGGAGGTCGCCAATAGAAAAAGTAGTTTGCGAAGTAAGGCAATCCTCTTAAGGAATTCCTCGCCAATCCTTGTTTTAATTGCTCCTCCTTGTATACTTATAGCTTAGCTGTTATATAGCGCATTTATAATCTTTGCATTCATATTCACACTGACAAGCCCTTGTATAATCTTTACATTCACATTCATCCTGACAAACCTTTCTCAGATTATTTAGTATCTATGCATTGAATATCCCTGGTAGTGTATCATTCAGTAGCGATACATGCACCACTATTTAAAGTCAAAAGGTGGGTCAAGGCATTCGATGGGTGCCTAGAGCCTAGAATCGCCTAATAAAAATGGCTTGAATGCCAGACTGCTTAAGCAGCTGCTTAGGCCAACTTAAGCTGATTTCTACAGCACTGTTCCACATGTCCTAACAGACAGAGTTGGAGAGAAATGGATACATTGGGAAGCACAAATCACGAAACATCTGTATAATTCAGCTAAATACTCATTACCATTTACGAGGTTAAAGATTAAATAGTTCTCTCATTCAATCCCTAGAAATAAGTTTGATAAAAATTATGAATTTCAGAAAGAAAATATGAATCCACCACCATACATCAAAAACATTTGTATAAAGCTCTCTTAATGATTGCATTATTAACCATATAATGACATTTTTATTTTCCTCTTTATTATGTTCATTCTTCTCCTAGTCTTTAATGTATTCTTATTTTTTTTTAGAACCACAATTACTTGAACAGATTAAACTTCAACATTAGAAAAGATATGTCGATGTTTCATTCTAGAACTAAGCTGATCATAAACTCTTGAGATTGATTATGTGCCTTCGTTGTACTACATAATTATAATGACACTGCAAAAGGTTTTAAAACGTTTGATTGCATCCATATACATACTTTTGCCAATTAGAAACCAAATCCTGCCTATCGTTGTTGAGTATGAAGCTTTCTAACTTTTAATCAAATTAACCTTTCAGAAGGTAGTGTTGTTATAACCCCCTAACTAACCATGTCCTTGCCTCTGTATATTATGTATTGATCACATCTAAGGTGCAGTAACAATATTAGTCAGATACAGAATGTACACACCCTATCTTTCATTCCGTATGTTGAATTGGATATCCTAATTTCTGATATAGAGTGCCTTGATTATTTTATTTATTGTATTTTTCTAATAATTTTTCGGAACTGTTAATTTTAATTAACAGCCCAGAGTTTAGATACCTATTTTATCGATTCATATTTTTTCTGTTTATCTCGCATCGCGGACCTCGAATGTTGATTCTGCAAATTGCATCTTGACCGCATTATTGCATATATCTCATGTATTTTCCTGGAATTTTTCCAAGATTGTCAATTTTCGGGCCAGAAATTGATTATTTAATTATTTTATTTTCTTTCTAATCTCTGCTCAATTCATTTTTGCTTCCCTCCTTACAAGCTAGATTGGCAGTAGGGTACATAATTGCGCAACCAAAAATGAGTTGGCCATGCATGGTGAATCTTGGAATTGAGGGGCTGAAGTGAAGAGATAAAACACCTTCGTCTCTTCATTCCTCTTCTTTTCTTTGAATTTTATCTGCCAAACGATTTCCTCATCTCATCCAGTGGCAGAGGAGGAAGAGCAACAGCTACAGCAAAGCTCCAGCCAAGGAATTGAAGCAAGTAGAACTCCAACTTTTGCTTTTGATTATCGATTTCATGTTCATTCTGTCACAGATTTTGTAGAATCCTATATTTCTCAGGCCATAACTACGATTAGCTTGATTCTTGTTTCATTAGAAAGAGTTTTATAGCTCTACAACTTTGATTTTGATAGTTCTCATGGATTCCAAATACAACCATCTCGTATAGGGCATGACCTGCTGTCCGTATTTGTCCTAGCTTACGGTGGTTCTGCCACAATCAGGTAAAATAGTCGTATCTCCTGCACTCGAACCTCAATAAGCTGATTCTTGATTCATTTGATAGATAATTCTGAATACTGCAACTTTTCTTTATACTTTGAGTTTAATTCTGGTAGTAACTAGCCTAAAAATTTGTGTCATATCCAGAGTCCATCTAACTAGCCTCAAAATTTGTGTCATATCCAGAGTCCATCCGTCAATAGTTGAGTATAATAGCCATAGCTTCCACTCCTGAACCCTGATTGAGTTGATTTTTGATTCACAGGAAAGCTTAGTCCGAGAGTTACAACTTTTCTTTACATGTCAATTTTTAATTCTATCTGTATATACTTGGAAACCAGCCTTCACATTGAGTTGTTGTACACGATGTTTAAAGTAGTTCATGCTTATATGCTGTGTGTATATAATTGGTTGTAATACAATTTGATATAACACACTTGTTGCATGCTAGTACTCATATACATACACCAGTTACTTAGCACACTCATTATATGGTTGTTACATAGGTAGCTATGTTGATATTCTTCCATGTGATAAGTATTTATGACATGAAAGTTTGATATTCACGTTTACACGGACACTTAGTTATCACGAACAACACAAATCCTTTATATGGTTGTTATTCTGGATTAATATTAATATGGGGTATGTAACACCTACTGCACCATACATGATATACTACATTCCTAAATGAGACACTGTTACATATCTTAATATCTACATACTAGATGGACACATGTTTTACATGATATAGTTGTTATATGCATGCTACTTGATTCCATGACACTAGATACATGAGACACTAGCTAATAAGTACACTTATACATGATTCACAATACTTGATATTAGATACATGATTTACCAGATACATGACAAGTCATATATGCTTGACTTATGTCTGGGACATGATGATATAAAAATTGATAGGAATATCTTACAGATAGACATATATATGATCTTGACCTTTTTTTTTTATATTTGAAGATAGACATGTACAAAGTCTTGTCCTGATTGTTGTATATGATGTTTCAGACTTGATACACGTATCTTAAATTAGAAAACTATTTTGCACTTGGATTTAGTTAAGGTTTAGGCCCACGTTGCCTATTGGATTATTTGTATGATATTTAGACACCTATAAATATATGTATCTCTTAACTCATAATAAATAAATTGATTTGTTCTAATTATTTCATAACATGATATCAAAACGTGTTATGAAATAGATCTCAGTCATTAATATCAACCAACCTCTTCTTATAAAGGAGGAGAAGAAGTCTTCTTATGATGGGAATTCACCGCCAACTTCCTTCTCTGCTTCTTTCTCGCTGATGCCTTCATCCTCTCGATAATCCTCTCAAACTGGTTCAGTACTTGGAAGACGATACTAGTCCATGTACTGCTAGTCCAAGAGATCTGCTACCTCAAGAAGAAGACCAGGAAGCCCAAACCCCCAGATCGGCATTGTTTCTCTAAATTACACAACTCTACTTTATCTCTAAGAAATAACAGATTGGGGAAGGGGAAAATCCAAAAATGTTGCTTTTAGGAATCTCAAGCATCCTAATCAACTTCCGATTTCGACTCCGACTTTGATTCTAACTTCTACTCCGATTCCAACTCTGATTCCAAATACAACTTCACAATCGTATTACCAATTCGATTTCAATGCTGACTCTAATTCTGACTCCGCAATCACTTCACTAATTCTGTTTCGCGTCTACTTCAGTTTCAACTTCTAAAAAAGAAATTTATATGTTGCCTACTACTACCTCTAAGAAAAAAAAAAGTTTATTTTCTGCCTACTACTATTTCTAAGAAAGAACTTTATATGTTACCTACTACTGTTTCTAAGAAAAATGTTTGTTGAAAGAAGTTTATCTGCTGCCTACTACTGCTTCTAAAAAGGAAGTTTATCTACTGTCTACTACTGTTTCTCAGAAAGAAGTTTATTTCCACTTCTTCCGAGATAGAAATTTATATGTTGCCTATTACTGTTTCTAAAGAAAAAGTTATCTGCTACCTACTATTACTTCTAAAAAAGAAATTTATTTGTTGCCTACTATTTTTTCCAAAGAAGAAGTTTATCTATTGCTACTGCTGTTGCTACTCGAATACGGGTGTGCTTTGATGATTCAAATGATTTATCTACTACTACTATCATCTACTACTACTACTACAATTGTTACTCATCAACTTCAAATCAATCTGTACTATTGAAGAGAAAGACAATATTTTCTAATTTGTGTAACAAGTTAGGAAAAATTGATATTTATACTCTAACTTGAGGGGAGTGTTAGATTAGAAAAACTATCATGTATTTGAGTTTAGTTTAGGTTTAGTTCCGCATTGCCTATTGGATTGCTTGTATGGTGTTGAGACACCTATAAATATATATTATTTAACTTATAATAAATAGATTGATTGGCTCTGATTATTTCATAACATGTATCATGCATATTACGAGGTTACGAGGAAACTTAAAGATGGATAAGCACCACAACATATGAGGTTCTTAATCTGAATTACAAACGTTAGGGGTCGGAGTCTTTCACTGCAGCGGCCTTAAGTACTAGCCACTATCGCTTGATTAGTCCTCTTAGTTAGGATGTCTGCTACTGTTACAATACGGAATCTGCTTGAGTCCCCTCTAATTGGATATCCTCTACTTTGATCAGTACAAAATCTGTTTGAGTCCTCTCTGTTGGGGTATCCATTATTATATAATTTGCTTGGGGTGCTTAGCAGTATGGTATGGTTCAACTTCACACATCTAGAGGTCGACTCCCGAGTATATGAACAGACACTCATATAATAATGGAAAAGTATGCATTTTATCCATCTATCTAGTTTCAATTAGAACTGACTTGGACATGTTTACCTGGACTTAACATTTACATGTTTACCTGGACTTAACACTTACATGTTTACCTGGACTTAACACTTGTATGTTTTACTTGATGCTTACATGCTTTATAAAGACTGCCACTTGACATATGCTATCATGACTAGACACTTAACATATACTGATCACACACCCACCCATTGTGATATTGTTTGCACATATTCTCTCTCTGTTTTCTACTTGTCGGATTTAATTCCCTTGATTCCAAATCCTAGCTACTAGAGACGAAGAGGTGGAGTTTCCATTAGCAGACAATTCATACTTCGTGGAACAAGTAGAGCAGCAGTAACTTCTGAGACCTCCCAACTGGTGATCCTTTGTCGATAAGCATTTTGCTATTTTCTTTTGTTGGACACTGTCTCATTCCTTTGTATCTTATGTATAGTTCCTTCGAGTAGTGTGTCATATTATGTACTTGACACTATATGATCAGTTTCTATTACGAACATGTTGTAATTTATATCCATAGTGCAGTAGAAGCTAGCTTCCAAAATACTCTCTATGTAGTTATTTATTATTATTATTAGACCCAGTGCATACCATTTGTCTTAGCGTGTGCCCACTGGTAGCCACTCTGTTTTCGAAAGCAATCAAAAAACAAGGCGTTATAGTAGCCATACTAAGAAACATAACGTACAATAATATGACTAGTGTCATTTGTCTCTGTATTAGTTTCCTAATTTTATGATAATTTTATTATGAATAACCAAGAAGAAAATTATAAATTTTACAATGAATAACCAAGACTTGTCTTGATGGTGATGCCGCCCAATTGCGGAGTTAGAGATTTATGCTATTGTGGGCAAAACTAATATACCTAACAATAAAGATTTACTCAAGAATATCACCATTCTCTACTTTATTTCTTTTTTATTAAAATTAAGACAAACATTATAACAGTATGTCCCTAATAATTCAAAATCATTAGATTAACAAAACATAATGAGTGCGATAACAATATGCATGCAACGAAAAAGCCTTTTAACCTAAGCATTTAGGGTAGGCTACATTAACCAAAAAGATAATTACATTGAATTGAGCACATGGATCATCCTTCTTCACTCATATCAAGCAATATGCCTTTGTTAAGGCCTTTAGTATTCATATTTTTTCTATACCTCCATCCATATTTTTTTCGATCGTCTCATCGCTTTTTTAACATAACTTTAGGAAAATTCTAAATTCGCACCACACTTAGTGAGCACCACATCCTATAGTAAAGTGATTTGCACCACATCCTATAGTAAAGTGATTTGCACCACAGGGGAAAATGGTACTCACTAAGTCAAGTGTGGTGTGAATTTAGGATTTTCCATAACTTTATGTTGATAAGCTCCACTTGATGAAGTGATCCTAGGACTAAATTGCACATGATGAAACCATCATAGGTGGTTTTCTATCATGTTCTCTTATATAAGGTAACGCCTAGGTTAGGAAGAATATCTTTAGTTCTTAGTTTCTATCTTATCTCTCATAGTATTACCATATATCTAACGAAAAATGTGCATCTTTACTACACTCATCTTCTATATAAGATGTTTTTTTATAGCCCAAAATTATGTGTCATATACTTAAACTGGCATAATAATAGTTTCATAAAACATTTCCTTCAGTCTTAATGGAATTTTACAGTCGCATAAAACTTCCGTTATGCCCCTCCATCAATCAACCAGGTAGGATCCAATAGTTAATATCACTATTGATCTTTCCATCTTTTTGAATAATGGAATCCAATTATCTAAACTAATTACTTGTCAACATCTCTCGCCCATCCACTGTCATAACATTATAATCTTGGATCCTCATTTTACTAAATTTTGCACTCCCTATATATTATGTTTTGAACCTAGTCTAAAGTCTTGAGATTCTATGGTTTGCATCCATAACTCTAATTTGATAATATCATCAACAAATAGCATATACCAAGTATTCATCCAAAATACTCTAGCAAGCTCAAATATCAAGTCAATATTGATCCTTGATGCAATCCAATTTAATAAAAAAATCACTTGTTAGGCCGTCATAGTTCTAATATTTGTCACTACTCGTACATATCTTTTTTGTCAATATATTTAATGGGACCCCCTTCTTCATCAATCTCCATCATCGTACCTCTTATGGTACCTTATCATTTTTTTTTCTAAATTAATAGACCAAATGCAAATTTATACTTCTCTTTTGAAATTAATCTATATGTTGAAGAAGCAAACGAATAGTCCTTGACATTAGTCATCCGGACATAATGCCAAACTGGTTCTCTAATATCTTAACATCTCGCCTTCACATGTATTCAGCTGTCGTTATACAAACCTCCAGGTGTAACACAAAATTCTTATTGTAGAACAATCACAATATTAACATTTTTCCTATAGAGAGGTATCTGGTATTCTTTCTCAACTCATTTGCCATCTCTTTACTTCGCCAAATTTTATTATAATAATCTGATAGCCATCTCATATCCATCTCTTCTAATTATCTCCATACCATAATAGAAATTTTATCCATACTAACTTTCCATGCTTTGGTCTTCTTTAAGTCTCTTTAATATTAGATTCTCCAATTTTGTGTATACAACTATAGTTCATATTAATATTGAATGGTAAGATCACTCAAATCTTGAGTAAAGTTATAAAGCTACCACTAAATAATCTGTCAAAATTACCTCTACATCTTTCCTTGAACTCTTTATCTCAAACTAGAGCCTTCTAAGTCTCATTTTGGATATACTTCACAATACACATGTCTTTAGCCTTGTTCGTTCTTACTCAAGCAATTATGTATATACCATTTTCAACTTCTTCAGCGTCCAACTTCTTTGGCATTTTTTTGTCGACTTTAAATCTTGCATCTTGAACCGCTACTCTTAGCCTCCACATTGGCTAGCTTATATATCTTAAAACTCACTCCATTACTGTTTTTCTTCAAATCTCCATAAAAATGTCACTTGATCTTAATACCAGTTTTTACCTCTTCATTCCAACATGACGTATGCTTATATGATGGAGGACCACCAATTAACTTATCAAGTGCATCTTTAGTTACCTTCTTAATACATCTAACCATTTTGTTGAATGTTACACTAGGATCAACTTGGACCATCCAATTTGTCTCATGTACCACCCGATTTATAAAGATAACTATCATGTATGCAAAAACTGTACAACAGAAAAGGAGAATTTCATATGACAACATACTCAAATAGGCAACTCCTAACTAAAACCTTGTCTTATGAAGTTGCCTATTTGAGAATGTTGTCATATGATGTCGAACTTGGACCTAGGTGCTCGCCAATGATGTCGAACATTAATGCATAATATGACTGTGCTATCAAATTCTTACATGCAAAGTCTAAATTCAAGTATCAAATGGAAAGAAAAGAAAAGAAGAAAGGGGGAAAAAAATTTATACTAGTACAAGAAGAAAAAATATTCTTTTAGTAAAGCGTCAACAATTAATTTGTTAGGGCTAAATGCAGCAAACATAAACCATTACATTGATGCTTTCTTTTAGGAAGAAAGGAAAATACAGAAAATAGAATAGAAGAAGAAAGTAACATGCTAATTTTCCTTTTCTGGGAGAAATAAAGAATCTAGATTTAATATTTGGAAATTTCCTTTGAGGGAGAAATAGAGAACCTGAGCCAATATTTAATTTTCGGAATTGAAAGAAATTAAGGAGTTAATGTAGAGGAGACTTCTAATAACCATTTGTTACTGTGACAATAAATTAAAGGAGTTAATGTAGAGGAGACTTCTAACGGTTAAGTTTGTTATGGTGACAATAGGAAACTCAGCTAATAAATTGTAATGGACAAATGTAGAGAGCTTTAATTGAAAATTTTAAGTCAAATTCCCACATCTAAAAGGGAAGTTGCAGAGTATAGGCTATTGCCCGCTCTAGCCCTGCCTTCCCTCCTCCCCTGATGATGTCAATATGATGAATAATAGGACTTATTTTGATGATGATGATGTTGATATGATGACAACCAGGACCTGTCATGATCCCAAATAAATTTTCATAGATTATGTATTAGTGAGAAACTAAGAACACAATCAATATTTACCCGCCAGCAGAACAAAACACAAGAGCGAGAAGGTCTTCCAAGGTAGTTGGTAGAACAGACGTTAGGAGAGAAGCAGATAGACCAGCGGCTCCCAGACCTCCAAAAGTTCCTATAACCTGACAGATTAAAAAGGACCAAATTAGTGAGGTTATTAGGCCTGGCTAGCTCATATATATGGAAATTATTTATGAAGACTATAAGTAGTTCACAATCATGATTTATAGCAATTTTCTCAAAATATGAAGCTTCCTCGCTCCATTGAGGCTCCTCTCATTTAAAAGAAAAGGATAGTGAGGCTACTACTATAGTTTAGATAACAATGTTAGGAAATTTAATTAAATAATTATTTTTTCATCTCATAACAACTTTATGATGCCACGATAATATGGGGAAAAAAAAGAAGAAGAAGAAGTTATTTTGGTCCACCATCTGTCCTTGTCCAATTAGGTATAGTTAGAAGTCCATGAATCACCATCATTGCTCATAAATTGTTTTCTCAAAAAAATTAAATAAAAAATTGTTGATAAGAAATCCTTTTTGGAGACCATTGCTTTACACTTAACCTTTTTCTTTTAAAGATATGCCAAAGCCAAAGAGACAACTGAAGACATACATGGATAGAGAAAACGACAAAATATAGTAAGAGACAGGGTATGGAAACTAATTAGGGACATGCATGTCATCCTACACTGTAATTGTGAATATGCAAATGTTTTGTTTGGGTGACCGAGGTGAATTGTTATAGATGCAATCTCAAGTTATCCTCTCTTCCCATTAATTTTCTTTCCTTTAACTGTAGAGGATTCTCTTTATTCTTTATTTATTAAATTATGCTTTATTAATTAACTCTTCAACTATGAGATTATTATAATCCTACACGCTTACCATCATCTATTAAGGGATAAGCAAGGAAAAATTTATTGTATTTTTCCAAGACTATTGTTGGTTTGTCAAATATTAAAAAGTAGCATTTGTCACATGCAATATTAATCTAAGAAATGAGCATATAATTGTTTTTATTCGCATATGTTTGTAATCAAACCAAGCCGTCAACAAATGATGATTACATTGAAAGGATTTGCTAGTTGTTGGTTCATAACCAGTTTAGACCCGCAAAAGAAGGCCTACGGGACAAGGATCCATGAAACTTGCAAAGCCTAAAAGAAGGCCAACTGGACAAGGATCCATGACACTTACAAAGCCTGAAAGACTGAAGAATCCTTCACTGATAAGAATCTCTTTGGGGAAAGGAAACTGAATTCGGCTGCAGTAAGGAAACCTCATTCTACAAGGCAACTGAAACCCTCTCGTATATGGAAGAAAATAATAGACTTCAACTACGACTTTACCAACGAAACACTATAAATATACCTCTCCTCTATAACGAAGGGAGAACTCTCCTACATCCTAATCATCTCAAATTCAAAGATCCTCTTGACATAATACTGCTCTACACTTTTCTAAATCCCCTTCTCTATATATTCCTTGTAATCAAGTGAGAAGAGAGGGAGATTGAAAGATTCTACCCTCGATTCTATTATAAAGCATGCACCAGAACGGCCACTTTCCCCCGAAAATATAGGCATGATATCCTTTCTCAGTTGAACCTCATTATGTCATTGTGTACGCATACTACTTGTATTCTTTTCCTTTCTTTATATTTCCTTGCAGGTTGTTCGAGGTCAGAAATCATCCTATGAACCTGACCTAACCGACGACCCGATTTTGAGTCCAATCTCTATTTGATGCTCGATACTCGATTTTAGCTCGGGGATCGTAGTTTGACCAAAATTGACGTCAATGGGAAATCAAACACACAATCTATGGTGAACACGTGTTCCAAAGGTCTATAGAATAAGAACTCCAAGTGGAAAATATAATGCCATGATGACACACCCTCGCTTTACAACTGTTTCGCAAAATGGAGGCGCCACGAAAAACTACAAGACTACCCTACATGCATAGGATCTTGGAATGACTGAAACTACTACCAAATAATCTCTCATATCATATGATGTCACCATGTCCCCATATGCCATGTCCATCCCGTATCATGTTACGATTAATCATGTTATTAGGTGTCATGTGACTTTGTCTTGTAAATGGATAATATATCCTGTAACCATGTGGTCCGCAAATGCATCAATGTCAAGTATGCAGATCATGATCCTAAAGGTACTCAGCTACTCATGCCACCTTGAATCTCTGCTTCCCACTAGAATGAAACCCTATACTTATACAGATCCTAAACAGTTTAGTCTCCCCCAACAAAATCCCTGAACATCACTTTTACACTTCAATCAAGATCTTGTATCCAATATCACCATCTAAGTTCTCTGGCCAAACATCATGATAAATGAGTTCGGTCAAACCACTAGGTGGCGGTCAAGGCCGCTACTTGGTGGCTAGACTGAGCCCAATGATCTTGGGATTTTCCTAAAGATTTTAGATCATACAGTTTCCAATTTCATTATTGGTTCATCATAATTGTGTGCATTTGATAATCATCACAAACCCTAGTTTCAATCCAATATCGATTTTAAAGAAATCATGATACCACGAATTATATTAATTTCATCATCCAAAAGTTGGGTTATTAAAACAATATTAAAAAGATCATAGCCTCAAAATTTTATCTCTACTGAATTATTACTGTAATTCTAATTCATAAACTTCTAAAATAACCAATTATAAAAGCCATAATACCTCCATGTAATTCCGTCTTCCAATTAATATGCTTTATTCCAACAGATGATAAGATACAACTCTCGAAGGACACAAAAGAGCCCTCTGACCGACAAGGGAAGGGATGAAAAAGAAGATGGAGGCCACTAAAGAGCATCAGGGCAACAACTATTAGAAAGATGAGTTCAATCCACTTAACTCTTCCCGAACCCATGTCCTCAATCAAATCCAAAAGGAAGGTTGCCTCTCGCAAGGCCTACGCCCTATCAAGATGCCTATCAAAAAAAGACTCACAATGATTCTTCGATTACCACAAAGATATTGGTCATACGACCGAAGAATACATCCAACTCTAAAGAGACATTGAGAAACTCACCCAACAATAACATTTGAAAGAATTCCTCCAGAAGAACACCGAGACCCCAGCAGAACATCTAGATGGCAGCCAAGATGGAGATAATCTCCCAAACAACGAAGGAACATATGTGGTCCATTAATCAGCAATCTATCTCCAAACAATTAGATTCCCCAATCAACTTTATATAGGCAGCTGCAATAAGCCCAACTTCAGATATAACTCCAAGCCAAAACTTTGGCAATATTATGTAATAAGCTTATTTGTTGAACATTAGTTTAAAAACTTAGCTATATTCTACACTTGGCAATATGCCCCTATGGTGTGCAAATTTACCAATCTATCGAGTCTATACATAAAATCAACTAACTCTGAGTTATTGTATGCCCTCGCTAGTAGTACACAATAGTTTTGCCCTAATGGCATTCGTCCAAGCAATTTATGCCCTTGTTGCCAGAACTCAACAGTCTTCCTCTAATAGAACTCGCCCAGGTAATCTATGTACTTGCTAACAGTACTTGGCAGTCTTTCCGTAATAGTACTCATGCACGCATTCTATGCCCTTATTACTTGCAGTACTTGGCAATTTTGTCCTAATGATACTCGCCCAGGCAATCTATGCTCTAACTAGCAGTACTCGGCAATCTTGTACTAATGGTACTCGTCCAGCAATTTATGCCCTTGTTGGCAATACTCGATAGTCTTGTCCTAGTGGTACGTGGCAATACTCGGCAGTCTTGCTCTAATAGTACTCATCCTGATGATCTACTCAGTAGTCTAGCCCTAATGTTACTCACCCAGATAATCTATGCCCTTATTGGTAGTACTCGGAGTTTTATCTTAATGGTACTCGTTTAGGCATACCCTTGTTGGTAGTACTCGACAGTCTTGACCTAATGGTACTTGCCTAGGCAATCCATTCCCTTGCTAGCAGTACTTGGCAATCTTACCCTAATGATACTCCCCAGGCAATCACATACACTTGCAGGCAGTACTCGGTAATCTTACCCTCATGGTATTCACCTAGGAAATTTATGCCTTTATTAGCAATACTCGACAGTTTTGCCTAAATGGTACTCGTCCAAACAATCGCATACATACATTGGTAGTACTTAGTAGTTTTGTCCTAATGGTACTCATCCATTACGTGCCCTTGCTTCAGTACTCGGCAAGTTTTTCCCTAATGGTACTTGCCCAGGTTAACTACGTTCATTTAGACAGTATTCGATAACTTTTTTCTCCCATGACACTTTCTCCAGCCATATAAAATCCTTTGCCCGCATAGCGGGTACTCGATATTTTTTCCCTAATGGTACTTGTTCCAGTAATAAAGGAAGTCACTATTGGGACCAGTCCTTATTAGACTCCACTATAAAGTGCTATGATGGTCACTAGCAACAAAATGAACTTAATAGCAATATATACCTAGTATTAAAGTGCAACCGCGACGATATCTATCGCCTCTAATGGACCGATACCAAATCCCAGTGGTCAAGGAACAAAAGCCGCTACAACTATGGTGCAATGCAGGTATCAAGGTGCCATCTCTTAGACAAATCAAAGATCTGCTACCTTGAACTCAATGAGCTTCAAGTGGGTGAGTACCCGCTACCATGGCGACTAGCCATGCAGACGGCCAAAGAGGTCCAAGAAAAGACTTCCAAAAAAATTAATACTACTCGACAAAGTCAGATAAGAACTTTGATTTTGTGAATTCATTTTTTCTACCAAGAAGTATTCTTATTTGTTAAGTTTAAAAATCTTAGGCTAAATTTTAAACATGAACACTAGTGGAAATTCATACAAACTAGCAAAACATAGTAGTATTTGGCCTCGTATCCATGAGAGTACTCGCCTTTCAGAGGCAAGATGTTATCATATCCATAACAGCTTAACATAAGCAATAATAGAAAAAGGCAATGGTCATGAGAGTACTCACCTTTCAGAGGCAAGCTGTTATTATATCCATAACAGCTTAACAGAAGCAAATAATAGAAAAAGGCAATGGTTAAGCAAAGCTCATTTATTCAACAAGTACATGACAAATGTCAGTTACAGATTAAAGATGAGTATAATTGTTCTAACAAAAACTCTTCCACTCAAGTGAAGACCTATTCACAATGCTCACCCGGTCAATGCAGACCAACCAAAGTAGAAATATTCCACTATACCATCGGCGCTCATATGAAACACTCGAAGCCTTAAGAGCCCTTCGGCTCCCATCGCAGATGCTCAAGCCAAGTGCTGAAAAGACCTTCGTACTTGGAGGCCCCTTGTTGTAGAGTTGATGATCACGAAGCAAGAATACTTGGAAGACGAAGACACCACAAGGCCCCTGACCCGAGGTATCTCGTCTCCAATGACACCATTTCGTTAAGTTTTCTGTCTCCAATGAAGAAATGGTAAACAGTTGGTAATTAAGAAACTTACGGTAAATTTTTTGACAAACCCAAAAAAAGTTTGTTCGTTTCAAGGCGAGAGTTGATATCTACTCATTAATATCCATCACCCTCGGAGGTGGACAACAATACCTCTCACAACTCTACAATTTAAGGTCAAAGTTTTTCTCCATGACTAAGTACGAAAAAACTCTCATCAGCTTATAAAGCTCCCATAGGAGAGTGAACTCGCAAAAAGCAACAAAATAGGTACAACAGTTCATCTCCACCAATCATATTTAGAGAATTCAAAGCCGAATCAGTCAAGAGACCTTGACTATCCATAAAAAGCATGTGAGTCCCAAGACAGAGCTCGAGGCACTTTTTGCGTGCCTATCACCTAGATCTTCCACAACCATAATCACAAATGCACCTGTATTAACTGAGGCAATAGATAATGACGCTATTAATGGCTTTGAGCATGTCAAAATCCTAGCATGCAACTTGCTCCGAGTACAATTTGGAAAGGAATATTCCAAGAGCTAGTTGCAACAAACTCAGAAGTGGGAGGCTACTGTTGGTTCATAAATTAACTAGTCCAGACCCACATAAAAGAAGGCTAACTAATCAAAGATCTACAAAGCTTATAAGGCCCTAAAGACTCAAGCAATGTTTAAAATAACGATATAAGTAACGTAACGTTTTGTCTCTATTAGATTATATAGCATATAACGTAACGCATAATGTAGGTTACGCAATTTTCTATTTATTTAATAAAAATAAGTATAAAACTATATAAAATAAATTTTATAAATTGAAAATTGAATTAAAAATTCTAAAAGTAATTATAAAAAAATTATATCCCAGTATTAACTCTAAATTTTTAACAAATTTCATAGCAATTCTCATATTTATCTTTATAAATTAAAGTACATTCACACCTATAATTTCAGTCATCATCTAAATAAGAAAATAAGATTTCAAATTTATTTTCAATTATTATCAATATTATAATTTATATTTTGTAATGCTCAATTTATATTATTTTCAATTGATTATTTTAGATTAACTGGGAATTCAATTTAATCAGCAAGTAAGAAATTTCAGTAATTGAAAAAAAAATATAACAAAAAAAAATCAGTAATTGAAAAGGAATTATAACAAGTAAATAAGGATGTACAAGGTAACAATACTATATGAAATCAAGTAAGCAAACAAGCCGTCAGCGAAAAAAACTATAGCAATTCGCTAACAATCAAAATAAATAATTGAAATCAATATAAAAAATATTTAAAAATTATTGTAAATAACGTAACATAACGAAACTAACATAAAATAATATACAGTGCATTGAGTTATTTTTTACTGTTAAGTAATATTGGCTTTCTGTTAGATTTCGTAATGCAATATAACGGATTTCATAACGCATTATTTTCAATATTGGACTCAAAAATCCTTCACCGATAAGAATCCCTTTGAGGAAAGGAAACTAACCGGTTAAAGTAAGGAAAATCTCCCTCCATAAGGCAACTGAATCCCTCTCGTATTTAGAAGACAATATTGGATTTCAACTACGACTCTATCAATGAAACACTATAAATACACCCCTCCTCAGTGAGGAAGGGAGAGCTCTCTTCTACATCTTGATCATCAACATAGGATGGATTAGAACATCCTCCTCTTGACAGGATCCTCCTCTATGCCTCCCTAAATTTCCTCCTCTATGTACTCACTTTAATCAAGAGACAGAAAAGAGAGATTGAGAGATTATACTCTCAATTCCAGTAATGAAGCACATGCCAAAATGGCTAAATTTCCCCGAGGACGCAGGCTTGAGATCCCTTCTCATTTAAACCCCGTTATATCCCTGTGTACGGACTCTGTCTGTGTTCTTTTCTCCTATTATCTAATGACTTTCTTATAGGTTGTTTGAACTTAGAAGTCGTCACGCAAACTTGACCCAATTTAGAAGTTGATTATAAGTCCAATCTCTGTTTGACACTCGAATTTGGCTCGGTGATCGTTGCTGAACAAGTAAACACTAGTGAACATATAAAAAAAAATAAACAAAATTAAACTCTCTACTAGCATTTCAAAACGCATAAAAGCATAAAAAAATCTCTTAAAGCTAATTTAGAGTCATTTAATATTTCGCAACTTTTATAAGATCCAATGCTAAGAATTTGGGTTTAAATGTGTCACAAGGCCACATCTGGAAAATACATAGTTGTAGGAAAGGTCATGCTAGCATTGTTAGATTAGAAAACTATCTTACATTTGGATTTAATTTAACTTTAGTCTCGTATCGTCTCTTAGATTGTTTGTATGGTATTGAGACACCTATTAATATAAGTATCCCTAAACTCATTATAAACAGATTGGTTAGTTCTGATTATTTCATAACATGGTATCAAAGCGCATTATAAATAAATCTCACCATCAATTTCAACCATCATAATCGATGGCGGACTCCAATTCAATGTCGACTCCGTTTCCAACTCTGATTCCGACTACAACTCCGCAATCGCATTGCCAATCCAATTCTACGTCTGCTTCTGTTTCCATTTCTCTTCTACTTCGTAACTGCAGGGACTCTGCCTAGTCCCTCCTCGACTGCAATGATGTAATCCAAACTTGATACAACCCTTTGCCCATTCCTTTGCCTATTGCTGTTTCTAAAAAAGAAATTTATCTGTTGCCTACTACTACTTATAAGAAAAAAATTTATATGTTGCCTTCTACTACTTCTAAGAAAAAAGTTTATCTGCTATCTACTACGACTCCTAAAAAAGAAATTTATCTGCTGCCTACTACTGCTTTTAAGAAAGAAGCTATCTACTGTCTATTACTATTTCAAAAAGAGAAGTTTAGCTATTGCCTACTATTGCTTCTAAGCAATAAGTTTATCTGCTATCTACTACTGCTTCTAAATAAGAAGTTTAACTATTGTTGTTGCTCGAATATAGATACGTTCTGATAATTCAAGTGATTCATCTATTACAGCTACTGCTACTGCTATTACTACTCATCCACTTCAAGTTTATCTGTATTATTGAAGAGAAAGAACTATTTAACAAGTTGGATATAATTAATATTATACTCCAACTTAAGGAGAAATATTAGATTAGAAAACTATCTTGAATTTGGGTTTAGTTAGGCTTTAGTCTCACATCGTCTATTGAATTATTTATATAGTGTCGAGACACCTATAAATATATGTAGCTTTTGACCCATTATAAACAGATTGTTGGTTAGTTCTAATTGTTTCATAACAAGTATCAGCACTTGCATTGTACTTTACTTGGTTAAGAGTTCACAGATGCTATGTTTAGAAAAGTAATCAAACAATCTATTTAACAGAGAGTTCATTTTTATAATAAACATTGCAAAATCTATGAATGACCTAATTTACAAAGACCAAACCTACTATAATTTTATAAGAAATTTATACTTGTATTTGTCGGTTGCATGTAGAAAGCTTCTAAATGGATTACTACTACTACTAGTAGTAGATTAAATTTTTTAGCGGATGATATTAAGAGTGATTTATATATTTTAGCATTTGTATGGAACAATGTTTAAAATAACGATAACAGTAATGTAACGTTTTGCCTCTGTTAGATTATGTAACATATAGCATAACATAGATATGTAATTTCCTATTAATCTAATAAAAATAAATACAAAACTATATAAAATAATTTTTATAATTGAAAAAAAAAATTAAAATTTCTAAAAAAAAATATAAAACCATTTTGTAATATATAATCAATTCTAATTTTATATACATTTTACAATAATTTTCACATTCATTTTGATAAATTATATTAAGTCCACAACCGTAATTCCAATCATCACCAAAACAAAAAAACAAGATTCCAATTTTTAATTCAATTCCAGTTATTATCATTGTTGTAATTTATATTTTATAAAATATTTAATTTATCTTATTTGTAATTGTTGATTTTAGTTCAGCTAAAAATTCAATAGAATTAACAAATAAGATATTTCAGTAATGGAAGAGGAATTATAACAACCGAACAAGAAAACAATAGTAAATTAGCAAGTTAACAATTCCATAAGCAATCAAACAAACCAAATCAAGAAAATTTTAGCAATTCGCTAATAATCAAAATAATAATAAACAACAATATAGAAATTATTAAAAATAATAGTAAATAACGTAACATAACGTAATTTAACGTAACGTTACATAATATAACGTAAAATAACATAAAAAAACGTACTGTATTGTGAGCAAGAGTTTAATAATACAATAAAATAACACAATATAACAGGTTTCTACCTTCCGTTAGGTTTCATAACATAATATAACGGGTTTCATAACGTGTTATATTCACTATTGGTTTGAAAGTAAAGGCAGTTTATGGTAGTATTTATAGGAGCAGTAGGACAAAGTAATTCGTAGTCCCTGAGACAATGTTTGGATTGGTGATCACAAAAAATGAATTGCATTGTGAGCACGACAGCAAATACTTAAAAAAGAGATAAATTTCATGTGCTTGCATAAATTCAACAGATATACTGAAACTGGTGAAGATTAAATTTTAACTTTAAATGGATGAACTTTAGGGTACTGCACCTATCTAAACATTTTTTTCGAAGGGGGGAAAACAAATTTACGTTATCTCTATAGAAATAGAAAAAAAATGTGAAAAATAGAAACTTTTGCATAGTCATTGAATTGCTCTCCACATAGAGTGGAGTGTATTATAAGTGCAACACCAAATACTGAATGGTCTCCTGCATTTAGGGCCAGTTTGTTTCCACGTATGTTGCAAGTACAATTTGTATGTGCAAGTACAAAGTGGAGGGAAGTTTCAGATTTTGGGAATTCCAATTCCCCATGCAAATCAGTGGTTGCAATTGAAGTAATCTGAAATTTTGCATAGGGAATTAGAATTATCACAAAATTTGAAATTCCCTCTACTTTTCATTTACAATTATAAAAGTGTTTCGAAATGCAACGGAAACAAATAGGCTCATAAGCATTTTAACAAATTTGTTCATCTACCTTACTATGAAATAAAATAGCAAGATCATTAAGGTTATGTGCCAGACCATTACACCATATTATCCTATATTGCAACAAGAGCGGTGTGTGGTCCCGTGAGGGCCTTGTTCAGGTAGCAAAGGGTTGTGTGGGTAGTGGGAAGTCCCTTGTTGAAGTCTTAGTAACCTCACAATTTAATTCTTGGCCTAAATAGAAACTATTATATGAGAAATAAACGAGGGTCCTGCAAAACAGAGAAGATAAAGAGAAATGGAACTGATAATTAAGAGAGGCCTGAAAGAAATAACTCACAACTTCACGAATTTCCTGTTCAAAAAGTGTTGAAGCAGCACTTGCACTGAAATTCTCCATCACTCTCATACTAAACTCCTCTCCCTTACCAAGAAGCCCATAGTTGTCCATCACTTTTTTGTTAAATTCCTCTTCATTACCAAGAAGTCCACAGTTCTCTGATTGTGTCTCGTCTTTTACATCGACCAAGGCATGCCATCGTTTACTAAACTGTTCCATGAAGACCTTCCCATCATCAGCATTCTTGGACAGCAACCATCTGGAATACTTGCCGAGCAATTTCTGAGCACATATCATATAGAAAATATCAATAATAGCTGAGTTTGCAGTCTAACTTGAAAACTAAACATGCTCAATCAAACAATAGTATATTTTGAAGAGATAAAAAATAAAATAAGAATGTATTCAATGTGAAACTGCTACCAAGTTTCCACGAACTATCCCAGACTGCGTAAATATAGCTTTCCAGATTCTATACAAAAGATATTGCTGCTGTTTTGGATCAAGGAAGAACGCATCAAGAAGCTAAATATGGCCTTTTTGAAGTAAAAAGAGGTCAGGTAATAACACATCAAAGTGGTTCAAATTTGAACATTGCTCTGTCACGATAAGAGCTGGCATGTCTAGTACATGCTCGGTAAGATGAAATAGAGAAATATCAGGAGATGTCCAAATTAACTTTTGTATTAAACTTCTCCCACATTGTAGAATGGAGTTTGGCTCCATATGTTTGGAAAGAAAATAAATTTCTGCTTTGGATTCAAGATATCTTAATATGAGTAGAACAAAAAATGTTTACGCAATGCGTATTTCCTGGAAGAAAGCATTAATTGCGCAAGGACGAAGACTCAAATGATTCAAGATCTTACATAATTCTCAGTGCATAGTTAGGTCCGCCAAGGAAATTCCATGGCTACCTAATAATAGTGCATTAAGTCTGTAGCAGGTACATTGGCACACTTTAGGGGTTAAACAATAGGCACACTCTAGGAGTTCAACCATAACAGATCGATGATTTAATATTCATCTTTTCAGCCCATTTTCAATTATTATCTTGCTCTTTATCTTAAGGAAACTGTTAGTTATATACAATTCTCTTTTTGAATCTCATAGCAGCTTCAGAGTTTTGATGTAGGGAGAGGAACTATAATATTGTAACCAAGCAGCCTATATTTAAATCCCACCAGACATGCATATACCTGCGGGTATCTAAAAAACATATACCAACAGTATCCATATCATAATATATCTATGTTTCATGTCTGTGTCTATACTTCATATTGTCCAATAATGATAATGAAGAGATCTTAAAATGGCTGGAAGTCCATGAGAAAGCCTCCAAGTTTCAACAGGCTACAATAGAAGGGATTCTAACTCTACTTGCTCAATTTCTGAAGAATCAACTAAGAGGAAGTGGGGATAACCAATGTTGCCCCTGACAAGCACAAAAGCAAGGATGTCACCCAAGCAAATCATGAGGCAGAGACCAACCATAATGGCTCTAAGATAAATGACAAGGTCTTGAAAGACATCTACTCTCAACATCACACCTTGCAGCATAAGCAGGAGCTCCAACGAGTGGGGATCATTCGACCATATCCATCTAAGAGGAATTCAATAATGTACCCTTCCAAGTTCAAGTCGTCACCGATACTTCGTCAAATGACGAGGGATCACCAAACCAACGCATTTACTATTTCTAGTTGCAAACGAGAAACATGATTAGGAATGATTTTATTGTAACTAGAATATTCATCAATACCCTAAAAGGGTTTGCATTTGAGTGGTTTTAGAAACTTCCACTTGGCCTTATCAAATTTTAGAACAATCTCAAGATTCAATTTCTCGCTTGTACAAAAAGATGACACCGAGATAATGATATTCACTCTCATTGCTTAGAAACAGAAGGCGAAAGTGTGAAAGACTTTGTTGAGGGATTTAGAAATCTCTCCCTCAAATCTCTAACGGCAATGTTCATACGAATGCTGCTTCAGACATGCGGATACAACTTATTTACCGACATCAAGTCCGACATGGGTGTTATCAAAGACACCATCCCAAGAAAGAGTTGAAAAATTATACTTTGATAATTGAGAACTAAGAGCTAAATCTGGCAACAACAAAGATAAGAGACCTTACAACAATAATCAAGGCTCGTCTCAACATACACAACATAAAAGAAAGGATGTTTTGTTTATGAACACTCCAGAGGATGCCCACAAAGATAAGAAACCTTACAACAACAATAATCAAGGCTCGTCTCAACATACACAACATAAAAGAAAGGATGTTTTGGTTATGAACACTCCAGAGGATGCCCACAGTAAGGCACAATGGTGGTAGAAGAAAGTATCATGCAGAAGACTACGAAGCAAAACTCATTTTGGGCCAATCAAGTTGATGTTATCGTCCACACACACATAAAGGGCAAAACTTGAAACTATCTAAGCCCAAACATACAAAGGAAGTGGACCGAACCAATAACCCCAAATATTGCTTGCTTCATTAGATGTTGGATCATCCTACCAAAGATCACTATGTCCTTAGTTACAAGATCAAGCAATGATTGACGCTAATGTGCACTCTTTATGCATGGAGAAGAAAAATGTAATGCCAAACATGATTGATGCCAGATACTGTTATGATTTTTGACTAAATCAGTCGTATCTTATGCTACCAAGCTAGCTTGGTATATACTGTATCATGCTACTAAGGATAGTTTGGTGATATAGTAGATTGTGCTATCAAGGACAACTTGGAGCACGTAAGTCTCACTTGAGATGAGCAAAAGACTCCTATAGTACTCCAAGTGGTTCATACATCGCACGCGCGGTTCAAAGTATTTTAACTCACGAAAAATTTGTTTCAAAAATTATGAAGGTGGTCTTTAGACACTAAAAAATGTTAGTTGGAGATTATAAAGACATTTTATGGTCAAAGAACAAGTCAAAAATGGAGATAAAAATATAACAAAATTGAGCTCGGTAGAGACGGTACAGAAGCAACAATTTCAAAGCCAGATTTGATAGGGATCAAGCTCAAAATGCAAAATTCAAATAGGAGAAAGTTACAGAGCTTTAAATTCTTTTTTCGATGGTTTAGAAATAAATCTCAATCAGAGTTTAGAGTCAAAAATTATGCCCATCTTTTGAAGTCCAGCAGAGCAAAAAAGCATTTGATGTCCAGTGCCACTGGCGAACTCATAGGTAACTTCGTTGGTGAGTCCATTTCCTGCACCAAACAGAGATCATGTACTGGCGGAGCCACCAACGGATCCACTTGAAAAGCCACCATTGAGTTGGCCGACAACACGATTACAGTCCGAACTTAAGTTAATTTTGGACTCTAGTCACAACCATTAAGTTCTATTTCTATCAAATATATGGGATAGGATTAATTGAGATTGGTAAACGTAATTGGACTTTGTAGATACCCAATCATCTCCAATTTTTTAGAGGACCCAAAAAATCAATCCAAGATCAACTAACCTAGAGAGGGTCATCAAGAAGAGAATCTTCGTGTCAACACGATTTCTCTTTTCTTGATCTTCCTAATAAAGATCCTCGATGTCATTCTCAATTGAGACTTTATATCAAGCCTACCAAGAATAAATTTCTGACACCATCAAGGAGTTTTCTTGCTACGTCTAAAATGAAGCCTCTAGCAAATAAGTACATTTCTTCTTGTTTCCTTTCTATATTTCTTCTTGTTTCCTTTCTTCCCTTCAGTCCACATCAAGATTGTTGTCAAATCTTTAAAGGAGATCAAAAGAATTGCTCTGATAGGTCCCTATCATTACTAGTTCTCAAATTTAAGAAAAGTTGCAATTTTTATCATTCAAATTTAAAAAAACTGTGTACTCATCTTGCAATTGTTGGTTTTAATAAAGTTGCAATTATTTTCTAACCTATGTAAGTTTCAAACAATGTTGAAAATAACACATTATGAAACATGTTATATTGCGTTACGTAACCTAATGGAACCCCAGTGCTACGTAACAACTGGAAATAACCCATTGCACCATAACAATACGTTTTTTATGTTATTTTACGTTATATTACGTAACGTTATGTTAAATTACGTTATGTTACGTTATTTATAATTATTTTTTTAGTAATTTCTATATTGTTGTTGATTATTATTTTGATTATTAGTGAATTGCAGTAATTTTCTTATTTGATTAGTTGTTGACTTGTTTGATTGCTTATGGAATTGGTAACTTGTTAATTTGCAATTGTTCTTTATTCGCTTGTTATAATTCCTCTCGGATTACTGAAATATCTTGTTGACTCTATTAAATTTTTAATTAAACTGAAATCAATAATTATAAATAAGATAAATTGAATATTATAAAATATAAATTACAACAATGATAATTACTGGAATTGAAATAAAAAATTGGAATCTTATTTTCTTATTTAAATGGTGACTAGAATTACGATTGCAGACTTAATATAATTTATAAAAAAAAATGTAAAAATTATTATAAAACTTAATATAAAATTAGAATAGATTATGTATTACAAAATGGTTTTATATTTATTTTTTTAGATATTTTAAATTTATTTTTTAATTTATAAAAATTATTTTATATAGTTTTATATTTATTTTTATTAAATAAATAGAAAATTGCATAACCTACGTTATGTGTTACGCTATATGCGACATAACCTAACGGAGGCAAAAAGTTAGGTTATCGTTATCGCTATTTTGAACATTGGTTTCAAATTTCTACCTGAAACATTGTTAACAAAAATAGTATCATTAGTTGCTTAGCAATATGCTTTGTTCCTACTCTATAGCATTTACTCGTAGCTTTTTCTCTGTGTAGCACCTTTGCCGCCTTTGCATTTACTCAAGATAATACAAGACTTTGTTACCTTTGCATCACCTAACACAGCAGAGAAGTAAAACTAGGGTATGATGGGGAATTGAGAAACTGAGAACAAAATAATATGATAAAGATAGATTTAGTCATCGATACCCAGGTAATCTCTTATTCACTCTTAACGAATCAGTAAATCACCACGTTAAATGAACGGAGTTTTTTTGATAATTTTTCAATATTTCATTATTTTCTTCAAGAGTTCATACTTTATTGTTTAGAAAACAAAATATGTGTAGCACACATGCAAACAAACCAAAAGCTAATGATAAAGATAAAATTCCAATAGAGTCTAATTAGATCTAATCAAATCCTAACATTAATTCTCTCTATCAATTCTTCTCAGCTTCCAACCATTCATCTCCGATGAGTGCAACGACAATAATTAGCAAGATGTTCTAATTGAATTAATCAGTATTCTCGCACAAAGCATCTAATTTAGGCCATGGTCAATAAAATGGCACGCGCTCTTCTATTCTAAGCTAACATTGCAGAGGTAAAACCAGCCTCTTTGATGTATAAGTTGCAATGATGATAACTCTTGAAAGGCATAAATAACAATAATAGCAGCCAAATTGGACATAATTTCTTGCCATGATGTTAGTATCGTTGAATGGGCTTTTTATTGCCCCCATTATAAGTTTTATGTCTTTAAATTTGTAGATTGTGATGAAAGGATTTGAAATGAATCGTAGACATCAGGTGATCTTATGGACACTTGAAACTTCATAATCGGTGAAAATTGTAATATCTTCACAGCCGGTTCTGTTGAAAGATCACTAGAAGTCTTAGAAAGGGACTCTGCAACTTTAATAGGCTACAAAGTCTCTTCTAGTTACTCAACAAGAATTTTTGGTTCGAACCCAACAATAACTTCTATATTCGGTTCAGGCTGGATACTATGGTTGTCAAGCTTAACAAGGGCTATAGCCTCCAAATCTAGGTCGAACTCCATTTTATATTTCGTCTCATTTAGATTGTTCATGCATCGTTAAGCTTCTTTCAATTCTACATCAGCATAGATTGATTTTCCGATACCAGTGTTCTGAACTCAATTTCATTATGACTTGATTCGAGAGTGAGTAGTAATTACTCAGAAAACTCAGCAAGTAATCGGATTACTCGTACAGAACTCGAAACATTAATATGTATAAATTAAAATTTTAATATAATTCAAAAAAATCTAACCTCAATACTCAAAAATTAACTTCAAATATCAAATATCAATACTAATTAACCAGAATATCTCTGAAAGTTAATTAAGAAGATGTAGAAAGTACGTCTCTTAGATTCGTAAAATTAAAAGCCATCGAAATTACACTATTTTCAAATGGCAAAAATGTAAAGATGCAATGTACTTATCTCTAAAGGCAAATGATAAACTTTTCAAAACAGCCTTTAAAGAGATATACTGTAAGTGTATTTATAAAAAAGGAACAAAATTTACAATGCAATAGAACTACTAATAAACTCTTGGTCCCTTGGCATCGGTAGAGCTGATTATTCTAGGCATTATAAGCATTTGTTATCAGAATAGCAGGTTGAACAAAACATTCAAGATTAGATCTTGACTTTGGGATTTTTCCAAAATCGATCCATTTAATAACAAAAGTTGGTGGACCAAGTTTGACTAAAAAAATTACAACCCTTTTAGATTTTTTGATCCGATAAGGGTTCAAGTATGCTTCATAACTCAGACTCAGTCACATACTCGGCTGAGTCAAGCGAGCATTCACTTTGTCCACTTTCTAGTGAGTTCCTTGTTTCTAGCATTTCGCAGAATGAGTGCAAGCACTTGATTGTACTCGCATGAGTTCTCTGAATTTTAAAACACTGTCCGACACTCCTTAAGCATAAGGTCAATCAAATCACTTCCATGGTAATTTGACTACTTAATATTAGGAAGGAGTATGTATTTAAGAGGAATTTCTTCTATCTTAAACTGGCATTGGCATCTTCAAAGGGGAATCGACAGCGGAGCGACTGAGAGTATTGATGTTGCCACCGAGGATTTTGATCTATGAAGTGGAGTCTCAATTGATGATGGGCGAGCGGTGATTAATGCTTGTTGGATATGTATCCTGGCTTGTTGTCGACGTCATTGATTGATGATGATCTGATGATATTGATTCGATGGTGATTGATACTTGTCGAATATATAAACTGTCTTATTGTCGACGTCATTGACTGATGTTGATTCAATGATGTTGATCTAACTATCAATAGCCGAATTTTGATTTTTATGATTTTTTCCTTTTTCTTTTTTTTTTGAAAAACTAAAATTAAAAGAGAAGATGTAGAACATCTAGACTTTTAAGAAGAGGAAAAGATAGAATTTAGCTTTGATACCAATTTGACGCAATACAGAAGCAAAATGAAGGTTTTATGGTGAGAAATTTTGAAAATTGAGAATAAAGTAAAATAATAAAGATAGATTTGAAGCTCATCATCCAGATGATATCTCACCCACTTTCAGCGAATGAACAAAAGAGCGAATGAACAAAAGAGAAATTTAGGAGTTTTTAACAAATCACCATGCTAAATAAAGGGAGTCTTTTTATAATTTTTCATCTCTTTCTTTCAAGAGTTCATACATAACTACTTACAAAACAAACTACATGCACTACACATGTAAATAAACCAAAAGTTAATAGTAAAAACGAATGTAATCAAATCTAATAAAATTCCTAATCAAATCTGGACCTTCATTCAAATTTAATCAAATCTAATCAAATCCCTAATCAAATCCAAACCCTTATTCAAATCCAATAAAATCCCTAATCAAAACTGGGCCTTTACTGTCCCCATTGTCACCTTTCACCTTCAAATGGTCGCTCACTACTAAGTAAATAAAATGAACACAATGACATTAATGCAGTGTCATGGAAATCTCTGACCTACTGAAAAAAGTCCCCACAAAAAGTGAAACAAAATTATCCTAGCAAGGAGGCAACTTGCAAAAGCAAAACTGAAAGAAATTACCTGTGTTTCAACAACAGAAGGATTGATGATTTCATTTTGAACAGTTGAAGTGATGGGCAAAGGAGCAGATCTTTCTCCTTTGAAAGAATATGTAAAAAGAAGATCAACATTTGAAAGCTGAAGAGTAGATTCTACAAGTTTTATTGTTCGACTTCTTGCTGTCTCAATCTGGAAATATTAAGAAGATAGTATTTTAATGATATAATTAGGCCAGAATGAAGCAGAAGAAAAACATTATAATTAGCAATATGGATCATATGAATTATAGCCTGAGTTATGGCTCCTTTGAAGACCATTAAAAAAAAAAAAACATACCAGTGACGTAACCTGTTTCCTCCAAGACCTGCTCTCATTTTCCATCTTTAAAGCACACATATCTACAGTACTAACCATCTCTTTCATAGACATTAAATCTTGAAGGGCATTTTCATAATCTTGCTTCACAAGCCATACACAAGAAGTGAGCAACCGGTCTGCAATGGCAACTGGGGTTTCAAGTTTAAGCCTCATTCTTTCCTTCCCGTTATCTGTAGAACTGTCCAAGAAACTAAACAAGTACTTCTCCAGTTCATAAAATCTACTACTTGTCCATCGCGGATCCTTAAATAGAAGTTCTTCATAGTTTCTACCACTGTAATTTGAAGTAGAAATCTTTGCTTCCAGTGCAGACCGTGCAGATACGGGATACAGCTTGATATCTTCCATACTAAGTAGCTTCCGTGTATTCTCTTTGACAAATGCAATGACCTCCTCAACCTGGACCCATTGAGGAATAAGCCAAATCATCTAGAGGGAATTGGAAAAGACAATTTGCAAAGCATCATAGTAAATTACGCAACAAGCATATAAAGAAAACCAGCAAAATAACATTTACAAATTCAACCTCACTGGTATGCCGATAGATGTCCATTTTGTTTAAAACAAACACAACTTTTTTCTTCCATTGTTGTACATACAGAAGAAATCCAACCTGAAAATTTTCAAATAATTAACCAAGGTATTATGATAAAAGGTGATGATGAAATAAATTTTACATAATACCAATTGATTATAATATATCAGAATAAGAATTACAATTCAAAATAAGGAGGAAAAAAATGTCTGGAAATGATGAACATTAGACAAAAGAATTGAATATGATTATATAATAGACAACTTCGACTTTATAAGAAGCCATTTTACTTGAAAAATATTCTGTTTCATTATACATTGATAAGAAATAATATGCATAAATTCCTACGATTATGTGATGATATAAGCTGTAGCTTTATACATTTCAGTGAAAAGTATGAAACATGTTGTGTTGAAAACAAGAATAAGTATTTAAACACATTACAGTATATCAAGTGTTCTGAGAGGAATATTTGCACTAGCCCTAGCAAGGATTAGTTTGGTAGTAACATACAGCCTGACGGTAGATTTCAGTCCCAATTCCAATGACAGAAAATAGTTGGTAAACCATAAGTCATAGAAGTCAACCATGTGCAGGAGTTGACCTTGCCACGGACCTCGTCCTGTTCATATTGTCGAAGAAGTGTTTCAAATGGGAACTACTTTAGCACACACAAACTGGAAACATTTTTCTCTGTTGTCATGGCGTGCTTCGTTATATTATAAACCACGTTAAGCATTGTTTCAAAAGGTACAGACTTAATTGTGTTCTTTAGCTATATATTTCATTATATATCCATTAGTTTTAGACCTCTTATATATTTTTCCAGAGTATTGGATTGATCTTTAATAGGAATAGGACTTGAGTCTAGATAAGCTCAGTTTATTTGTATTTTATTTACGGAAATTTTATGTTTTTTATTTTAAGTGCACGTGCAGTGCATGTAAATTAGCCTATTTATATAGTGAGCCAGCTTGTATGTCTTCAAAAATGAATATTCTATGAAAAGCTCTCTCTTTTGAGAACCCTAGCCTGTCAGTTACTGATTATCTGTAAGTTGTCCACTCATAGCAGGGTCATGGAATTTAGCTTGAGTAAAATAGTATATATCACTAAGAAATTCACGAGGTGATAATGGATGTTAAAAGAGACTTGCTATCCTGAACTAGGGAGGACACGTCTATACCTCACTTTCAGTAAGTGGTCGGTCAGATGACAAAACAAAGAGAACCAGATCAGCGCGAGGAACAAACTCTTCAGTAAGCCGCTGTTGCCTTCGGAGAATTACATTTGTGCCTGGTGTATCAACGAGGTTCATCTGTTATAAAACAGACCAAAAAAAAAAAATAATCAAATAAAGAGAACTATTTGTTTTAAACGGCCTATTAGATTAAATGCAAAATGCTATGCAGAAATACTGTATTTTCTGTTATGACATTTTAAGCTGAAAAACGAATACGAGAATGTAGTTATTGATGTCCTGTAAAAGAAACAACCATGCTGACAATGTTGGAGATAGAACTTCCTGATTTCAACATCGAGTAGCACATAAAACAGAACTCCCCACTCATATCTCAGCTTGTCAAGAGATCATCCGCTGAGAACTAGGGCTAAGTTTCGGTCGGTTCAGGCTGCGTATCTTCAACTTCAGCCAAGCAGAAACTGAACCAAACTAAATAACTAGCCAAACCAAGCTGAACCTACTGATTCAGTTTAGTTCGGTTTGGGCATATATGGATTAGAACCTAAGGTAGTAGAGAACGTCGAGGAACCTAGAGTATTAGAAATGGTTGAGCCGAAAGGAACCTTGGTGACGTGAGTGAGGTTGTCAATTTTGGTGGTAGAGCTGAGGTCGCAGGTGAAGAGGGCACCAAAGGAAGCATCAAAATGGCTCAAAGACGAGAACCCAAATGGCGAGGCAGGAGCTTGAGGGGAACTCAATCACAACCTTGTTGATTTTAAAGTTTCAATGCCAGCAGAAAATGTGGAGAGTCTTAGGGAAGGGAAGAGGTCGTGACCAAGGATGGGAAGAAGGTGGTGCAAGGCATTGGAGGGGAGAGGTCCCAACTCAATTTAGGTCAACGTTTGTTTAATTTATTTAAGGTTTAATCGGATCAAATTGGGTCATGTCTGCAATTCAGTTGGTTTTTTGGGTTTTGGTTTATTTTGCACAGCCATATTGAGCACACAAAATGAGAAACCATGCAAGCAAGAAGTCCACGAGAAATGATGAGGTTTGATTGACCAAGTGTGGGGCTACATCAACAATAGAAAGATTAAAGAAATCCCCTATGGGAAAAGACACAAATAAGGAAAGACACCCAAGAAATAAAGTGGTTTGGTAACCAAGATTGGCCTACATCCACAATAATAGTGTAACTTACAAGGATAATTATTAAATAAATTGCTTAAGTGTGTCTTTGACAAGCTATGAACCACTAACCTTTTATGAAATATCTTTACCACTAGGCCATTAAAGTTTAATTTTAAAAGCATATCTAGCATTTCTTTAGATGCATTGAAAGAGATTTCACAATACTCATTAGAACAACAACATGATAGTCAACGTGAAAAGTAGTCAGTTCTTCTAGTGGAGGAGGACCATTGGGGGTAGCCAGAGACATCACGGTATCTCCAATACGTTCCTGAGCTAGAAGTTTTTATCAAACACTACCATTTACTGTTACTCTGGATCTGGGACTGCTGGACGCCATGTCTTCTTGCACTGATGCCTACGACAAATCCAAAGAAAAATTCACTGGCTCGCTGCTGGTTCTAGCTTTAGCATTACTATGACAGTACTCTTACACAAGCAAGGCACCCCTACATTTTAAGAATCCCACAGAAAAATGATATCAAATCATTGCCATCATAAAACTTCTCCTTACTAAAAGTTTGAAAGACGAAGACCTTATCTGATAAACATAAAATTCACAGCTCAGTGAGAGTAACATCAAATTCACCTCTATGAGTATGGTTCTTCCTTTATACAATCCTATTGGACTATATAGAGTTGATTAAACTTGCCTCGGCAATAATTCTATGCTCCTTAAAGTATTTGCTTCTTCATAATGCTACTCGACTTCTTTATCACTCGTGACCTTCTTTACTAGACAACTAAGCTGCTTCTGTACTCGAGTTCTAAACTCATCTGTACTCGAGTTCTAAACTCATCAAAACTCGTTCAATACAGCAAGTTTAGTCCTCACTAAGATTACAATAGAGAGAGTGGTCGTCTATTGTACGCCCCGTTTTCCGAAAGGATACGGAAACAGAGTGCATTACCGGCGGGCACGTGTAAATCAACGTGCACAAAATCTATAAGTATGTAGAACTATACACGAATGGAATTAAATACTAGTTATCTACCAGGATTTTGAAAGTTAATCTACTGTCATATAAAAAAAGATATACAACATGTTTAAAACAGAAAGTAATAAGTACATTACTAATGCAAAAATTGAAAACTAAATCTCAAAGAGTGATACATACCAAATTCAAAAATACAACAGCGAAGGCCTAGGAATCTACTGCTGTTCGGCCTACTCAAGAAAGTATGGGTCATGTAACGGTGGATCCTCGCTCACGTCTTCAGTATCTAAGCCTAAGCATGTAGGGAAGCTCAGGGTCAAACCCGTCAAGTAAAACAATAAAATATAAGGAGTGTGTAAAATAAACTAATAAGTGAAATATGAATGTGGATATAAAAATATGTGCATGTGTGGAAACCATTAAATGATCAAGTAACAATATCAAGTAGGGATATACATACATATCAAGTCTAAATTAATATCCTATTTTAGTTTATATTTAAACTAATTGGTGAAAAAATATACTCGTATCGTGAAAGTACCCATGCATACCTGGGATCCGGCCAAGATGCTAGTGCTGAACCAGCTGTGCCGCTAAGCACTCAAGCAGATACCGATACTAAGTAATCGGTCGTCCCATCAATATGGACTATGGCTCAGTACCATCCGGGCACTCCCACAGATGGGTCCCTATTTCGGTTGCGCAACATATCTAAACCTTTCACTACACAATATTTATCCACCCTTTAGTTTTTTTTCATAACTCAAGATTTCAAGTTATATTACATGCAAATCAATCTGGAATATGATAAACTAATTCTGTCAAGATTAGTACATATGCAGGTCTATCATCTAATCAATATTCGAGTAACAAGCAAAATATGGTCCATGTCAAAATCAAGTGAACAGGCAAGTCAGGATCCATAATAGCATTATCAAGACATGTGCACATACTAATAAGAAAATTTTGACATATTTTCATGTATTTTGTACAAATAACTAATATGTATATGTCAAGGCAAGTATGATGGAGTATAGAATGTTAGAATGAGTGTTATGAAAATGATTATGTATGTAAACCACACATATATCAAGTATGCACAGAAACACGTATATGAGTATTAGGATGTAAAAATATTTATGATGATAATGCATGTGAACCACACATATACAATTATGTATATAAATACATATTAGATAAGTGGGTACTAAGGTATAAGAATGAGAATTAAATAAGTTCAACACTATCATAACAGTTACTTTAACAATATATGAATTTTTCAAATTCTAACATGATTCATGGTATGGAAAGTAGCAAATTTATTAAACATTACTAATGTATATATTTTTCAAGTAAACAGGATTAATATAAAAGAATCATAATCTAACGTAATAGCTTGTAGAAAGAAATATTTTAGTAAATTTAATGTAAAAACTTATGTGAAACCCTCTCTTTAAAACATGATAATGAATATATATATATATATATATATATATATATATATATATATATATATATATATATATTCTAATGGAAAGTGGAAAATAATTTTAAATCATTGTATTATATATGAAGAACTTATGTAGAAAACTTCAAATTTATATCCAATATGATGAGCATTCATAAAGGTAGTATTTTTATAATTTAAAAGTAAATCATATAGTTTAAATTTACAACTTGTAGTTTAAGAATGAAAAACTATAAATAAAATGATAAATTTGATACATAAGCATAAAGTGTAAAAAAATCATATTTTATATTTAGCATAATTATAGAAATTCTTGTATAAAAACATTATATTTCTAAGTTTAAATAAATCAAGATTCTAAATTAACTATAAAATATTTTAGTTACAAAATAAAATCACAAGAGTGGATGTGATTCTACTTGTATTGATGGATTAGGAAGATAAGCCTATTTTGAGACTAAAAAACTTTTTCTTCTTTTCTTCTTCTCTTTTCATATTTTTCTTCTTGAGAATTGGAGTAAAAAGAGGAAGAGAAGAATGAAAAATGAAGGAGAGAATAAGTAATGAGGAGAAGAATGAAAAGAAAGGGAAACAAAATATAATAAGACAAAGGAGATATGAAGATAAGAGAATGGCTTGTCAGGCTTGGCCAAAGAACAAGCATGGTAAAGGTAAGATATGAGGTAAGTAGGTTAGGTTAAGTTGACTTTTTATTGACATTTTATATTATATTAACCATACAAATATCTTTACAATGAGACCATATATAAGTGTATGAAAGAGAGGAAGAATGAAGGAATTTTTGAGAGAAAATGAGATTAAAAAAAAAAACGTCTCTTTTCATTTTAGTCCAACAGTGGAAGTAGGTTTGAGATCCATAATTTGGAGAGATGGGGTATGGGAGGTATGAGTGAATAAAGATAAAATAAGTATAAGACAAATGATTAGTAATAATATGTTTTTAGAGTTGTTTATGGCTGTAAATTCAAATTAAACTATACCAAATAAAGTCAAACTTTATTTTTACAAGTTAAAAGAAGAGAGACTAGTCAAAATATGTGTAGGACCCATCGTTGATTAAAATAATATTATTTTAAGTGACTATCTAGAAAATTTCAAGAAAATCACCAAAGATATAGAAAAATGAGACGAACACAACGAATTTACTCCTGGATAAATTTGACATCAGGAATATAAGTTATGATAGAAATTGGATTGTTACATCTATCAAGGTGATGAACCCTTACATTCCAACCCTAACAGTAAAACACTTCAAGTCAAAGGTTTTAGTGTATGAGAACTAGCAACTGTGTACTACTAGTTACAACAGGAAGATGTTTTATAGTGATCTTAACTTGAACACAAACCTCACACTCACTAGATTTTGTCACTCTCACATTTAGAAGCAATCATAACTTTTGCATGTTAATTATCTTTCAATAATTGACATAGCTGAGTATATAGTGCCAAAGAGGAGAATATATGGATATAACAACTATACTAATAATGGGAGTAGAGTTAACAGTAGTTATCTTTTACATGCTGTCAGTGAGATAAGCAATCCCTATATAAACCTTCTGAGAGGATAATAATCCTTCTGCTCCAAAATCCAGATGCATACCCGCTTCACATAAGAGACAACTGGAAACATGATTTTTCACAATAGAAGAAACATGCTTCACCCCCTTACAAGTCGTCTTTCCAAATGATAGAATGAGCACCACCATCCCATGCAATGGACGGTCACAAAATAGATTAGTAAGTCACTGGCAAGTCCTTGTTTTCTTACTTTTTTTATGCAAGTATAATGGGGAGTTTGTTTCCTCAAAAAATATTACTATGAAGTTCTTAACTGGTGCCACGGTTGACTTTGTTGACATTTACCTTTGGCACTCCTTAAACTTTAGTACAATCATCTATCTTCCCACATTGAAGCAACAACCATTCGAACTCTTTTTTTACATTCAGATACTGCATATTGAGATTGTATGGAGTGACGGACTTTTGGAAGTTCTTAGTGTTGGGGCTTTTTAGACATATTTGCAGAAGACTCTTGCTTGGCAAGCATCTCATCTTTCATACGAGTAGAGACCTCACCCTTGATTTGAATTAACCTCTTCAATTGACCGGTAGAACGTGCGTCTTCTTTCAATGATTTAACAGTTAAGAATATCCAAGGAGGGAGTTTACAGACAGTGACGCCAGAGATGAAGACAACACAGACTATACTTTTCATTTTTCAACTTCATGATAAGCTTCTCTAGCTCCATGACATGGGCAAGAACCTCCTTGTCATCTTCAAACTTGAGGCTTAGGAACTAATCAATGAGGTCAGTCTTAGACAACTTCTCCTCCTTGTTCCATTCCCTCATGATAATATGTCCCTTATAGATGATTAATAGGAGTAGACATCTTCTAGATCCGCAGCCAGACAGTTGAGAGAGTAGTTTCTTTAGAAGTTCTCATCAAGCTCCCAATTTCCCTTGTTCTTGCATCTTCAACCTCGAAAGTGGGCTTGTCTTCAAAAACTCTGCAGGAGATCTTTAGAACTTGTATCCTAAAGATCACTCCGAATCGCATAGTGTTGAAATCAGTCCCATCAATGCTTTTGCATTCAATGTTCTAAATATCAGATATCAGGAATGTATAGGGTGTGTTTTTTTCATATCGGATAGTGAATATCAACCGATATACACAAGATAAAAGCTCATATCGAGCATTCATATCAAATATTATATATATAAGTCAAATATGTAAATTTGATATCTCAGTGATGATTTAATTTCATCTACCTAACTAGCATGACATAACATATACATAAAGATATTCAAAAACATGTTCATATATACAAGCATAACACAATAAAATAAACCATTCAACTAAAATTGAAGACATAGATTATAGAAATAATTAAGATACAGACATGACAGAGATAGTAATTGAAGAATATTGGTTGCAAGCCTGCAATAGTAGTAATAGACGAATGACAATAGTAGTATTAACAATAATACTAGCTAAGCAAGAATAGACTTCAAGATAGAAGTTGAAAAAAATAACCTTAAAGAAGTTTTTAAATCTTGAAAAGTACTGAAATAAGCTCCATAATGTAAATCTCTAATATTTTTAACTCTTCGCATGTTAAAGAGTTTTTGTCTCTCAAGTTCTATGATATCAATTCTAAAAGCCGGTTGATTTAAGCAGAGGCGAAAGATTTTGAGATTTTTCCTTATACATACAAATGATATTGGGTATAAACACCAAACTTATTTCTAAGGGCATAAACACCAAACTTATTTCTAAGTTAAAAACTTAATTGAAACATAAACCATGTCGGCCAAGATATCAGAGTGATATATCGGGCCCATATATCAAGTAATATTGCAAATGTATGCTGATATATGCACCCAAAAAAACCCTTTTTAATATATCGTCGCGACTAACCTCGCAAAAAGATATATTAGGGATATATCAACTGTATCAGGAATATTCAGAACAATGTTTATATTCAGGTAGCTAACTCCCATGGTTCTTAAAACGCCCATTCTAGAATTATTCCAAAAATTGTTAGAACAATAAGGGAAAGAGTAGGGACTAGACTTCACTGAAACAAGACAGTCTAACTCTTCAAACTTTTCTCATAGATTTAACTTGCATCCTAGAACAACTTAAAGCAAAATTTAGTCTACTCTGTGCAATGCTCCCAAAACTAAACTTCTACTAAGAAGAACTTGAGCTTTCTAGTATAACCCACTCAGACACTCCAGGGATCTTGGTCTGTCCCAGCAGCTAAACTCCTCAGTCAGACAAAGGACAAGACTTCACACAGTAAGGGATGTTTGTTTCACTGAACTAAACACAAGTTTAGTTGTATAGATACAGTAGCATCCAATTCTAGTGTGTCCACCAAATTGTTGAAACAAACAAGTATCGAGGATTTGGTGGGGCAATAATTGGGTTCTTACATCATCAAAACTTCAGCAAAATACACTTTATAGTGTGCCCTTGTGGTATTGCAAAATATCCCAATTTGGAGTGCTTTCAGGTGTTTTAGAATAAAATTCTGATACAAGTCCAAATGGGGTAATTTTTTAATTGAAATGGCTATTAAAAGAATTGCAATTAGCTCATCATTATATAAGCAAGTAATATCTTTGGTTTGAAAAGTCAAATTCTAGAAAGAGGAGAATCATGCAAACAAAATGAATTTTAAAAAAAAAAAAGATTTTTTGTGGGTCCCACCAAAAACGGAACAAGGGTTAGAATAAATTCTTACCATGTTATAATTCCTGAACTCCAATTCTGTGAGCCAAACAGCCCCTAAGTGCAAAGAGCACGGGCAAAGTACATCATTGCACATAATAGACTAGCCCAATTCACCTACACGCGTGTTGGGCTCAGCTCAAGCTAGCTTAACCAAGATTCTAAATATCAGATTCATACCGATGGATAGTTTTCATATCCGATAATGTAATATCCGGGATATTAGCTCAATTTGAGTTTTTGTATTATAGTGACGGACTTGTAAAACTATATATCGGGTTCTTGTATCATAGTGACAGACCCTCCAAATTGATATATCGTCTCTATATCGCCTGTAGCGGCCGAAATTTAGAATAGTGTAGTTTAAATTATGGAGGATTAAAATCAAAAAAATTGTATAAGCAAGTGTTTGGCAACCTTGACCTCTAAATATGTCATACCATTGGGCTTTTAAGTACTTACTTTGGTTCTAAAAGCACATATAATAGTCTGACAAGTATATACTTTGTGATTGGGAAAACTCAAAAATCATATAACCTCCAACAGCAAAAATATAAGACATAAGTTTATCATATTAAAACCAAAAAAAGCTAAAATGTTTGTTTCAATTAGGTTATTTGCTTTTTCGATGCAGACTCCTGAACAAGATCTATTTGTAAATTGCAACTTTTCAATCATTAGAAGTTTACATCTTGACCCAAATTCTCCAATCACAATGGACCACTTCGTACATGAGATATATTTTGCCCATGGGTAAAGGACAAACAAAAAATGATGCAACTATTTTTATTCAGTGGTTAACATTATGAACAGGTATAACCAATTGTAGGGAATTTTTTCCATTTCAGAAAGAGACTTTTTTTGTATAAATGGTGGGTAATCTCCCCGTATTTCATTAATCAGATGTTAATGAAACAGGCTACACATCCAACACATTTATTCCCTCACTCGTGAGTAGACAAAACAGTAAAATAAATCTAAAGCAAAATAATGCCTAAAAAGAGCCACTCAACAAAATACAAGGGATACGACGATATTGGATCTACAGGTACTATATTGACAAACTGCTTATCATGCTGCTTAGGATTGTCGCATAACTTCTAAGGAGATCTCTTTAATACAGTTTAACTTTTTACCCAAAACATAGATAGTCATTCCGATAAAGCAGCCGTTTAGCATCGAGCAACTCTTAACAGATCCAATAATTTTTTGGTACCTTTCGCAGAGGCTCTATCGCAACTCAAGCCACCGTGCTCACCTGGAAGTTCAAGCACCGACATCGCTTGAGAGCTTGCTAAGTGTCATAGATGCTGGCGTCAGCATCCCATTCCAACTGTATAGCATTGATCCACCTAGACGAGCCTTCCAGTCGCAACTCCACCTCAGATAACAAACACAACTGCTAATGCACGCTAGTTCATAGCACTCCAGCACTCACCGACGCTATTTTTACCATGACTCCATCAGGTCGTAAGGTGCATCACCAACTCTCTCCCATCCAACTTGAATTGCGATAAGCAATCCGCCCTTCTACAAATAGCTGCTCTCCTTCGGCTTTGAATTGGGGGGAGATTTGGATCCAAGGAATGGTGGGGTTTTTTTTTTTTTTTTTTTTTTGCCAAACCAACCACCCCCATCTCCCGATCAATTTCAGTTGACCAAGATTAGGAGACAGGGGGCAGAACTTGATGGCTCTATTCTAGGGGAGAACTTTTTCAGAAAGAGAGAACTTTGGAAGAACATTAAATAGAAGGATTCAGATTAAGAATACTGTAGATCTAAACTGTGTTGAGCAGAAAAAATAAGCAACTTCACTAGCTCAGAAAATATCAGATGTCCAAGAAAATTCACTGGCACAGCAACTGAAAATCAGTCAACAGGTGCACAAAAAGGGCTTTTACCTCAAAAGAACTTGCACAAACACATGGAAACATGTGCAAAGTAACTTACATTCTTAAGAATTGGTGCAGATAAGTAGCAAATGAATTGTCCATCAGGATGTCTCTGACATCTTTCTTGTTCATCAAAATCATTCTCAGAATAACAAAGCAAAGTGATCTCATTTGTTGTAGGAATTACACCTTCCTTGAGATACCTTCTTCCAAGAAGTGCATTTATAACGGTAGATTTTCCAGAATTAAATTCACCCTGAGGAGATTCAACATAGAAAAGTAATCATTATATATTTTTACTAAACAAGAGAAGTACTAGGTAAACACCTGTAAGAGATCAAATGCGAAAAATATACTGACAAAGTTTGTCAGGAATACATTTTAATGTTTGAAATCAGCTTATAGTGATTTGAAGAAATATAATTTCAGGCAACAAGTTGGCTTAGACATATTTACAATGTGTAACCATTGATAGAAGGCCTTGCATTCTGATAATATTGCCAAATGATCAGCCATGCATATTAATTTATTACAGTGGAAGTGGGATAAGGATAAGTAATAGATCAAAATTTTGAAATAACGATGGGTTAATCTATATGGCCACAGAACTTTCAGGTATAGACTTCCTCCTCATTGTTTTTAGTTCACAAATAAGTTGCACGGGCACTTCTATCAACAAGACATTGTACAGGGTATTGTACCAGACACGTTTCATTCCACGTACCAAACACATATCATGTGTAGTTTTTCAAAAATCTTCTATAGGTGTATCATATCTATATTGGTAGTTTGGTACTGTCATATCTGTACAACATAGGTTCACAATGTTGCATGAATCATATATACTTGCACAGCGATTGATATATGAATCAAACACAACACGACATGTGCATGCAGATACGAAACGTCCTAATTATGCCCAGGCCATGAATGACATGAGAACAGAAAATATTTTTCGTAATTACAAATCTACTGCTCAAAAAATATTTATCACTTCCCCCGCTCTCTCTCACATGATAATTAAAACTTGTAGGGTCTTGCTGAAAACATAGCGTTACATGTGAAAAATATAAAGTTTCCACATAATGGAGCATATAAAATGAAGGTTGTAAGTTTCCCGTCAAATGGAGAACTGAATATATCAAAAAATGTGATTTGAGTTATGTCTGTACTATATTTTTATCAACATTTACTAGAAACTCAATATGCGCAATGAACAAAAGGGTGACTCGAAAGTGCAAGAATGACCAAAAATAAAATTATATTAGAAAATGGAGGACACATATCAGATATTTGTCCTCAATTGAGATATATATGAGGAGTGTCCTGAAAGTATCCAAGGAGTATTCAAATAATTTCATGTTAGACAGGAACATGACTTTTTGCAGTCCAGCAAATCTTTGCAGGCCTTCATGGTATTAGAAAGCATATTAGATCAAAAAAAAACTTGATAGCATAAGCCATATAGTTTTGGATAAAACTGGTCTGAGAAGACTACTTTAATATATATTTGCCTGTTTCAGAATTACATTGAGATGCTATCTTTCAAATTTTAGATAAAAATCTTTCACTTTACATGCTTCCAGTAATAGGGCAGTTTGCAGTAAGATATATGGTATGGATTGAGCATAGTTCCAAGGTTCATAATCTATGTTCCACATACTATGGCCATTTTTTTTTTAATAACATATCACAATTATCAATGGAAAAAAAGTAGTAGGTGCTAGATTAGAAAATTATCTTGTATTTAAGTTTAGTTTAGATTTAGTCCCACATCACCTGTTGGATTGCTTATATAGTGTTAAGACATCTATAAATACATGTATCTCTTGACTCATAATAAATAGATTGGTTAGCTTCGATTATTTCATAACATGATATCAGAACATGTTATGGAATAAATCTCAACTGTTAATTTCAACCATCCTAATTAGATGGCCGACTTCGATTCCGATGCCAAATCTGATTCCGACTCCACAATCGTGTCACCAAATTGATACCGACTACGATTCCGACTCCGATTCTGATTCTAACTCCGACTCCACAATCGCGTCGCCAATTTGATTGCGCATTTACTTTAGTTTCTATTTTTTCTCTGCTTCGGACTACAGGAACTCTAGTTGGTCCCTCCTCGACTGCAAGGGTGTAATCCAGACTTGATGAACCATTTACTCCATCCTCTACCTATGCTTTTAAGAAAGAAATTTATTTGATGCTTACTACTATTTCTAAGAAAGAATATTTGATGCCTACTATTACTTCTAAAAAAGAAATTTATTAGTACTATTTCTAAAATAGTAGTTTATTTGCTACCTACTATTGCTTCTAAAAATATATATATTTGCTACTTACTACTACGTCTAAGAAAGAAGTTTATCTATGACTATTACTGTTTCTAAAAAAAAGTTTATCTACTGTCAAATACTTGAATATGGGTGTGCTTTGATGATTCAAGTGATTTATGTACTGCTGCTGCTACTACTACTATCATCTACTGCTGCTACTCATCTAATTCAAATTAATCTGTACTATTAAAGAGGAGGCAGTATTGTACCAAGTTGGGTATAATTGATATTTATACTCCAACTTTAGGGAGATTGTTAGATTAGAAAATTGTCTTATATTTGGATTTAGTATATATTTAGTCCCACATTGCGTATTGGATTATTTATATAGTGTTAAAACAATTATAAATATATGTATCTCTTGACACATAATAAATAGATTAGTTGGCTCTGATTATTTTATAACAGTAGGAAAGAAGTGAATATATATTAGAAAACAATAGAAAGCAACACTTGGTTATGAAACATAAGAACCAATGATCTACAATGACAAGTTTGATTCCAGGAACACAACTTCAAGTTGAAAAAGTGAGGCTAAAGGTGGTGTCATTGCTCAATTCTGACTAAGTGCTCCAAGAGGGAGCTAGGATGGAGGAAAAAAAGATCAACTGTCAATCCCCCTTCCTAATTACTAAGTATGCCATTTGTCTAGAGAGTTATATCATGAACAGAATTTAACTTTCAGCAACTTTGGATATAGCATAGACGGATAGTAAAATCATTCTGTGCATGCTATGAGTTTCTAGATGCATCAGAATAGTTTTTGGGACCTTCTTTATGGATTAGGCTAATATTGAAATTCATACCATTTCTCCAGCAAGTCATTCAAATTTCTGCCATTCCGAAAGGTGATGAAATCAATCTTACGGACTTAATGTTCATAATGGCTACCATATTATGGACTTTCATCACATTGGAAACTGTTGGCTCTTGGTCTTTTCCAATATGACAACTTCTGCAGTTCAAAAAATCAGCGGAAGAGTCAAAATAAGGGTGAAGAGCAGGCATGAGAATTTTTGATTGACCAATTGACTTCAAGAACTTCCAGAGGTATCCATCCTCTAAGAACAATGGAAGACTGCAGTATAACCTACAAGAAACTTTACGTTCCATACAACAATACAAAACAGACTAATAGGTTTCCTGACAGAATATCATACAGACAGAATTTATGGTCATATAATGTACTGTATCAGTTTCATTAATATACCCTACATTGATATTATGATCCAAAGGCACATTCACCAATGATCTAAAATACGTTTTCATTATGCGTGCGGCTCGAAAGCGCATAATGCATAAGCGGATTTTACGGAGATTATGCAGAGTTATGCGGAATATTAATAGTTTAATATATATTAATATAATAATACTTAAAAATGTATATATTGAGTACTATAAAATTGAAGAATATTAGGAAAAAGTATAACAAAAAGATAATAACCGAATCACCTAGCCTGAACATGTTCATAGTGTTCAATTTGATTTCTTCTCTTTTGTGTTCATTTGTTTCTTTTGCATAGTATTCCTTAAATTTAATGATTTCAAGTTTAAAACCGTAAACAAAGTAAACCCGCATGCGGATTATGTAGGTTACGCAGGCACATAATCCACATTTAGAACGATGAATCACCTTGTCCACATGGATAGGATGATTTTAATTCTACGTGCGTTTCAAATCTGCATACGATTATGCGGACACATAATCGTCCGCGTAAAAGTTTTTTTAGAACACTAACACACTTTACACAGTTAACCTCCAACATCTCAAAGCACAACTACAGGGGTGCAAAAATGTTAACCTCCAACATCTCAAAGCACAACTACAAGGGTGCAAAAATGTTATTGAAACGTTCTCATTTCTGGATCATATTTCAACTGCAATCGGGCCCCCGACATCTGAAACAACCAACAGGAGTTTGGGTAACAATGAGACACATCAAGCTTGGACAACAAGATGGCTTGGAAATTAGATGGCATTCTTTAGATACATTAGGGTATTAGAATAGTATAAGTATTCGAGTTCGAATTGTATTTGTCTACTACCATTCACTAATAAGAGTACCAACCCTAGAAGGGTATGTTCCTGAATCCTCACACAGGTATTTCTATTTGCAATTTTTTCAAACCCTAGGCCACACGCTTTGGGGAAAAAATAAAAAATTTAAAAATAAAAATTGTTGGTAACTCTTGCTACAGTATCCATGCTAAAAGGTCTCCTTTTTAATCTTCTTTTTTTTTATACATCCCCTCTTTGAAACAAAAACAAAAAAAAAAAAAAAAAAAAAAAAAAAAATCTCAATCTCCTCTTTTGCACAAAATAATTTTTTTCTTATTCTCACTCTCTCCCTCTGCTTAAAAAACTACATCCTTTACCATACTTGTTTCATCTCTATTCTATTTTTCAATCACTAAATCTACTAAAAAGATCCCTTTTTACCTCTTTTTGCCTGTTCTTTGCAAAAAAGTTAAAACTGATAAATATTAAAAAATATATTTCACTAAATCATTTGCATTTTTCCCTCTTCTTTGTGAGAAAGCTGAAGCATAATTGATTTTATGCCCCAGCTTTTGAGGGTAGTGTTAAGAGTATTAGAATAGTCTTTATTATTAGAGCAGCAATATTAGTATTTGAGTTTTAATTATATTTGTCTAGACCAACCCCAGATAGGTATGCCATCATAATGAATACTCACAAGATATATTCAAAGTATATCACGATAAATTCAGGGAGTGTTTGGCCTATAGGCCAACCAAATTTGGCGAAGACCAGTAATATGGACCTCTATGGATGGAACTAATTTATTGACCATATAAACATTGGAACTCAGAAGGTAGTGCAAAAAAAGAGAAGGTTTAAATGGACATGTAAGGAAAAGTTCTAATAAATGGTCAAACAAATTTAGAAACAAGAATCTATCAAGATTAGGAGCATCATGCACATGTAAAAAGCTCTTGTGGCACCCTTCATTTAAAAATAAGAAGCAAATATCAAAAGCATGATTTATGATTCTTGAAATTAAAAGTTCCATACTACAAATTACCACAATAACTAGTAAAAAAGGCTCACTGAGGCGAGAAGCGGCATCCTCAATAAGTCCAATCTCTTTCATCTGTCATCAGATACAAAATTCAAATGTTATTTGTCATGCAAACTGAAGGAAGTAAAGTAGTGTAAGCCAAATAGTTGAAGAGCATCATAAACTACCAACAGTTTAGCATAAAGAAGATCACCGTTGGTGCAGCTTCCTGAATAACACCAACTACTTCCTTTAGTAGCAGGCTTTCTGATTCTATCAGTTGCATCCTTTTGACATCTAATCTGGCAAAACCAGCAACCCCTTTTTTCTCAATAAGCACACCTGTGACAGTGCCTATTTCTGCACTTTTGGAATTTAGATTTCTATCTGGTAGAATTCTATCAGCCACACTTGTAGTAGGCAATATCTTCTTCAGAATTTCATCACCAAAAAGCTTCAGTTTATTCATAGACATAACAATCCCAAGAGCACCTGATTCCAATAACTTCAAGACCAGGGTCATAGGCAAGTCTCCTCCATGCGAGTCAACTATGCTAAAGAAAACAGGAACCTTTACATGCTGGATACCAATGTTTTCAAATACAGAGGCAATGTGCCCACTCTCACTACTTATTATAAGGAAATCAGCCCCTTCAGAAGTAGATGCACTCACTGCAGAATTTGCAGTCTGCACTATTCGTGCTACCAGGGGAAGGTATACGGTATCTGATTTGGATTTCATCATCATATTCCTTGCAATAATAGGTGGAAGACCTACAACAACAAGATGAACTATCAACCCAATTATCCTTGTACTCCTCTTGCCCAGAAAGTTAGTAACTTTATAAACAGGATGAAAATACAAATGCAGTACCAATGCTAATAATGTCCAGTAAAGGTAGCCATTTTGTTACACTGGAAAAATAACCAGCTAAAAACATCATTATATGACAAAGGGGAAAGCTATTTGGTAGGTTTCAGCAAATGAGGTAGATTACTCTTTTCTAGCGTTCTTCGGAAAAATCAACGGCCTTGTCCTCATCATCTTCATTACCCTCAGTATCATATTTTAATCCATAAAGGATCAAATTGGGTGCCAACCATTGAGCCCAAGGCTTAACCTAAAAGAATAAAAAAACTGATAGGACTAACAAATCTTATGCCAACCGTCTAGACCCTCAATATTGAAGTTTAGGGCTGCCTCCATAGGCAACTAACTATGGCGACATCCTAGGTACACTTCTCCCTATATCTTGGGCAATGTTGAAAATAACGCGTTATAAAATCCGTTATGTTACGTTATGAAACTTAACAGAAAGCCAACGTTTCTTAACAGTCGAAAATAACTCAATGCACCGTAACAGTGCATTTTTATGTTATTTTACGTTATTTTATATTACGTTACGTTAAATTACGTTATTTACAATAATTTTTAAATAATTTTTATATTGATTTCGAGTATTTAGTTTGATTGATAGCGAATTGCTGTAGTTTTTTTTCACTTGACGGCTTTTGCTTACTTATTTGATTGTTTGTGGCATTGTTAGCGTGTGCATCCTTATTTACTTATTTTAATTTCTTTCCAATTACTGATTTTTTTTGTTATAATTTCTTTCCAATTATTGAAATGTCTTACTTGCTGATTAAATTAAATTCTCAGCTAATCTAAAAAAATTAAAAATAGCATAAATTGAGCATTACAAAATATAAATTATAATATGGATAATAATTAAAAATAAATTTAAAATCTTGTTCTTTTATTTAGATGATGATTGAAATTATGAGTGTGAATGTAATTTAATTTATAAAGATAAAAATGAGAATTACTATGAAACTTGTTAGAAATTTAAAATTAATACAAAGATATATATTTTTTTTATATTTTCTTTTAAGAATTTTTAATTCAATTTTCAATTTATAAAATTTATTTTATATAATTTTATATTTATTTTAAATTAAAAAATAGAAAATTGCGTAACCTACGTTATGCGTTACGCTATATGCTATATAACCTAACAGAGACAAAATATTACGTTACCGTTATCGTTATTTTAAACATTGATCTTGGGGTCCTTCAAAACGATTTGGAGCCAAATCCTTCCCCAGAACATTCATATTCAAGACCCATCCCTTGAAGTTCATCTACATCATTTCAAGTGCCTATAAACAAGAAAAATCATATTTTTTTTAAATTTTTTTGCACATATGATATGGTTTCTTAAGTACTTAAATCACGATTAAGTATTCGGATCACTAATTTTTCTTATAGTGTAGATTGAAGCAAAATACTATTTTCAATTGTCCATTTAGTGTCTACTTGATGCATGAGGGAGAAATAATAAAAACTTGATTTTTAGCTTTAAGGCACTTTAAATGGCACAAATCAGCCTCATTGGAGCAAATCATGATAATAGATGTCAAGTCATTGAAATCTTATGGGAAGCATTTGACTTGAAATCCTTCCCAAAGGATCCAAGTCCATCTGTAACCTATATGTATGTATCTATATCGAAATATAAAGATAGAATGTGTGTTTGACTAGGATACTATTGGAGATAATAATTAGAGATTAGGGTTTTGAGATTAGAAATAAATGTAATGGCCCGTTTTTCTAAAGGGATCCAAAAACGGAGTGCGTTACTGGCGGATAAACATAAAAGAAAACTAGCCCGCACAACACCAAAATAATTAACTAACCACACAAGCATAAGATCTTAAGAGGTATGTTCAAGTACCATACTAAATTATATACAAATATATAAATAACAAAAATCGATCACAGACATATAAACCAGTATACATGCTATGGCACACTGCTCAAAGTCTAGCTATGTACAAGATATAGAAAAGTGAGACAGTAGCCCACTAAAAATTAATTAGAACGGTTTGGGTAGCTACTGGTATGAAGCAAATAAAAGATATCAGAAGGAATCTGAAAGATCTATTGCTACTTGGCCTGCTCCAAGCAGTAGGAATTGTCCACTAGCGGTAAGTCATCTTCATCATCAATACCTAGAGTATAGAACCCATGGATTTAAACCCGACAAGTAAAACATAGTGGAAGGTCAAAGGTACTAATATTGGTGGAAGAATAGTGTTAATAATAAGTTTCAAGTGTCTAGGCATGATCGTACATGTCAAATAACTAGCGAATAAGACATGTAAATGTCAAGTCATCATACTTTTTACATAACACATGATTCTTCAATATGCTTCGTACTCTCATGAAATACAAGGTTTTATACAATATAAATATGTGATCAATTATCAAGGTATAGACTCACCAGAGTCTTGGGCACAAAACTCATCTTGATCAGGATATTTTTATATCCATGCAAGCTCATATGTAAGGTCGCCATGACCTTGTATTTTGACTCTGCACTTGATCTAGAGAAGTTGCTTTACTCTTACATAGCATAAGACTTTGGCCAACAAGAATGCAATATTTTGTAGTAGACCTCCTATCAATTGGACAATTAGTCAATCTACACCTGAGAATCTGAGAAACTAGTTATGTTGTTGTGACTTCAACCTGAATATAGAAGTCCTCGTCTTGAAGCACTTTTCAAATATCATAACGTCTTGACCATAGCATACCAATAACTCATTCCTAGGGTAGCTCACAATATTAATTGGGTATACAATATATGGCCAAGTCAATGTCAAATAGTTTAGGTTTCTGACTAATCTCAAATACCTTATGTGTTCTCTCAAAAGCTCCCCCTATCAGGTAACAACAATAAGTTTGGCTCCATAACATATTAACCGATTTACACATGAGTGTTTCCTGCTTTTGACATATCAAACCTTGAGTTTCTCTAGTTGATAAATCTACTTGGTGACATTATTTTCTATTCGTGGATACTGGTGTAGCCACTGAGACTTTCATAAAATCAATTGTTAACCTAAAAGGTCCCATTTCAGTATTAAACATGACTCATAATTAAATAAAAATAGTAAACTTATGTTTAATCAAGAAAATAACAAGTTATCTCTATGGTTTAAACTCCAGCTTCACAAATTTTATGTATGAGTTGGATTAATTATATTCAGAAGTTTGGTGGTGATCTATACCCACTAGACCACCGGGTAGCAATCTCGACTATCAGCCAGTGGTCTGGTTAGGCCCAAATCACTCCATCTTCTTCATGTATATTTTGCACCTTGTTATTTCTGTTTCTACATATCTGGAATTTCATTAGATCCCCTGAATTATCATTTAATAATTAATTAGGTTAAACCCATACTTTTACAGAGTTAAAATCCTAGTTTCATGTCAAATATTAGGGTACAGAAATTCTATCATGACCAAATGAATGAGCATGAGATTTGACCTAGTGTAGAGAGACCCGAGGGGAGATGGACTCCTCTGGACCGACACCCCGCGGCAAAAATCGCCAAGCAGTGGTTCAAATGGATCAACTCCCTGTCAATTTTCTCTACAATATGGTTTTCCAAGTTCTAGTAGCTCCTGTATGATTGGTTTATGTTTAAAACCGCAGACCTCAAGGGCTAGCATAATGAGTTGACTTATAATTTAAAATAGAAAATCGTACTTTTTAATACTTAGTGCATGCTAATATAGGGTTTCTAGCTTATTATAAGAACTTTGTCCTTGTAAGAATGACCAAGATAGTGAATAAAGAAGAATTTAAGAGGGAATCGGTCTCCTAAGATCGCCACCTAGTGATTATGACTGCCAAGTAGCAGTCATAGTAAGCCTAAAACCTACCCAACATCATCAACATGATTCTTTCCATATTTAGACTAATTTTGCATGACCAGATTTTATTGGAACCCTCGCATGCCTAATATCACGTTGACTTAAAATCAAGATTAGGGTTTGCACCGATAATTAATTTTATTCATGCTCAGACAGAAATCACACGGAATTGTATAGTTCTAACAATAGTAGTGCGGAATAGAGATATTTCCTTGGCCATTCCGAGATATCTCGAATATCATAGGAATACCTTTCCTTTAATAACATGCTAACGAGCATAATAGTTAGACGAAGGCCAGAATAAGTTTCATACCGAGCATATGAGGCACTGAAAGAGTTGAATTCCATATATGTCGCAGGGATTTCCTAGTTTCGAATGAGTCATGAGCCTAGCATACCAATACAACTAAGTTAATGCATGTATGAACTAGACACTTGTTGACTGAATTGCGGCAAGTTAGGGCGCCAGGTGACAGTCCCACCAGACACAACTTTCCCTTAATTTTTGGCACTTGTTATTTCATATTGCTAGATCACTTTGATTGATTCGACTAATCATGATTGCACTACATGATAAATTTGCAAGAGTAGCCCCGTACCGATTGACTCTTGACTAGGCACTACGGCATTTCCCAATTCTTGATAACCTTGGAATTCAACATGAACCTCATATGATTCGAATTGATTTATCTAAATACCTAGCTGACCTTGCATTTGATTCTTCCTCTATTATTTCCGTGCCTCTGAGACTATTGGTCACCCCTATATATGACATGCATGATAAGGCCCCGTATTGCCAAACTAGGATATCTTATTCACACATGATCCTGATTTAAGCCGCATGGCATGACCGAAACGTCGGGCTTGTTTACTGATGGGATCCATTATACTATTTGGCAATGCCCCATATTCGCGATATTAGGGTCGAACACGATATATCCTAAGGGATATATCTGACACATATACAATGGCGGAGCTTGAGAATCTTAAGCGATTCATCTAGTACCATGCAGTATCAGTTTGTACTGATATATTGTTATACAAGTGTTCATAATAAACTGTTACCATGACATCTGATTATTACGACATATTCCCATAGTATAATTCTAGTTGTATATCCATGTTGCTACCTTATTTAGACACCTTAATTTCACATTATGGTTACATACAACACTCCTAATTTGACTCTACTAAAAACTTCACTAACATTACTATGCACTATATTATGTTTGCCTGATATTTTGATTATACACCTGCATACTTCACTTGATACAAATATACGCAACGCGTCTATCTACTAGCACCATGACTAATGCATCATCTCACTATCACCTACCATACACAGCGTTTCATACTAGATATATTGCACTTTTTTCCGAGAATACTTATTAGGGTTTAATCCACTAAGGGCACTCCTTGGATATGCAGTCAAGTCACTTCTGCAGCTAGCATAGATCGTGCACCAGAACTGAGGTAGAGAACCAAGAAGTAGTCGACCAGCAGTTGGAAGTTACAAAGGAGCGAGACAATGCACGCTTAAGAACAATGGAGATCCTAAGACGTTACTATCTTGAATGTCCCTTTACTCTATTAGTGAGGGTCCATTTTCATGTCCACGCTACTATACCTTATGTGCTGTGAGACTGGATTCAAAGAGGAGATAAGCAGATACGGAGTCTCCGACGGATGCCAAGTGACCCATCGTCCCCCTTTTTTTGTTTTTGTTGCTAATGGTCTTCATTGTATATATTTCAAGCGATATATTATCCTTATGTTGTAATGTATTATATTTGACTCTGTACTCATTTTTGTTATGCATAATTTATGTATTTATATTATCATGGCAGTAAGTTCTTAGCTTTCCAATGATCCTGCGATAGTGACCTAGTAGATGTTTATTCCAATTCTTAATTTTTGTTTGGTCTTGTATATATGTCATTACGCATGCCTAGCAGTAGCACATCCATTTTCGTACCCCTCGGAGAAATGAGATGTCACAAGGTAGATCAAGAATGGACAAGGTTGTTGCTTGAAGAGATGGAGGAATCAAATAAGATGGGAGAGAATTGATGGGAGACAAAGTCGATGGAATCGAAAACCGATTAGTGACTTCATGGCATGCTCGAGATGGGTTCATGTTGCGTGATGAGGATGAGGTAAATGGAACAATGACTAGAATTGGACGAGGTCGATGGTGATGAGATGAGGCTGAGTTGTTGAAGATGGCGTTGATGACGTGAGGTTGTCATGCCCAGGGGGAAAGAGATTGTTAATGCTGCTTGAGATTGTGATGCTATGGTGGGTTCAATGAGGCGAACAGGATTTGGATGCAACTAGGTTAGAAAAAGGACTGGTATTGTGGTGACTTTGGACATTGTGAATAGGTTAGACGGTTGGATCTAAGATAGGTTGGCTAGATGGGTTTGATAGTTGGATTTGCACTGGTTGGTTGAATGCTTGGACGAAGGAGTAATCTAAGATTGGGTGGCTGAATGGATTCAATGGTTGGATGTTGCGAATGCTAATTGGGCACGGGGCAATGTTGTTGCGCTTGTGATAGGAGGTAGTTGAGGGTGATTAAGGGAGAGAGATGTTAATGATGGTGATGGAAATTCCTCTCATACCATATATAAGATGGATATTCTCCACCTCATCACCTTTATTAAAATATAGATGTAGTTTTACACATAAGTCGTTTTTATAACAACTTATTATATGACAGAGGGGAATCGAAACCAGTGTTTTAAATATCAGTTGGTATACTGGTAAATACCAGTCGATATCCCACTTTTAGGACTAAAACAATATAGTAAAGCCATTTTTTTGGGCTCTCATTTTGGACCGATATCGGGCGATTGGCCACATGGTAATTTTTTGCCAAGTAAACGAGATGGAAAATATCGGCGAAATTAACATATTATCCATTTTTTTTAGATTTAGACCTATTAACCCAAACTTTTTAATATCCAAACTCATTTTATATAAACATCATCAAATTCCCAATTTCTCACTCTTATTTAAATCTAATCAATCAACAATTTAATGCTTCACTTTTCTTCTTCCTCTCTACTCCCTCTCGCTCGATTGCTTGATTGTATTGAAGAGGTTGCAAGAAAATTTTGCACCTATTTATCTCCAATACTAGTACTGACTATCGAGAGCCCCGACCTCCAGAATCCCATGAGCCCTAACGACGACCACCCTATAATCTGTTAGCCAATCAGAGATTCATTGTCTCGTTTCTTTCTCGTCCTTTCTGCTCTATCTCTATCAAGCTGTTGTATCCAACATGCTACGATAGAGAGCCCTACACCTCTCCACTCTCAGTACCGAGTACCAAGAGCTCTGACCCTAACAACCTGTGACCGTGAGCCTCGACAAAGACCTTTCTCACTCTCTTGCAAATAGTGAAGTTTCCCATCTCTTGCTCAAACAAATACCCCCTTCCCTCTCTCGAGTACAATTTTTTAAATATCGAATATCGGCGATATACCGAATAACAAAATTATATACCAGATACTAGCGATATATCGCGATATGATACTAAATACTGGATATCATATCGGTGTCATATTAGTTTAAGAATATACATGTTACATTCATAAAACATATTAAATTACTTAAAACAAGTTTAGAATCTTAGTGTATACTTATTGTGGCTAATTTATTCGAAAGAGGCAATCTGCTTGAGAGTCAAAAGGGGATAGGGTCTGCTCGAGAAAGGAAAAAGGCGATCTGTGAAAGAGAGAGATGAAAAGTTAAACTATCTATGAGAGTGTGAGAGAGGAGACATCCGGGCTCATGGGATGTTACGGTTAGTGCTTTAGACGGTGCTAGGTGCGGAGATATAGGTGTGAGGCTCTCTATCATGGCCTATTTGATGCGATTGTTCGATGGAGAGGGGGCATAGAGGAAGAGGAAGAAGTGAGATGTCAAATCATCGATCGACTCACTAGCAGCCAGGATTATCGTCGAGGCTCATGGGATCGTGGAGGGTCAGGCTTTCGGTTGTTGGAGCTGAGGGTGGAGAGAGACATGTATTGGGCTTTGTTACATTTTCGATACGATCGCTTATTCGAGAGAAAGCAAGCAAAGAGAGAGGAAGAAGCGAAGCGCCAAACATCGATAGATTAGATTTAGGGGAGAATGAGAAATTAGGGATTTGATAACATTTATATAAATGGGTTCGAGTATTAAAAAATTCAGATTAATGGATTTAAATTAAAAAAAAGAAAAAAACGAGTATTATATTAATCTCATCGATATTTTCTATCTTGTTTGCCGGGCAATATTAATGTCACGTAACCAATATATCACTTGATATCGATCCAAAATGATAAACGAAAAAATTATTTGACTTACCATATCGCTTTAGTTGCAAAACAAAAATACTGGCCGGTAATACCAGTATTACCGACCAATATTTAAAACACTGCTTGAGTAGACCTCCCTTCCCTCTTGATTTTTGAGCGGATTGCTTCTCTCGAGCAAATTGGTTACGGTAAGTATCCTCCAATGTTTAAAATAGCGATAACAATAACGTAACGTTTTGTCTTTATTAGATTATGTCGCATATAGCATAACACATAACGTAAATTATACACTTTCCTATTTATTTAATTAAAAATAAATATAAAACTATATAAAATAATTTTTATAAATTCAAAAATAAATTTAAAATATCTAAAAAAGAAATATAAAACTACTTTGTAATACATAATCTATTCTAATTGTATATTAAAATTTAAAATAATTTTCACATTTATCTTCATAAATTATATTAAGTCTCTAACCGTATTTCCAGTCATTAGTTAAACAAGAAAATAAGATTTTAATTTTTTATTTCAATTCCAATTATTATCACTGTTGTAATTTATATTTTGTAATATTCAATTTATTATATTTGTAATTGTTAATTTTAATTTAGTTAAAAATTCAACACAATCAACAAGTAAGATATTTCAGCAATCGGAGAGGAATTACAATAAACGAATAAGAAAACAATTATAAATTAACAAATTAGCAATTCCATAAGCGATCAAACAAGCCAACAACTAATAAAAAAATTACAGCAATTCGCTAATAAACAAAATAATAATCAACAACAATGTAGAAATTACTAAAAAAATAATTAACAATATAGAAACTACTAAAAAGAATTTTAAATAACGTAACTTAACGTTATGTAATATAACGTAAAATAACATAAAAAAACGTACTGTTACGATATACTGAGTTATTTTCAGTTGTTACGTAGCATTGGGGTTCCGTTAGGTTACGTAACGCAATATAACGGGTTTCATAACGTGCTATTTTCAACATTGGTATCCTCTAAGACTCTAAACTTGCTTTAAATAGTTTAACATGTTTTATATATGTAATAACATGTATTTAATAGTATTACACAGATATAACCTCCAGTATTTAGTGTCATATCATGATATATTGCCCCGTATCTGGTATCCGGTATATAATTCTGTCAAACGGTATATGTCGGTATTCGAATTTTAAAACACTGATTGAAACATAGATGTTATCGGTTATTATTATATATTATGACAAAAAGATTAAAATTCAACCGTTAGATGTGGTCTAAATATATAAATTCACATGTTCTGAAGTAGTTTTACCTATTGATCAAAACCTTAAAATATGACTAGCTTAAAATAATAGGGTGAAACATAAATACTGTAAAGTCATATACCCTGGATTAAACATTAGAGACTAGCATGAACAGATGAACTTCCCAATTGTCCGAAAACTACCATAGGTTTTTTGCAAAATTCCCATTAAACTACCTTCCGTTAAAGGCTTGTTTAAGATGGCACTCTAATGGCGATGACATGACTTTTTTGACAAAATTGCCCTCTCTCTCATTAACAATGACAATTGGTACTCGGGTGCTCATTCCCTCTCTTCTCACTCCATCCTCGATCTCTTTCATAATCAACTGAGAGCAAGCAATCACGCTAGTGGGAGAGACTCGCTTGATCCTATGATATGCTCATCCTTCACAACAATAGTAGTGCCATAACAACAAAAAAAATCCAATTTTCGTTAAGGTTGCCAAACTGCCAAGGTCCTCGAGAAGAAGAGCTCGAGGATCTCATTGCCAACATCAAATCCAAGAAAGATAACTATTAGTACTCCAACCACTTCCCCTGTAGTCGAGGAGAAGGAACCAAATGAAATTCTCATAAATTATTAACTGTTCCTCTCTTCTTCTGCTTGTCACGTCCATTATTATCCACAAAACACAATGCAAGCTCAAACTAAAATTCAATTTCTCTGCTCTCCACTTCTCCTAACCACCTCTAAACTTGAAGAACCGTTTCCCTCACTTCAACCTATCTCAAATCATTCCTCCCTCAATTTGCAATCGCAGTCAAAACCCAAACTGAAATCCTAAATTTTAAATAGGTTTATATAGCCTCCGCCAAATCCAATTTTCTTTTCCATTTTCAAGGAAATATTAAAACCCAAAAAATACCATATATCAATTAATAACCTCGCTTCAAGTTTTCTAACTTAATGAAATAAATATAGTGCACCATTTACACCTACTATTAGTGGCGATACAAGAGTTTAGTTGGATGGAAAAAACTCAAGGTAGTTTTTGATATTGTGAAAGCTCAGATAGTTTAGTGAAAAGTTCTTGATAGTTTTTTGAAACTTAAATATGAATAAACAAATTTAAATAAATTATGTTTAAGAAGAATATATATGATTTATTTAACTAATATGTCAACATACATAAATATTTACGGATTATCAGGTTCGAATCCTTAAGGATCCATATCTAGATCCAATAAGGAACCAAATCTACAAATCTTAGCATTCATATATCCTACTAATAAGCTATAGGATATGATTTCTTGATCCAATCTTGATGATTTGGGTTGAATTCAAATAGGGTTGGCATGGTTCATGCCAAACCTAGCTAAAAGTCAAATTTTTGGTTTTCTTTTTCTTTTAGTAAGAATAAACATCGTCGATAATAAAAGGGATTGAAAAAGGACCCAAAATAAGGTTACTTCATAATAAAGGGAGGAAATAATAGACTTAAAGGGCTCTTACTGTGGAGCTAAATTCTTCAATAGGTGTGCACTAAACAGATTTTGAACATAGCATGCTTCTGGTCAAGTACTCTAGCAGAAAATACAGTAAAAGAGTATCCAGCAGAAAGATTAAAACTAAATCCAAAGAATTTTGACTATTACAAACATCAAAAGAAAGAGCATGCTTTCCATAGAAGCATGACACTTGATAGGCTTTCACTTCAAAAACACTAAAATTTGATCCAATAAGTAACATGATCAGCATTACTCCAACATTCTGACATTCACGATGTTGGTAATCAAAGAGTTACAGTGATAAACTACATATAAGGATTTTTTTTTTTTTTTTTTTTTTTTTTTAGGCATTCAGGTTTTTAGAATGTCATCACTCTAGAAATCATGTTTATAGTTCTGTACAGTGGACACACCGAGTTGAAAATTTCCAATTCCAAAATTGAACTTACCCTGATCCGAGAGCAGTACTCCGCTGGCCCCCACAGCAGTGGCAACGTCGACGCGCTCGCTGATCAGAAGATAAGCTCTATCCCCAACCGCAGACTTGAGAACACAAGCAGCCTCGTACAGCCGCCCACCCCTCTCATCCCCTTTACCACTTTCAAGAACCACAATCCCGACCCCTTTAGAGACAGCGGCGCTCACTGCGTCGGTGACGGAGTCCTCCTTTCTAAGCACCTCTTCGGCGCTCAGTTGAAGCACCACGGTGGGCACTTTTATCTCAGGCCGCTTGAACCCCCCAGGGAACAAGGTCCTAACCTCCTCCTCCTCCTGCCACCGCTGCTGCTGCTGCTGCTGGTCATTGGAATTGTTGATGGCATTTGTTGGGAGGAGGATTTTTCTTTTTGATGGGAGTGGAGAAAGGGGAAATGGGAATTGGGATTTGTTGGTGGCGGTGGGGAGAGGGAGCTTTGGGAGGCGAGCGGCCAGGGAAGTGAAGTTGCAAGGAATGGAGGAGACCATGGGAAGGGTGGGAGTGAGAGGGGAAACGGAGTTTGAGAAAGGAGGGGAACGGAGAAAGAGGATGGATGAGGGATGAGGAAGCGAAGAGGAGTCTTATCCCCTAGTGGGTCTGCCCATCTCTTTGAAATGCAAGGGAGGGACGTCGCCCAGAGAGGGGAGTTTCTAGAGGGGCACACCATTTTTACATGTGACCCCACTTAAAAACTTCAAAAACTTCATATATATTACAAGTTTGCTATCAATTTTTTTATTAAAATATCTAAATCTTCAATCTCTCTTTTCCTTTTCTTTTCAAACTACAGATCAGTTAACCAAAATATATATATATATAAAACCCACAACTATTCTATCAAATCTTCTCATATATTAAATTACCTCACAAATTAAATTCGAAAATTGATTTTATTAGGCGTTTGCTTACTCAAAAATCCTAGAAATAGTGTGGATTGATAAGTCTTTTTTTGTCTTATTATCCATGAAGTCGTTGTAGTATGTGGTGAGTATTTCCATTGCACATGCGAGCACCTCGGGTTTGATCCTCGACAACAACAAATCCATTTTTACTTTATTTTATTTTCCTAAATAAATAAATTTTCTTGTGCAACTATTACGAATCTAATTAAATTCCTGACTCAGACAAATTTTTTTCCTTAGCCACTATTTCGTTCCAATTCAAAAATAAATTAGATGAAACACATAATGATAGGTTAATCATCTAACATTAGCAATCTAATCATCACTGAAGAAAACAATTGGAAGCCAAAAAAGTAAAAGGGAACAATAGAATCAACAATACAATATTTTAAAAATTCATGTTAGTCTAAAACTAGAGAAATTATTAGATACATATGATGCAAATATAGTATTCGAGCAACATAAAACACAAAAATTCATAATAATATCCATAACAAAGCAAATACAAAAGAAGTCTATCATAAAGTCTATCAAAAAAACTCTATAACATATCTATAACATGTTATACGACTTTAATTTTCACAAGAGTATTAAACAATACCCCATGCTATTTCTTGAAGGCCCTTTTATTATAGAAACATATTAGATGAAGAAATTAAGATATAATTGCATCCAAAAATTGATTATGCAAAAAACACAAAGAATTCATTAATTTCTCAAATTTGTACACAAAGTTTATCTATTTCAAACTAGAGATTTTATTAATAACACATAAATACGAAACTAATTCCAACAACAATGTAAATTCACATAATGACAATCATGAACAAATTAGCCAATAATTCGATATATTGACCATTCAAGATTATCGTCAGAGCCTCCTAAATCATTATTACTTCTCTCTCACCTTATACTTTATATCTGAGCAGATTATGAGTTTCTAAATTTAATTCAGGATTCACATCAACTTCATCTTCTTTCTCTCGTATCGGGCAACGGATTGGTGGCCGAGATACTGCTTTCTTCCTCCTCAACGAGGCAATTGGTCGTACACAAGATGATTCTGCTGGATCCATCTATGGAATACAAATATAATAGCATTAATACGTATAATTTCATTCATAAATGATAGTTATCATAACAATGACTTCTTTATGTGTAAGTATGTGTTATAGAGTTATATCTGGTACAAATATCAAATTTTGTCTAATTTTGATACTATAGTAGAATGTAAAATACAGGTATAAACGCACTCAAACATTCTTTTACTAATTAATTAACCATTATGATAATTACAAGAAACTTCAAAACATATTAAAATTTACCATTACCATCCACGATTGGAAAATTAATGAAATTTTGCATATTTTACAAGTAGCATTACAATATTTAATTTTTCCAATAATAATAATCAAAGTATAAATTTCATCTATGATAAAAAAAACCATCCATTTCCAAAATTCCAATACTCCAACCTCAATCTTATCATCAAGACCCATCCACCTCCTCCCCTCTTCCTCCTCTCCAACCCAACACGACCACCAAATCCAAAAACCTCACATTCTTTGCTCCAAAAAAAGAGATCAAAATAAAAAAAAATTTGCTAAATGAGGAAGAGATCTCACCCATCTCGACCCAAGAAGTAACGGCGGGGCGGGCGGCGTGGGCTGGATCAGCGACATCGATGGCGGCCAAATCGAATAGAGAGAAAATTTTGGGTGAATGAGGAGAGAGGGAAGGGGAAGAGGAAGATGAAGAATTAGGAAAGGTGGGAAAAGGAAGGAAGAGAGGAGTTAGAGTTTTGGGTTTGAGATTTGGCTGACCCTAAAACTGGAGAGGTGAGGGGGAGAAAAATGGAGCTGGGGGGAGAAGGAAGTGAAAAGCGGGAGAGAAAAAGAGTGAGAGTATTATTAGGATATTTTGTATATTTATTAGAAAAAACTCTCTTTTGAAAAGGGAGAGTGGGCTCAGTAGGAAAAATAGTGTGCTCATTTGGAAACTCCCCTCGAGAGGAGTTGATGATGAAGTGCATTCGTATCTGGCGGCGATGGTGTGGCTGGTTGGAAACTTGGTACCCTCTTTTCTTTTTCTTTTTATTTTCTTTTCTCTCACCTGTTTTGTCAAAAAAAAAAAAAGAGCAAATTCTTGTTGTTTTTTTTCCGGATTAGGTCAGTTGCTTCAAATTAATATTTCATATTATAATTTATATTACTGCAATGAAAATTACGAAAAGAATAATTGTTGCAATTTATATTATTGTATTTGACTTGGAGTTGTAAGTAATAGTTAGAGTTGAAAAAAAATTAATATTAATTTTTTATTTTCAAGAAATCTATGAAATATCCAACTTATTAATAACACAATCAGTGCATAAATAGTTGTAATTATAGTTGTAAAAGTTTATAATTATAGTCATAACTAAATAGCGAAAAGTGCCACTTGCATCAATTGTAATCACTCTACACACCAAGCAAGCAACCAAACACCCTTGGTATTAAGAAACTACATTTATTCCGATTGTATGAACATGTTTGGCAAGTGATCAAGAGCACTATACAAATTCGGATTACCAAATGAGAGGTTAAGAATATATACTAATTAAATTATTTCTACATCTTTACATATTTGGGTAATATTTTTTTTTAGAAAATCAAGAATATAGCTAGTTCATGACCTGTCTATACAGATGGGTTTATAAACCTTCATTTATTCCGGATTAATTTCTTTAATTTGTTAGCTCGGCTTATTTTAATTCATCGGGTCAACAAAATATTTGACAGCTTTAAGCCGAATTATAAGCTCTTAATCCAAGATTTAACTTAACATCAAAAAAGTAATAGGAATTGAGCTATGTAATAATCATTGCATTACATTCTACTCATCCGCCCATATATGGAGTTCATAATGGTTTTATATGCAATTTAATGGATCGAGGTTCCTTTCTATCTAATTAGGACTTTCGTTTATGGCGTGGCTCTTCTCCTTGTTATGGGGATTTATTATGATGTTGTTTTTTCTTCCAGGTTACAGGAGCTATCGTGTAAGTCTGAAGGGTCCTTCACCCAAGAAAAAAAAATAATGATAATTCAATTTTTATCATGAAATGTAAACATCATGAGGACCCTATTTGTAATTATCATTGATTAAACACTAATATTTTAGAATTGGGCTCCAAAGGAAAAAGTTCCAAAGTGGGAAGAAGCCCGACGGTGTGCTTAAAATTTTATTGGAGAGTACCTGTTCATGTATGTCCAGAGAGCTTTTGCTTTAGGCTTCTTTATAGTGGCAGATTGCGTATACCTCTTTTATCCTGCTTATATACTAAATAATGTATTATAATGAAGAAACTTAGATTTAACGAGATTATTTATGTACTGTACTAAAAAGATGATTAACACGTGATTTTTTTTTTTTTTTTAATAGATGTTCATATTTTATTCAAGTTATGCTTCAAATTTCAAACCAAATAGAGCTCGGGAAATCAAAATATTGATGAACAATTGGAGCACAATTGAATTTAATCTAGTTTGCACATCAACTACAAACTTAAAACTAGATTTCATATAGATATAAGCTGAAATGAAAATTTGTGTAGGAAGAAGTTGTATTGCTCTGAATTATTTTTCAATGGCTCAAGAATTAGCTACATAGGTGTTCAAACGCCTAAATTATGATCGTTTTACTAAAATGTTGCATACCAGAACCAACAACCTAAACTCAAAAGAACCAACAACCTAAACTCAAAAATCACGTTTTTCTACTCATTTTTGGACTCTAATCCTGGCTAATTAAATATATTGGTTATGAAACTTAAAAATAGGAATGCTTAGAGTTTCTAGGAGTTTATATACTCGATAAATGGGAGAGGATATGCTTCCCTATTATATATCTTTGTATCTCAATATCTCTCTTAATCTCTCGTATTTTTTTTAAAAATAAAAATTACTCCTTTTCTATGGTGATTGGTTAAATACTTGGTAAAAGATGTATGAGAATTCTCTAGTTTCTCAATAATGTTTTGCCTATATCTCTTTTAAAATTTATTTCTTGATTCTTATTTATTCTAATGAATAATAGATTATGGTTTTGCATGTATTTGAAATATTATATCTTTTATGGCATGATCAATATTTTCTTTTAAAAATTCATATCATAATTCTAGATATAATTTGATTAAATGCATGAGATTATAATAATATGATCATGTAATAAAAATATCTAATTTTTTTTTTTTATCTAATGTTTGATTGATTGTAATATTTATGTATAGTTGAAATAATTTATCTTTCGGAGTATGGTTTATATTTTTTTAAATAGGGATTCAAACTATAATTATGGATATAAATTATTGATAAATATACAAGATTATGATAATACAAATATGGATAGAAAGATCAAGAAAATGATTTCAAATTTTTAGATAACCAAGATAGAGAAATAGAGATGAATCTGAAATCTTGATTACTTTTCTTAGTTATTTTCTTACTCTCAAATAATTGCTTTCTCACTTTCTCTTATCCATCAATTCACATTTTTCAATACCAAACCGTCCATGTGAATTCAACTTTGGACTTACCGAGCTTATATTACTTGCTAATCTGTTGCACTTGAAAGTGTATAATTTAGATTTGTATAATCATTTAAAAAAGTAAATCCTGCAAAATTTAAATTCTCTCTTAAAATAATAGTTAATATGGAATGTACTGATTTGAGCTGCTTGTTTGATAGAGAGGACGTGGAAAAGGGAAATTATATTTAAACATGCCACTTTGCTTATCTAGCCGACCTTTGGAACTTCAAAAAAATTACAAATTTACTATAGAACTATTTGGAGTAAGTTATATTTTTTCTTTCACAATCTAACATAGTTCAGATATGGAGCTGTAGCAGGGAGGTGAAGAAGGAGGGGGAGGAGTAAAATAGCATTTTCTATAATATGCCTATGTGAATATGTACCTTGTTTGTACTTACATAATAGTTCCTAATTTTGGAGAACAACTCAAAAAAATTATAAAAAAGAATAAAAAAGTATATCAGCTAATAATTTATTACCAAATAGTTTGGTATTAGTGTCTCAAGAAGAACTTATATTTATGCTAAAAGTTAATAAAAAAAGTAATAATAAGTCTCATTTTATGGCCTTGGTTACTCGAGTAATTAAGTCCATTGAAGTGCTTCAACACTTAGTGCCCTAAAGCCAACTGATTCGGAAGTCACTTACCCAAAATTTGTTATGAGAATTCTAGAAAGAGTAAATGAGATATTTGTGAAAATTTAAAAATTAAAAAAAATATGAATGTTAGGATCAAAATTCCAAGATGCAAGACAATCTTACCATCTCTAGGTACATATGATCTAAAATGTAGAAAAATAATATAATGAATAGGATTAAGTCATTATAATAGGACAATGAAATTTCTTGATTTTAAACGATAGTTGTCGACAAAGATTTTTGAATACTTAAAACCTTATTTATTAATAAATGTAGTTGTTAATTTTTTTTAGGGAAAAAAAGATCTTTCCTCTCTTTCATTTTCAAACATTCTTATCTTCTTTCTCCTTTTTCTGGATTTTGTAGGTATATTCACTGCAAATATCCACAAGAAAATATTCGTCCACTAAAAATCTAGGGATTTAAAAACTTATTTCACTTGCTAAGTGTAAACGTGAGTCTTATGAAAGTGACTTGAGATCTTTTTCCTTTCTTTTTAGGTTTTGATTGGCTCGAAAACTAGTAAAAGATATGTATTATAGTATTTGATAATTATGATTTTATTACACTTTTATATTCCTATTTATTTATACTTAGTTATAAATAAAAGTGCTACTTGGATATTTTAGAATGATTTGCAGAAATTAGGTTTTAATTAAAAAATAAGAAAAAGAAATTCAAAAGATAGTTATTGCAAACTCAAAGCCCAAACACCATGATCCTATTACAATATTATGGAAATTAATTCAAAGATCAAGTAAAATCAATCACGATTAAAATAGTAAAAATAAAGATCATGTTATGAGAAGGAAATAGAGCAGTTAAATAAAAATAAAGTCAAAGATAATAGAGAATCAATTTGTTTTGAAAAAATATTGTTAAATTAAGCTATTAGAGACAAATCAAGTTAAAAGTTACATCAAATTAGGCTGTTATGCGACAAATCTTAACAAATCAAACGGTTAAGGAAAAAAATCTTAACAACTCTCAAACTATTAGAGACAAATCAAGTTAAAAATTATATTAAATCAAGTTGTTATGAAAAAGATTTTAATAAATCAAACTATTATGGAAAAAATCTTGACAACTAAAATGGTTATTAAAATGAAGTCAAATCTTTATTTTGATCATTGCTAACTACTTTGTAACGAATGTAACCCCTTATTTCATATATAAACAGAGGGGATTTTCTCACTTTCTAGAATACAAAAAATTTGTAGAATAATTTCTAGAAATTCTTGGTGTTGTTTGGTAGGATTCATGTTATTATTCATCAAATATTTTGTAATTTTTTTACTTAAATTTAAAAATTCTCTCTTTTTTTAACTCCTTATGATGTTTTCCATTTTTTGTGTATTTGTTTTATTTCTTTTAAAACATTTTATGCTTAGGTGCAGATGAATTTTTTGTGTAGCATGTTATAAACAATCTCTCGTATTTTTCATTCTAAATCAAGATAATAAAACTAATATGAATGTTTAATATATATATATATATATATATATATAGAGAGAGAGAGAGAGAGAGAGAGAGAGAGAGAGAGATGGAAATGAGCTGACAGCTCACGCAAGTTACTTGAGCTGCAGTTCATTTCCACTATCTCCAATAATCTTTTTTAAAAAATTTCTTTTGGATTATGATCTCTACCCCTTAGGGTTTACTCATACCCAATTTCTTGGGTTTTAGTTTTAATTTGATATTCCATCAAGATAACACAAAATTAACGGTTTTAAATAAATAAAATATTTTATATGTACTTGATGAAAAGGTAAATGAACTCCAAAATTTATGAAATTTAATCCGAAAGAAGTTAAGGAGGCGGAGAATGTAATTGTAAAAAAAAAATTGAAGAAAAATCATTAGATCATTATAATTTTGCCGCTAACTCACGTAACTTTTCCTAAGCTGGCGGCTCACCTACAGTTATATATATATATATATATATATATATAATGTATGTCATACATAATAGTCTATACTTAAGAGTTGTCATTAAGAATTATCATATTCATATATTTATTAATCAAATATTTTATATATTTGCATTTATAAATTAAAAATTAGATTGATAGGTTATTACGCATATCGTTTGAATTATATCTTCTAGTTATAAATTGATTAATATATATTTTAATTTTATGAGATTGTTTAATTAACGTATTAATGTTCTTAGTAGATTTAAATCTAGATAATTTTTTTTATTATTCTTCCTAAGTAGTTAATCGAACAACAACTCATATCATCTCTTCTTAAATTTATCTAAATAGAGTTAAAAAAACTACATTAAAAAAAATCATCTTCCCTATGAATCGACCTCATAGTATTGCAATTCAACACTACTTTTAGTAATTATAGTTTGCATATCATTGATCAATAAATTAAATATGGAGATAACGAGAGAACTTAACAGTGGAAGTATGAACATATTTCTATGGTTAGGATATAAAATATTGTACATAATATTATTAAATTATTGATTAGTGTATACTATTACTCATGGAGCTAAGTGCCACATGTATTAAAGTGGAGCACTGCGATGGGGGGCACCTCTTGAAATCTACATGGACTGCCTCTTAAAATCCATCAAGATTGTTTACTATTACTATTACTCATGGATCTACGTGTCACATGGACTACAGTCCCACACTACAGTGGGGATTACTATAGAAATCCATTTATATTGTTTACTATTATTGTTACTAATATTATTACTATATACTATTTACTTATACTCATAGAGATAGTGTCATGTGAAATTAAAATGTCTTGATAAGTGAATGAGACCAATACCACACTCTAGAACCCACTATGTCTAATGTTATTGAGTACCTAGCAGTACATCCAGTTAAACGCTAGAGTTAGTGATCATAGTCTCGAGTATGCACGAGACCCCATGGAAAACATTATCTTTTGATGTCGTCCCACTTTCAAGTAATGAAATAAATAAACAAATAATTTAGAGCCATTATAAGATTGTATACCGTATGAGAATTAGGAAAATTATTGGAGCTAAGAGCTATTTTTATGAGAGCTATCTCTAGAATCCTTGATAACGAGGTTCATCTATAGTTCTACCTCAGTATACATGGAACGTGTAGCAGTAGGGAATTATGTATTTATGTTTTGATTGTTGATTAATTATTGACACGTTCTGATTATGCTTACATCCATGTTACCTTAGGATTGAGATATCTTATACTGGACACCTGATATATAACAGTTATATATGGCCTCCATGTAACTTTGAACCTCCTTGTTCATATTGATCCATACCCTGTTACATATTATTACTTAGTTCTTTTTCTTTTTTCTTTACTTCTCGGATTAATCATGTGATGCCCTAAATCATACTGGTAGGCCCGAGTGTGTATCCCAATAATAGATAGGGTGCTATCGGTGGACACTCTCAGTACCAGATTGCATGAGACCATATTTTTTCTTTTTCAAACAATCACAGATAAGAGATATGGAAGTATTAATACTGGATATAAACCACAGGTATGAATCTATTTGTCAAAATATCATAGGCATAAATATAACAATATCCAAAAATATGTATGTGAAAATAATAAAGAATATGCACATCTAAAAGTTACTCATATAAAGTTAAGTAGAGTATTAGAACAGAATAATATAAGAATATATACAAAAGTGTGCAGATACTACAGACAGAACTAAAAAGTAGGATATATATATATACAAGTCCAAATAATAAATATACAGAAAGATGAAGTTCTAAAAGAAACTGACTGCTAACGCTCGGCCTACTCCTGAAAATTTAGATCCCCGAAAGGTTGGTCCTCCTCCTCTGTTATTACTAGCTCTACTAGTAAACCTTGGGGGTAATAATCCCAAGAGTAAGAATCCAAACAAGAATACAAATCCAAACTCGTGTAATTCTATAGAAATTATATAAGAAAGTGTATGGGGCATGCTAGTAAGAAACAATATGAAAGAGGTATGCATATTGATGTGATAATTTAACTGCAAGCGTACAGTGACGGTTGTAGCACTTTACAGGTCGTCCCACAAAGATCTCAAGTATTTTGTGATTCTTATAATTCCTATTATTCTAACGGACTAACCAAATATTCTAAGTTGAAGTTGATATTATCTAATTAGTCTAGGATCTAGAATTGACTAGTTTCCAACCATGTATTTATTTCTATTCTCTTCTTCTATCATAAAAATTCGATCTTTTAATTTTAATCTTTATTTAAAGTGCTCTAAGTATGAGCTATCAAGTAGTGTGCAAGTATAACTCATCAAAAAAACTACTTTTCATGAAAGCAATCTAAATCATTAGATAATTCGATAAAGAAAATGAAAATCAACAACCCCAAACTCTAACTAAGTATAGGTTATGAAGAAACTTAACTCAAATATAATCTATCAAAGTATTAATCTACGAGTTCTTATATTTTAATTTTTTCATAGAAAAATTATGTCTTTATTATTTTAATTAGGAAGAAAATATTAGAGAGCAACTACATAATGGATTCTAGTTTTATCTACATCTTAGAGCTAAGTTAAATTAGCTACTCATAATTCTAGTAAGCAAAATTATATTTTTATTCATGAAAATAATTAAATATAATCTAGAAAGCAAATAAATCTAAACTAGAAAGCAATTAGAAAAGAATTAGCAAAAAAATTGAAGAATACTAAAGGTTATGTTCGCCATAAAATTGTAAATAATTCTCTATTGAGCTATTTCAATAGAGGATTACAATTCTAACGGTTTCCCGCTTACAGAAGATAAGGAAAAATCAAATTCCTCTTTATTTAAAGCTAGGTTTTGAGGTAGCTATGGAGGACGATCTTGCTCTCTGTTAACTCTCCGCACAAACTCTTTCAATTGGCAAAAAGGCTCTGAACTTCTGATCACAAAGGATAGTTTTTTTTAGAAGAAGATGATCGATCCCTTCTTTTTCTGTTTTTCCGTTTTTTATAGGGGTTTCAAGACAGCGTCCCTGTCTCATTCGTTCAACGGTTAGCTCCACTACTCAAGTGGTGCCGTCATATTCGTTAGGCAGTTACCTCCATGATCTAAATAATACCACCATACTCGTTCGGCAGTTGGCTCCACGATCCGAGGTGGCAACTTTCCTTATTCTGGTCGGGTGACTTTGTATTAAACCCCTCCCCAGAAGTTATTGATAGCATTGCGAATCTCAAACTTTAGATTCGCGGATCTGCTCTGTCATAGCTGGGTCGCGAACCTTAGATTTTGGATTCGCGGATCTGCTAAATTGCGGACCTCAGCCCTGAACTCGTGAATCTACCTTGTTTTGACAGGTGACTCCAGAATTTTTCGCCAACAAAATCCCGTCCAAAGTTTTCAAAACTCTCATAATCCTCTGAGGTGTTTTGGAATACTTTGGATATAATATTCTTTTTTGATGTGAAGCAAGATTCTGTATTAAAATCTCACCCTTCTACACTTCCGAGAGTGCAATTATGTATTAGAACTTCAATTGAAGGCAGCATGACCCTGTCTCAATGTCTTGAACTCCCATTTTGAAAAGAATACGACTCTGGATTAGCACCGTGAACTTGCTACTTTTGAAGGAAAATGCGACTCTGTATTAGTGCCGCGATCTTCAACTCTTGAAGGAAAATGCGACTCTGTATTTGAGTCACGAATTTCCCTTTTTGAAAGAAATACGACTCTATATTAGGGTCGCCAATTTCCATTTTTGAAGAAGAATTCGACTCTGTATTAGGGTCGCGAATGTTCTGTTTTTGAAGAAGAAAACGACTCTGTATTAGGATCGAGAATTTTCATTCTTGAAGGAGAAAATGATTCTATATTAGGGTCGCGAACTTTCTGTTTTTGAAGGAGAAAATGACTCTATATTAGGGTCGCTAACTTCAATTCTTGAAGGAGAAAACGACTCTGTATTAAGATCGCGAACTTTCTGTTTTTGAAGGAGAAAACGACTCTGTATTAGGGTCGCGAACTTCTATTTTTGAAGGAGAAAACGACTCTGTATTAGGGTCGTGAACTTCCTTTTTGGTTACAGAAAGTCCAAAAGTCGGTTACTTCATACGGCGTAGGGATTGAAACGTTCTCTGAGCCGCATTAAATGAAAATGTACTCACGAGATTTGGGTCAGAGATTATGTCCATCCGAAGATCTCGGCCATCAAATAATCTGTTATATAATCTCGATTTCATGGAATAGGGCATTTCTAACTTCTTTCTGAGAAATTTGAACTACAGGTTCCTCTTCAAGGTTTTCAAAACTCTTCATCTTCGGCCTCCATTAACCTTCGATTTTTCTCATAAAAGATTTCTCTAGTTTGCAAAAGATACCGAAAAAAGGATCCTCCTTTGATGCTTCTACAAGCGGTCGTTGGGACCCTCGGACCACTTCTAGCTCCATAGTGGTTCGTCAGGAACCCTTGGTTGGAAGTAATTCTCTTGCCTTACATTAAAAAGCAATGCTTTTTTATAGAAAGTCATTTTTTTCTTTTGTTTTGATCCCAAAACTTTCTTTGCAGTTGATTACGCCTTAAACCCTCTGGCCAAAAGATCATTACTTTGGCTTTTCAGGCGGCTATGATGGAAAGAGGGAGTTTAGGTGTGGCCAAAGTTTTCCAGGTTGCACCGTCTCTAGTGGCCAAGAAAGAGAAAGCAAAAGTCTCAATCCTACCCGTCCGATATTGCGAGAACTGATAACCACTGCTCCTTTCGAAGGGGATAACCGAACTTTGTTGAACAAGCCTGCCTTCTTATTCGGTGATCACTTCTCGGCGCCCAACGATGGTCTGGATGACGGAGATTACAAATGGTTTCGCCAAGTTAACGGTCGTAACCTGTTCTTCCCAACATGGAAAGGTCTTACCCATTTCTATTTTTTCAATCTCTTTCCATTCCTAGACAAATGGACTAGCATTTAAATAGACCGCAGGATGGTGTCTTGCTAGGCGTATTCAATGCACAAGGTGCTTTCCCTCGATCTACTGGAAAGCAATTTTGCGGATTGTTTCCAGGGTCTTTCAAGCAAGATTTTCCTATAGGTGAAACACATATAGTCGCCCAGACTTTCCTATACCAGTTTGTCAATGCGCAAGGGGAATTTTCAGTTCAAGGCTTTTGTCTCCCTGGATGGGTCTACTGCTCTTCGAAAGGAGAGTGGGCAATCTTGACTAACTTCTTTCTGAGAGATTTTAGATATCAGCTCCAGCATGCAAACCTTTACCGTGCCATTAGGGCGGTTCAGCACGGCATTCCCACTAGACGATTCCATTTATTTTCTTTATTAGAATTGTACAATCCTGATACTTGTACATTTTTCTCCCCCCACGGCGAATTAGGTTTCACCCTGCATGAGATGTATGAAATCTCAGGGTTACCTATGTGAGACATCCCATATGAAGAGTATATTCCTACCGGGGAAGAGCTTTATTTGTTGAAGACTCGAGACCCTATGGTTTATGACACTTATTGGAAATTGCTTTGTCACTATCATATTTGTACTCATATGTCTGGTACTCACAGTGTAAAGCAAAAGAAGTGGCTGCAGTATCTTCTTCCAAATTTTTCAAAGAATAGACACAATTTTACTTGTCTCCCTCCGGTTTCTGAAAAGGAGGTTGAGAGAAGGATTGCTAACTTTGGGACAGATGCTTATGTTACCGAATCTAACGAGAACGTCTTCAAAACTGGAGCGTCCTTTGAAAGCTTTCACTACCAAACTCTTCAATCTCTATCTGTTCCAGCTTTTCTGGCAGGTTATTTGATACTTTGGTTGAAGAAATGTGTGATTCCTTCATAAGATACTATACTCATCAGAGTGATATTCTAGGCCGTCTTGCTTGCATTTGGTTGGCGGCTCAGTTTATTGCCTGCGATGGTGTGCAGCATTCAAAGCGGATTGAGAAAATTGGTTGATAAGTTCTGTAATGTCAAGAAGAAGCAAAACAACAGAGGAGAGTTGATCACTAAGACTCCCAATCTGCGTGTGGAGTTTCCTTATACTTATTTGATAGTATGGTTGGTCTTGCACTATCCCACCTTAATGAGTCCTGCCGATTCGCAGGTTGATTTGAGTGCTCCCAAAATACAACACCATGAGAGATCGCAGTGGAAAGGGGGCTATATGGCTACAATTCGCAAGACTCTTCGCTATCACGCAAACTTTAAATTGTTCAAATGTTTCCCCTACTTTCCAAATGCTAGATATGGGGAGGAATCTGCAGACGTTGTTGGTATTGATAAATTTACCGCTTTGTCCCCGGGATGCTTCTGGTGGCTAATAAATATTTGTCCAGGGCAGTTAGTTCTCCATTTAGGGAACTACTGTTATATAGAGCCTTACTATCTGAGTCGCTTTACTTGACAGTTCGGGTGCGATCAGCTCTATGTTGGTATTCCTGGAAATTTGCTTGAAGAAGCTCAGGCTTCGTTCCACTTCATCGCGGGTGGTACTCAAGCCAGATTTGACCTTCCACTAAAGACTCCGAACTCGTATATGAGTTTCAATTCTGCAAATGGTATGCGGATGCTAACTTCGCCTCTCAGAATTTTAATACCAATCTTACTTGTTAGAAAGATATTAGAGCATGGTACGCTCAGAAAAAGGAGGCTGGCAGCACGAAGGTGGCTGGAATGGAGGATTTTGGAGCAGAATGTGGTTCGGATGAATTGGAACCAACAGTCCAACAGGGGGAGGAATGTAATAACGAGGTGATCCCATCTGCCCTACCTGTTTCTCTTGATATTTCTCCACTTTCAACGCCGAAGGAAACTTTTCCTCAGCTAAAATCTCCTCCAAAGAAGCTTTTATACAAACGGAAGAGATTGAGGCATCTCAGTGACTTGCCTATCATTCCGTAGGACATATCATCTAAAGCTGGTTCAGTGGTATCCAGCTCAGTTCTGGAAACAGTTGTAGAGGAACCAGAGGAAGATGAAGATGACTTGGCTCTAATTCTTCATTCTTCCAAGAAACGTCGAAGTCAAGGGCCTGTCTTCCGTAACGACTCTGCATTGGTGGCTGCTCCTTCCTCTCCGCTCTTCCTGTGCAAGAAGATTCTACATCCCCCGCTCTCCAGACTGTTGTTAATGATGAAGTGGCTGCTCTTCCTGCTACTGCGCAAGAAGATTCTGCATCCCCCGCTCATCAAATTGTTGTTGAGGATGAAGCGGCTGCTCCTTCTTCTACTGCACAAGAAGGTTATGCGACCCCCACTCACCAAGTTATTGTTGATGATGAGGTAGAGATAATTGGGAAAGTTCGCACATCAGATTCCCCAAATGTAGCGTCTCTTCCAACAGATCATGATGATTGGGGAGATGATAATGATGTCAGCAGTGGGGATCTTGGTTCCTGTACCCCTCCATCAGATCACAGCAAATACGTCTACTTTAGTGAAGGCATTCGAGCTGAGGTGTATGGACCCGGAGAATCCAGTGCTCATCCTCCAGGTTCACTTCTATACTTTATCCATCTCTTTTTTTTGCTGAAATTTTGCCATTAGTTAACGATACTGTAACATTCAATTGTACCTCCCTTCCTTTTTTTTAACAGCTCTTGTTTCGACTCCATCTTTGGAGCATATGGCTGTAGACGACACTCTGCAGAATAGCACCGTTGCGGAAGTGCTTACTGAAGTAGCCCGTGGGGTGATTGAGACCACCGTTTTCGGGGCTAATACTTCTGAAGTAGCGGTTCCTTCAATGGAAACTGCCACCCATATTGTTCCGACTACAATCGCTGCAACCATTGCTTTCGCTGCGTGTGTGAAAGTTATCATTTCTGGTACTGGTACTACTATTTCTCTGCAGTAGAGTACAGTTCAGGATACACCAACTCCAGTTGTTGCCGATTCTTCCCACGCGGAGGTTGATGCCTATGAAATTAACCTGCTGAAAGATACAGTGGAAACTTTTCTCCACTTTCTGGATCGTTGCATTGAGTGAAAGGGGCTTCTTTTTCTTCTTGCCAATATTCTTCATCTTTACTTGACTGGTATAGTCAGTATTGGTGGGGACAAAAAATCTGCTCCTTACAGGCTTATGATAACTCAACTCCAGAGCTATGCTGAGTCTTTGTCAAGATCGCGGAGTGCTAACAAATCTGAAGTAGTTAAAGCTATCTTCCAGAAGTTGATGGAGGAGCAACTTGGGTTCCAGAAGGAGCTCAAAGAAAAAGCTGATGCTTGCAGAGCTTCCTTTGAAAAGAACCAATCAGACAGCCAATCTCTAGCCTTCCAAGTAGAGTCTACTGATTCGGTTGTTAAGAACCATGACCAAATTATTATTAGAACCCAGGAGTCCATCGCTAAAGCCTATGCTTTCTTGGCTAAGATTACTAAGGAATGCAATGAGTCAATGAAGAGTCTTACGAGCTCATCCAGACAACGGGATAATGCGATTAAAGATGTTCAGGCGATACAAGCCGAATTAGAGACATTGGAGGTCGCTTCAGTACAAAGTACCATTACCAGTGAAGAAAAATTGCGCCGTCAAGCCACTGTCCAAGCTTATGAGATCATCTAGCAGAAAATTAGTGATGCTGAAGAGAAGATAAAGACCCTCCTAAATCATTGAACTATAAAAACCCTTTTTCTCCTTCATAGTTTGACCTTTTGTAATCTTTCTTACAATTCTTCTAACTTTTACTTTGCATGACTGTTTTGTCCTTTGTATAGTAAACATGATTTTGCACTTCAGAATTGCTACTTTGCATTTGTCTTCAGAGATTTGTATCAAACTTGCTATCTTGAGTTTTGAAGTCCACGAATTTTCGTAGGATTCATGGTATCTGTGTATCAGGCATGTTTTTTTTTATCTCAAGACCGTGACTTTATAGTAGCCTTAAAGATTCTTTCCTTTTTTAGGTGTACGCAACCTTCATGAGCTTTCATCAAGTAAGCGACTTTCATCCGGAAGTCCACGAGATAAAAAAAAATTCTTATTTAAGAATTTGTAGCTGTTTCCGCAAGTCATGACATAACCCTTTATCTGATTAACCAGTTCGAAATCCCAAGCGTTACACGCTCTTATTAATGATGAGATCCTTCGGCTACAAAATCTAAGTATCCCATGCAATAGTAATAAATTCTGTTGGGGTCCGAGTTGAGAATCCCAACCGAAGATTTGGCTTTATCTTCTCCCAATCGAAGATCATAACCATGGGACCGTCTATATAAGACGCATGACCTCTTCTATGAAGGAGCATTCTGACGTAAGAAAAGTTTCCACCTCCTTGTCTTCTCTTCTTTTCTTCTGTAGTTGATTTTTCTTCTTCTGCAATCGAAGTGATGGATGGGAATTGGCATGTTACAAGACCTCCAGACTGCATCAATTCAGAGGGGTATCCCACCGAAAAAGTTCTTATGACCATTGTCATTTTCCTTAATTAAGGAAAATCCTTCTTCTAATCAATGTCATTCTCCCTTCTCTTTAGTTTTTTTAACAAGATTTTGAATTGGCTGCAGGAGATAACCGTAGTTATTCTCCTTAACAAGGGCACAGATTAAGCAATCTATAACCTTGTTCTATTTCCTGACTAGCATCCCGTAAGGTTGGGATGCTAAATGGTTAGGGCGGCACTCAATTTCAGCAATCCCTCACATTGTATGTTTGGAAACATGCATTTGGTATGTCCAGTTTTGCACTAATCAAGTCACTGGTGATGTTGATTATGACTGAGCGAACCAACTCGAAGGCCCTGATCGTTGGTAGAAAAAGACTACAGGAGCAAACTTTTTACCTTTAAGCCGTCCTTATAGGAGAGGCTACAAAAGCAAATTCACCATTTTAGAAGAGGAGGCTACAGAAGCAAATTCGCCATCCTAGAAGAGGAGGCTACAGGAGCAAACTTTTTTACTTTTACGCCATCCTGGAAGAGGAGGCTACAAAAGCAAATTTTTATGTTCTCTTATGTCGGTGATTTGTATTCATTCTCATTGATTGTATAGTGCTAGGGAACTCTCTGTAACTTTGATTTGATAATGAATAAAGAGGTTTTTCTTTTTTACATAACAAGAAGTGATTGATGAATAATTTTGATATTGATTATCAAAGGTAACCCTTGACTTGATGATCATTAAATCGTCCAAAATTTTCCAACCACTCAAAATTGCTGCGAATGAGAAAATTTCTTGAATCATGATAGAAATAATCGTTAATTTCCCTGATCAAGTTGAAACTCGCACTGTTTTGATTCGCCAGAGGTATTTTTTTTAACTTGGAAAGTTTGGAAAAAGAAATTTTGATTCGCCAGAGGTATTTTTTAACTTGGCAAGTTTGGAAGAAAGAAATTTTGATTCACCAGAGGTATTTTAACTTGGCAAGTTTGGAAGAAAGAAATTTTGATTCACCAGAGGTATATTTTTTTTTTTAACTTGGTAAATTTGGAGGAAAATTTTTTTGATTCGCAACTCAAAAATCTTTAGTCTGGAACTGCGAATCTTTGTTAATGAACCCTCGATTACAGATAAACTTTATTCACCATTGGCGTTGAACTACCCAGGTTACATTACACCTGGTGTTTCGCAGTTTTTACTAAGAATAATATTTCTTCAAAAACTTGTCTTTAATTGGCATCATCATCTTATCACCATTCAGTTTTTCCAACTGATACGCGCCATTGGAATAAACCGTATCAATAACAAAAGGCCCCTCCTATTTTGGCTGGAACTTTCTTTTAGGCTTTTGGCTAGTTATGATCGGTTTTCTTACTGAAAGGAGCAGATCGCCCTTTTTGAAAGTTCTTCGTTTGGCCTTTTGTTAAAAGTCTTGGAGATTCGCGCTTAGTATAGTTCAATACTCTATTGAGCTTCCAACCGTTTATCATCCAGAGCTTCTATTTCTTGAAGCCTTTGCTGATGCCATTCTTCCTGCATCATCCTAGTAGTTAATGCGACTCGCAATGATAGAATCTGGATTTCCAAAGGCAGGACCGCTTCTGACCCGTACACTAATGAAAAGGGAGTGGTGTTGGTGGAGGTTCAGACCGTAGTGCGATACGCCCACAAACATTCTTCGAGCTTTTTATCCTAGTCCCTTTGATTGGATGAGACAAACTTTTTGAGGAGTTTTACTATGGTCTTATTGAAAGATTCTGCTAGACCATTAGCTGTAGGGTAATATAGCGAGGAACCTACATCTTTGATTCTGTATTTGTTGCAAAATTTGGAGAATACTTGGCTTACGAATTGAGGCCCGTTGTCATGAATGATTCTCTTGTGCACTCCAAAGCGATAAAGCACATGGTGTTTAATGAACTTCGCCACATCTGATGACTTTATCTCGGTTAGGAAAATGACTTCAGTCCATTTTGAAAAGTAATATGTTATAGCTAGAATGAACCGGTGCCCTCTCGTTGATAGCGGAGATGTCCATTCCCCATTGCTCAAACGGCCATGGTGTAGCCATTGCGTGGAGATATTCTGGAGTTTGATGTATGAAGTCTGCATGTATCTGACAGGCTTTACACTTCTTGGCGTAGTTAACCGCCTCTGTCATCATTTTAGGTCAGTAATAACCCATTCTTCGGATTCTATCCCAGAGTTTCGGCCCTGATTGGTGTGCTTCGTAAATACCAGCATGAGCTTCTTTAAGTACTTTTCGGGCTTCTCGGTTAGAGAGACAACGAAGTAAGATCCCGTCATAAGATTTCCTGTACAATGTCTGGAGCTCAGCGTTATAATAGAATCGAATAGCCCTTCTTTGGATTGCTCTGGCCTCTTTTGGATCTTCGGGCAATATGCCATAAAGGACGTAATCTATGTAAGGGAATCGCCAATCCCTTGGTTCTAGATTTGACTCGAAAACACAAGTCTCGTCTTCCTGTTGCTTTCTCAATTCCTCTTTGAGTTCATATTTTGGACAGAATAACTCTCTGCTCCCTACTGTAATTTGCTTTTTAGCATGTTTGGGCAAAACCAGTGTAGCAGCTAAGGAAGCCTATGAATCTGCATAGCTATTCTGATGGCGCTTTACATGGCTGACATAGAAATCATTGAAACCATCGGCTATCTTAATTACTGCGCGATAATACGGCAAAAGGTCTTCATGTTTGACTTCATATTCCCCTTTAATTTGGTTTACAGCAAATTGAGAATTCCAATATGCTTCCAAATATTTGACCCCCAATTGTTTAGCTATCTTTAAGCCGATTAGGAGGGCATTATACTCCGCAATATTGTTGGAGCACGGGTTTGTTAATGCTCAAGCTCGAGGAATAATGTGGTTGTAAGGAGAGACAAAAACAACTCCTACTATCGCTGTCATTTTTCCCTCGGATCCCATTCGGGAGGCGCCATCGAAGAAAAGTTGCCATACGTTTTCCGTGACAATATTTGCCTCCGGAAATTCTTGCGAGATGCCTTCTTTTAGAATCGGACCCCATTCACCCAACTCTCCAAGAATTTCTTCGCACAACTTCGAGGATGCCGGGATTGGGTCTCAGCCAGGAAATCAACTACGGCCTATCCCTTAATAGATTTTTGCGGGACAAAATGCATATCATATTGTAATAACAATATAGCCCAATTGGATAGCCTTGAATTCGATGACCCGAGTTTAGTCATTAATATTCTTAGAGGGTTAACTCTCGATATAACGTGAATGGTTTGTACAACTAAATAGTGTCACATTTTCTGCACTGCAAATACTAAAGCTAAACATTCCTTCTCCACTGGGTTATATCGGTGTTCTGCCCGATCATCATTCTGCTGAGATAATAAATAGCCTGTTCGTGACCTGACTCATTTTTTTGTGTTAACAAAGCTCCCAAGAAGTGGTCTATAGCCCTCACATATAGCAGGAAAGATATCTCCGAGCACCGGTGGTTTCGTGAGATACTGTTTGACCTCTTCGAAAACTTTTTGGCATGCATCATCCCAGACAAATGATACTCCTTTCCTCATTAATCTGTAAAGGACTGACATTTACCAAATAAATTTGATATGAATCTGCGGATGTTTGCCAACCTACCTCGCAGTCTTCTTAATTCTTTGAGGTTTCAGGGAGGTGGCATATCTTAGATTGCCTTAATTTTGTCCGGGTCGAGATAAATTGCTTTGGAAGTTACCACGAAGCCGAGGAACTTTCCGCTAGAGACTCCCAGAAAAGATTTAGTCAGGTTCATCTTGAGCTGGTGTTTCCTCATAAGGTCAAACACTGTCTCCGAATCTTGCAGGTGATCACTCTTATTCTTCCTTTTAATTGCTAGATCATCTACGTAACATTCTACTGTTTTTCGTAGATACTCTTGGAATATTACATTCATAGCACGTTGATACATGGCACCGGCATTCTTTAGGCCAAATGGCATGACCGTATAGCAGTATACTCCGAGTGGTGTTGTAAAGAATGTATGTTTCTTATCATCAGGATACATCTATATTTGATTATACCCTGAGAATCCACCTATGAAGATCATACGTTCGTACCCACAAGTATTATCTATCATAACATCTGTGATGGGTAACAAAAATTCGTCCTTAGGGCAGGCTTTGTTCAAATCCCTGAAATCAATACAAACCCGGATTTTTTTTTCCTGGTTACAGGAACTATATTCACGACCCAATCAGGGTGTTATTCCTCACGAATAAAGCCTGACTCGATCAATTTTTTTATTTCAATCTCAATAGCTTTCATGATCTCTGGACGAAATCTTCGTTGCTGTTGCTTTACTGGATTGGCATCTGGTCAGATGTTCAGTTTGTGAACCGCGACATTTGGGTATCTCATCATAACTCCAGGCGAAAATGTCGATGTACTAGCAAATGGGGGATATCAATTCCTCTTTCTCCTCTGAGGATAGGTTCTCACTTATAAATATGCGTTTAGGATTCTTTTCATCACCCGTATTTATTTGAATTACTTTATCTTTGGTCGGAGGCTCGCGCTGTTCAAACTGAATTTCCTACTTCGCGTTAAGATGCTTGGCCCAGGAGTCATCTTTTATCGGCGAAGCTTCACCTAAGTCTTCGCTTTCTTGGATTGCGGAGGCCACATTCATGGACACTTCATGGAAGATCATGCTGACACTGACATCTGAATCCTAACAGGACGATTCTGATGAATGGTCGAATTGTCCTTCTTCAGTTCTCTCGCCTGAGGAACCTTCGGGAGTGGTAACATATCCCAACTCTCTACCAGTCTTCTGATAATAATTTGACATTTTTCCTCTGGGACAAAGGGTCGGAGAATTATTCTTCTTCTCTTTCCGAAGTTCAACCCCTGCCTTTGGCTAGGTTGTATCCCATTTTCTCTATTAGTTTATGAGAATTTTCATCGTAGAGGAAGAACTTGGGATTTCCCTGTTCTTCTTCAGAATCTAAACATTTTTTTTTGCTTTTGTTACTTGCTTTTTGGAATATTATGGATTTCTGAGTTCCGTCCTTGGGAGGATCTCAAAAAAGCCTTGTCAGCATTTTTATCGTCGTCACTTAGTTCGCGAAAGGACGATCGGATAGGTGCTTGGAAAGAAGCTAGAGAGCATATTTTATCTAAACAATCGCTCACCGCGTCAGTGCTAGTACGTGAGGGTTCAGAATCAACACCAGAAGAATAAGCAAACTCTAAGTTTTTATTTATCACCCATTTGCCATCAGAGTGAACGGTGTTATTTACATCAAGGCCTTCAAGGTTTATCACAATGGGCTCACCGTCCCAAATTACATCCTTGGATTCTGAATCTTCGAATCCTGATTCTGTATCGGCTTCATCACCGCTATCAAAGATATGTGGAGCGGGCTGATCTGAGGCATCGAATGCATCTTGATATAGCAACGCGTCGGTAAAGTAGTTTTTGACTCCTTTAAAGGGTTGCTTTTCCGCGACCAAAGTCTTTACGTTCCCATCTTTATCTGCATATTTCTTGTACTGATGTAGTGTGGATGGCACAATGAGGTTATTATGGATCCAGGGTCTCCCCAGTAGTAGATTGTAAGACGTGTCAGTATCTATCACATAGCACGTGACTTCCGTCTTCAGATCACCGATTTGGTATCTTAGCTTTATCTTGCCCAATGGCCTACTACCATTGGCATTGAATCCAAAGATAGTAGTATTGGTTGCTACTAATCTATTTGTCGGGACTCAAAGATACCGTAGCATCCTCCGTGGCATGATGCTCAAGGCTGAGCCTGGATCAACCTGAATGACCCTATGTATCTTTTGTAATACAAAAGACGGTGATGCTTGTTGCTTCTAACTTGCATGTCTTCCGGAGAAAAAGTGATGTAAGGGATATTTTTATCAGAGGTCTGGTGACATGCCGCGCAGAAAGATTCTTCTTTCTCAACTGTTTCTGGTATCTGCACCAAGAATACCTCTGAATCTTGTAGAGCTTCTTTCAAAACTTCTCTAGTTGATTTAGAGAGTTTCAAGAGCTCATACAAAGTAATTCTTGCGGGAATATTGGCTAACTGAACTAAGATGTCAAATTGGAATGACCTCTGTAAATCTTCTGCAGGCTCTTTCCCTTTTTTCTTCAGAGCTTTGTCAAACTTAAGCTCTTTTTGTTTATTCTTCTCTGGAAGTGGCTGGGGTTCCGCGGCCTGCCCATAATTCTTCAAGTAGTTTTTTCCCGAGCGGGTTCTAGAGGGAGGTTGATCCGCGTTAGCCACCAGAGAGTCTTCGATTTCTTCTTCTGAATCTGTTAGAGTAGGAATGTCCTTGTCATCTTCGGAAATTATGGAGACGACATTGGAAGTAAGGATCTTCCCTTTTCGCTTCCTTCTGAATTAATCGAAAGCCCATTGTTCATCATTAAGAAGATCTAGATGTACCCATATTATCTCTCCTCTATCAGTTTCGATGGAGGGATAATCCTTTCTTTTGCTGTCGATGCGGATCGTAATTCACGATCTGCATTGTGCCTCTGAGAATGGATTGCACTCCATCTTGAATTATTGACTCTATCCAATCGGGTACTTTGCCGAACTTCAAAGTCACCATATTCGCGGTCACCTTTTTCTAGTGTTCCTGAAGCTTAACGATCTTGGCGTCCACCAAAGCTTGAATTTTATCCTTGAGAATATAATAATTCTGAGTAGGGTGGTTAATAATCCTATGGCAGACACAATAATTAAGATTATGAACTCTTCCTGCTTCTTCAAGACGTTTGGACTCTGGTAGCTTCAGCATCTTCTTAGTCATAAGGATATTGAAGATGGTTTTCGTATGCTCGTCTTTGAAAGAATACTGCTTTTGAGGCATACGCCACTGAGGAGGGAGTTTTGGAGAAGACTATGTGGGCTGCGGAGTATCAGCCACCATTGTCTCCTTCCTCTTATATCCTCTGGATCGAGGCATATGGTTGTTGTCGTTATTTCGCCTCTGTTTCTCCTCACATCCTTCTATTCAAGCCTTTGCGTTATTTCTTCAGCCTTTTCAGCTTATAGAGCGAGTTCCTTCCAGGTCTAGAATTTCGCGGCTCCCATCCTGGCCAGAACCTTAGTCGAGAGATCATGTCAACAGGTTTCTACTAAGGTCTTCTCTGGCATCCCATGTGGATATCTGAGAGAATTATTCCTGAACCTTTTAATAAAGTCCCAAGCTGACACCCCCTTCTTCTGTTTAGTGGCCAGAAGTGCCGGCATTGATTTCTCCATATCGTTTTCGTAAAACCTTGTCAGGAAGGCTTTCTCCATGTCGTTCCATAAATTGATGGTTCCTGGTTCTAGCCTTCGGAACCATTCAAATACTAGTCCTGTCAAGATACTAATAAATACTCGTATAATGATGGGGTCGTTTCCAGCTAAATGCCCAATTTGCGACTTGAAATAGTAAAGATGTTGATTCGGCAACCATTTACCATCAAATGATTTGAGCTTCAAAGGTTTGTAGCTCTCTGGGAATGGCATCTCTCCTATTCTACCTGATATGGCCTTACAACATCCTCTCTGGGAATGGCATGCTCTCCCATTCTACCTGATATGGCCTTACAACATCCAACTCTTGCAAATCACTTTTATGTATGAGGGCGTTTAATTAATTTTGGAAACTTTCCATACAGATGGCATTCACATTTCCTTCCTGATGCGTGGAGCGATTGTTGTCATCTTTATGATGATCTGCGTGTGAGGACTGTGGCCTTCTTCTTCCGCCTTCTTCCCCTTGTCAGTTTTTGGGTCATAGGGTGGCGTCTCTGAAGATGCATTCTTCATTTTTATCTTTTCCAATTTCAGCAAAACATGCAGCATGCCTTTAATCTCACTTATGGCATTATGCTATTGTTTGATGCTCTTATCTTGTTCATCCATCCTCTGCAAGAATTCCTCTGGGGTACTGTTTTGGGCCATAGGGTGGCGTCTCTGAATTGCAAGAATTCAGAGACTGTACTGCAAGAATTCATCCATCCCCTTGTCAGTTTTTGGGTCATAGGGTAGCGTCTCTGAAGATGCATTCTTCATTTTTATCTTTTCCAATTTCAGCAAAACATGCAGCATGCCTTTAATCTCACTTATGGCATTATGCTATTGTTTGATGCTCTTATCTTGTTCATCCATCCTCTGCAAGAATTCCTCTGGGGTACTGTTTTGGGCCATGTACGCAGAGGCGGAGTCTTCTAGGAATGAATCGAACGTTTGCGACTTGGCCATAACAGATTTAGTTGTGTCTTCCTCGTCGGAGGAGACTCCAGCCATTTGTCTATAGTTCATTGGGATAGCCACTCTACTTTTGAGTCGAGTGTTTTGGAAAACTCCTCGCTCTTCATTGAGCACGTCCTTCAGGCTTGAAGAATGTTCTGAGTCGGAAGCATCTCCCTCAAAGACCTTCTTCATCTTCTTTTTCTTCTTCTTTTCTCCGAAACTTATCATATTGGATGATACTTCGGGATATTCGGGCTCATAAGATTCGAGCCTGTTGCGTCGTCTCCTTTTTGACAGTTGAGATGAGGACGTTGATAATCAATGAAAAACTGACTGCTTAGCATGGGCTGAACAATGACAGTGTAATAGCACTGCATTGATCAGTCGTTCGCAATGGCAGTGAGATGCATAAGATTCTTCTCTCTTTCTGTTTAGAAGTTCCCGAGATCTCTTGCATTGGTACTCTTGGTGGCGGTGTCATCTCCGAAAGATAGTCCCGGGACAGGAGTTCCTGTTTCTTCGAAGGCTCTCGAAGCAAGTCTCACCCTAGTTGGAATAGTGGGTGGGATAGTTTTAGCCTTCGAGATAAGCTCTTTGCCGGTCGCACGCTCTCCGCGAGTCTGAGGTTCACGCACACGATCATGCTTTCCCCCCGCAGTTCGAGGGATGCGAATGTAGATTGTGCGTTTGTAATCATAAATAAATTTGGTGGACTTATTCCGTTTCCTATTGGAAACGCGAGTAAACCCTTCAGCTCTTTGATTCTCTGTAATTTCGCATTTTGGCCTCCATACTTGTACAGTAGGCCTTCGCGATAATGGATTGGCGGTTTTCTGTTGCTGCATGGTCCTGCGAAGGGCACGAGTTTTTCTTCTTCTTAGCTTCCCTCTCATTGTACGAGGGAGAGGAGCCTCCTTCCCCACGTCATCGTCCTGAGGGGTAGATAATGGTCATTTCCCCTTATTGCAGTGGGGACCTGATCCATTTTGTTAGAGAGATCAGGAGTATTAGCCAGAACTGGCTTAGAGCTCAATGTTGGTGAAGGGGAGGATTTCAGACCAGTTTGGTCTGCTGAATCCTTTGCCTGAATTGCCGCCCTTGAAGTCTCCTTGGAGGTTGAACCTTTGGAGACTTTATGGCATCCCCGTAAGGAAGTAGAGCTCTTAGAGCCGGAAGAAATGAACTCTTCATATTTTTTCTGGTCAACCCCGATAGTGAGTGAATTGACCAGGCTGACAACCGGAATGTTATTGGATTGAACTACTACCAGATCACCAGATGTGATGGCAGTCCCCAGCGGAGTAACCAATCTTCTGTTCGCCATAAAATTGTAAATAATTTTCTATTGAGCTATTTCAATAGAGGATTACAATTCTAACGGTTTTCCGTTTACAGAAGATGAGGAAAAATCAAATTCCTATTTGTTTAAAGCTGGGTTCTGAGGTAGCTATGGAGGACGATCTTTCTCTCTATTGATACTCCGTACAAACTCTTTCAATTGGCAAAAAAACTTTGAACTTCTGATCACAAAAGATAGATTTTTTAGAAGAAGATGATCGACCCTTCTTTTTCTGTTTCCTCGTTTTTTATAGGGGTTGCAAGGCAGCATCCCCGTCTCATTCGTTCAATGGTTAGATCTACTACTTGAGTAGTGCCATCATATTCATTAGGCAGTTACCTCCACAATCTAAATAATACTGCCATACTCGTTCGGCAGTTGGGTCCACGATCCGAGGTGGCAACTTCTCTTGTTCGGGTCAAGTGACTTTATATTAAACCCCTCCCCAGAAGGTATAGATAGCATCGCGAATCTCAAATTTTAGATTCACAGATCTGCTCTGTCGTAGCTGAGTCGTGAACCTTAGATTTTAGATTCACGGATCTGCTGAATTGCGGACCGCAACCCCGAACTCGCGAATCTGCCTTGTTTTGACAGGTGACTCCATAATTTTTCACTGACAGGTTACCTCTGGAGTCGGTATTGTGGCCGTCCCCCCTTCAACAAGCCCTAATCCTAATTTTATTAAATAAAATACAATTACAAAATTATAGGATATTAACCCGAGTTACAAGTATACGGCCAATATATAGGCTTCGAAAAATCAAATCCTAATTTTTATACAATTGAAAAACTATAAGATTACTTCGATGCCCTCAAAGAAAAATCACCATGTGGGTCCCTCTTTTTGCCGCCAAATGGTGGTAAAATGCCGCTAAATAGCGACATTATAGTGGAGTTGTCTTCTGGTTTTTCTCCAGCACAAGTCTCTTGTTTTGTTCTCTTGATTCACCTGACTGTATTGGACTTTAACTCTCTACAGTATCATAATATTGTAGTTTTTCTCTCTTTAAACTCTTTTATAGGTTTTGTTTTCTAATCCGGCTTTGATTTCATGCCATCTCCTTATAGGAATCGGATTATTTAAAAAACAAACTAAAAATACCCTAGTAGCAATTATTTATATACAAAAATAGATAAAATATGGAAGGAAAAATACAATATATGTTACTAATCACACATGAATCTTATAGTATGCTTAATATAACATGAATCAAGTAGTGTAACAATAATTATATGATACATGATGTGCATAATATAACATAATCAAGCAACAAGTTATACCAAATATAATAAGAATCATATGGTAAATGTTGCACATTATATAACATGATCAAGTAACAAGACATTTCAAATATAACAAGAATCATATGGTACCGATTTCCATGCGAACCGGATGGCACACTGCAAGATAAATTTAATAAGAATCATATAGTACCGATTTCCATACAAATTAGATGGCACACGACTAGGCAAATTTAACAAGAGTCATAAAGTACTGGCTTCCACGCGAACTGGATAGCACGCCGCTAGGCGAATTTAACAAGAATCATATGGTACCAATTTCCACACGAAGTAGAAAGTATGCTGCTAGGCTAATTTAATAAGAACCATATGGTACCAGTTTCCATACAAACCGGATGACACGCCGCTAAGTGAATTTAACAAGAATCATATGTTATAAGTTCCCACATAAATTGGATTACACAAGCTAGGCAAATTTCAATATGACTATAAACTCCCACAATGAATATATGCTAAGTATCAATGTATCAAAGTATCATATATGATAGGATGCTTGTATCAATAGCATGTGAATATGAAAAGACATGCACGACAATACTGGCAAGTATAAGAATAATATTGGTAGGTACAAGAGTTATACAACATGTTCATATGTATGGGATATCATTTTCAAATAAGAATAATATGTACAAATAATAACATGCATAAAGAAATATGTGTGCATATATTATAGTAGTTCTAAAATAGATTGTTATGTATGTATGGACAATGATATATTTTTGTTCATGTGTAACAAACATGGTATGATATATATAATGAAGCTCAATATTGATGCAAGTTTGAGCATTCATAATCACGAAATTGGGCTAATAATATATCTTGTATCATATTAGAGGAAATTACATTAAGGAATCACAAGTTTAAAGGGTTTGAGAGTGTATTATTTTCTCTTGTTGAACCCGAATCGAAAATGAACTGATATTAACGCAATTTCTCTGCAAAAGTGGAGAAATTTCTTAAGAATCACTTAGGAAACAAGGTCAGGTGTTGGAAAAAGTTTTTCCATGTTTGTAGAGAAGTTTAGAATTGATTTGAAGAGGCTAAGCTCAAGAAAAATCTCATGTGGTTATTTTATGGATTTTTCAGCCTACTCTAATGTTCAATATTTGGTGATTTATTTGAGAAAAATGGTGAGAGAATTAGGGTTTGCAGTCTGAAGAGAAAATGAAGAGGAGAAAGAGATGAAGTACGTAATACTCCAAATTTTCATACTACTCGTATTTCTCTTTTGAGTCCGATCATACCAAATAAGGACACTGAAATAACATCCTCAAATTTATAAAATAATAAATTATTGAATAAATCAGAAATTTCTTTCTATACACCTCTAAACTTAACTAAGTTTCTAAGAGCACATGCTTAAATTAAGTTGGAGATGTGTTATCAAAAGGAGAGTGAGAATGGCACTCTAGTAGGGGACGTGCCATTACATGAAAATTCCTAAGGATAAGGCTAGAGGACAAAGTTGTCAAACTGCTCTTAGGCATATATAATCTCATTCTCTAAAAGAAAATTTTGGCAAAGAGTAAAACAAATTACCTTCTTTTAACCCTTGTTTCTTCTGGTTCGCAGGAAAATGAAAGGAAAACAAGGAAAGGAGATTCAAAGAGATAAAAGAGAAATTGAGCCAAGTAACACTTTTATTTCTTTGATTCTTTCTTTGGATTTTCATTTGATTTGTATTGTATGCACATAATTCCTTTATAAATAATTTTGGATCATTTTGGGAACTATTACAATTAGAACATGTTGGGCTAGGGTTTTGAGAATTGTTAATCGATATTGATAATTGAAGATTATGGTATTCATGTGTTGAAATCACATGGTTCACAAATTTGATTCATACTAATTGTGTAATATTAATGCTCAAAGTGTTAGCCAAATTCTAAAATTAAAGAGGAAAAATCTATATAGAGTGAATTGCGGACCCCTAGAGGTCACGTTTGACCTTAGTAGAATGAAGAGATTGAGCATCTTTTTAGGTACAACGAAGTGCGGACCCCTGAAGGTCACGTTTGGATTCTATAATAACAAGAGGTGAAATATCTCTCTAAATAGAGGAGAATGCAAATTTCAGAAGTCTTGGAAATGGCTGATGGTCGCGTTTAGGCTGATTATCTTCTCAGGTACAATAAAATGTGGGTCTAAGAAGGTCGAGTTTGACCTTAATGAAACTAAGAAATTGGTTATCTCTCTATACACACTAAAACATGAGTCTCTGAAAGTCGCGTTTAAACTAAAACTGTGGATCTTCGTCATTTAGAGAAAAATGTGAGTAACCTTATTGGGGTCGCATTTTGTGTTTAAAACTTTGAGAACACGAGGTTACTCCCTTTCATAACTAGATGTGGGTCTGAATAAGTAAGAATCATTGCTAAAAGGACAAAACAAAGATTTTTGTCTAGAAGAAATTCGTGCAAACTAACAAGATCACATTTAAGAAATCTGCAGATGTCACATAGGGTCACATCTTAGAAGAAACGCGGATCTTGCTTTACTTCAAACTTAAGATTGCGTTTTTAGGTAAACACAGGTCTAGCCAGGTAGGATCACGTAAGGGACCCACGAGACCTTCGAATAAGTGAAAACCACGGATCTAGTCACAAGAGAGGCATTTCTATTTATTCAAATCGTGGATCTAGTCCATGTTCCTAACTTAGAGTCGCGTTGAGCTTTGAAAGTTTTTAAAACGGAATCTGACACCATTAAAAATGGAAATATAGATAAAAAATTGCAAGAAAATCCGCATTTATCTTCTAAGCTCATGATTAGAGTTGAATATAACTAAACGCGAGACCCGCAGGTTTGCATTTTCATTCTACAATATTGAAGGATAGTCATTATCATTGTTAACACCCAAACGCGAATTTGGACATGCCATGCAAGCTACTATTAGCTAAAATGCAAATTTGATGAAACGTCAGCTGCATAAGTCTAAATGCGGATCTGAGCTTAATTGATTTTGTCATTTAGTTTCTACATGGTATTACCCTCAAATTGAAGAGATTATTGTTTGGCAAACATGATTTTTTTTAATAGTATTTATTTCATGATAATATGATAAGTAAAGGTCAATAATGATGCATAAAGACATGATCATTTATGGAAACATAACAAGTTTCTTATATCTTGATTTCGTAGAATGAAGTATCCTTATGATACGTATATACATAGTCCTAAATCTTGATTCTTGAATCCCTATTTCTTATAAACAGAATATGTACATAGTCTAACTTGATAAGTCATGTATTTCTATTTGTTCATGTCTATCGTTCATCACTTATATGGAAATTGAGAAAACTACATGATAGATAAAAATCGTATTGTATTAGGATCTTGTTAGTCAACTTCATGATTAAGGTGCCGAGAACTTTTACTGTAGCAGTACTATGTGGTACTAAGCTACGGTTTGATACATTAGTCACCACATGGGTGATGTTCGTTACTGTTTCACAGTACGAAATTTGACTTGCAACACCTTGCAGTGCATCATGATTCAGCGTCATGGGCTTGGGTCGAGTCCCGAGTATGCATGGACACTTGTATAATACGAAAAATTGTGTGCCATCTTATTCATCATTGATTTTCAATATCAACACTAACATGACCTAGACTTGCTACAGTTTACATGATTTCTTGTAAATAATTTACATAGTTCTTATTACCTTATACATAACTGACACCTATACACTTGATTCGCATACTATTTATCATTCAAGTACTATCATGGTGCACGTATTTCTTTTCTTATATTACTTGCTAGGTTTAATCTCTTGGGTGTTGAGCTTAGGTTACAAAGGTGAAAAAGGAAAAATAGCTCTAACTGATGATCCGTACTTCACTGAACATACCTAGTGGCAGTGATCAACAAAGTGTCTCCTGAACGACTTTGTACATCTTCTTTATACTTTCTTTTGCTCGGGCACTACTTTACTCCTTTGTATTCTGAATTTTTTGTACAAATATTAATAGCAGTGTGTCGTTTTGTGTAATCAACCTTTTGTATGAAATAATCTTCCAGACATGTTATTTTATCATATCTGGATATGGCAATAATTACGGTTATTTTAAGATTCTATGACTGTTGGGTTTTACAGTAATAGTTAAGTAGTATCTTCTGTTTTGGAAAGCAGCTGAAAAACGGGGGCGGTACAAAGTAGCTAGATTTTTTTATTATTTTTCTTAATTTATTTCAGAAGTTAAACTACTGGTAGAATGTGTTTACTCTGTCTTATTAAAAATTCTTAAATTTCAGCTTAATTACAAGTTTGCTAGTAGACCGACTCCTATTTAAATTTGGTTAAGGATGACTGTTGTATTTCTTAGATAAATTTGAAGTTGGTAGGAGAATAGAATTAGAATTCTTAATTTAATTTGATTATTTTAATCGAGTATTTGTCCAAAAATCGGTCGATCCGGAATAATTTTAAAAAATATAGAAAAATCTAAATTAATAAGATAAGAGGTCCCGCTCTATGGAATTTAAAATTAAAGACTGGATTAGTCAATTTACTCAGTATTCACCCGTATCAATATTCAGACTTCCAAGTCGATACGGATGATACGGAATAAACAAATACAAGTGCTTAAGAATTAGGGTCATTACAAATCACATGAATTCTCAAACCCTAGGTATTGAGTTCATGGAAAGCACATCAGTAAGTGATCCATATTTCTTGGAACAAATAGAATCACATTGATTATGCAGTGAATTAACTACCTATAATTTTTTTTTTATGCTTATGAGTTTCTTCGTGGGATCTGGTAATGGTAATATTTTATTTGCTCGACCATGTGTCTTGTACATATTCGTCTTGTACATTTCTCTATTAATGAAATTAATATTATTTCCAAATCTTACATCATATAGCAAGTTTAGTTTTTTTTTTTTATTATTTAGTTTGATATGTGACCATTGTGGATACAATTAATGACCTCGTATACATTGTCTTTATTATGTATGTGCATACCAGTAGCGCACTCCATTTCTATATATACTGGATGTTACCTATTGAGTTATGCCCTATAGTCTTAATAGCATAAGGGTGACTTATGAGACAGTAGTCAATACAATTTTCACACCTCAGACCAATGCAACATGGAGGTCTATGTCAATTGAGTCCGTTATGAAAACAATGGCTAAGCTAACAGTCTTTCTAAGATCGTCTCATCAAATATATCTTAGCTCACTGACCAAATCTATGTCAACCTATTGAAAGCACGGAGCACTGATCACATGGAAGTTATGGTTGTTGAACTAGTTATAACAAACTGGATAATGTCGATTCAACAATATCTGGCATATAACATTATACCTGATGACGTGATGGGATGGAAGCACATAAGATTTGTGTTAGAGCAGGAAGATATGCAGTTTATAATGACCCCCTCCTGAGGAAATAATTCACTAAAAGTGAGGTTAGACTCTTAGTATGCGTATTCCTTACCAGGTCGATTTAGTGTTCTACAAGAAATTCACTAGGGTGAATATAGAAACCATCTTGGAGGACAAAGCCTGGCACCAAAAATTCTTCAACAAGGCTTCTACTGGTCAGTAATGAAAATTGACACCCAGAACTACATTAGGAAGTGCGATAACCGTCAAAAATTCACTTGTATCACTCGGTCATGACCTGTCGAGTTGACCCAATTTCTTAATCCAATTTCATTTACAGAATGAGGCTTGACATATATGATACTCCTATTTTCTAGTTGTTTGTATCTTTTCCTTAATTAGAGTTGTTGGGTCCGATCTAGTTGAATGGATTATTGCACAAACATACTGCAATTTAGAAGCTTAACATACAGTTGATGAATGTGATGACAACTTTTTTGAATAGTAATGTTTATGAAAATATCTATATGGAAAAACTATAAGGATTCACAGACCGTAATATATACAATAAATTCTACACACCACTCAAATCTCTTCTACAGACCAAATTAAGCACCGTCACACTAGAATGGGAAGTTCAACAAGGTCATCATTAGTAGTGAGTTTCTTGTTAGACTAAAAAGTAATTATTCCTCAAAATAATTGGAGAAAAGATAGTAGTTACCTGGTTTCATGTTGATGACATGCTCATTTTTTGGGCTAGCCTGCAAAATCAACATTAATGGAGTTCCCATCATTGAGGCCTGATATTCTTTTCTAATGAAATTATGTCATGGGATAAGCCATTAATTGTACTGTAATTTTTAAATTGTAGTGCTTGGTTCGTTCAATTATTGGCTAGTTTAGTATTTTGTCGATTTCCTAATAAAGGGTTAAATTTCCATATAATGGCGTGAAGAACAGGAATATATAGTTCCTTGTGATCCCTACCTTGTAAAAGTTATTCGTTCACTTGACCCCGTTGCCGGGCATTTCATATGGTCCGTTAGTTATTTCTCGATTTGCTCATGTAGGCAGCGGGCGCCCATGGAAGCGCACGTCATATGGGCGAACGGGACATATATATTTTATTGTTCTTAAATTGTCACATTTGTAAAATGAAGTAAACTAAAAGTGTTTATTTCTCTCTCTCCTTATTTTTTTTTTTCTTGGTAACTTAAATGGAGGGATAACTAATCAGAATTTTCTACTCCCATCTCTGACAGAATCTCATACTTTATAGTTTGTATATGTTCAAGTTGGCTCCTTGGAAAACCTAACTAATCTTATATAATTTGAAACTATCTACCATTTCTGACGTAAACTCCATATTAAATTAACTTATACATACTTAAGTGAACGGAGATTTTATACTAATATTTAATTATTTGTCCTCAAACGCTGGCATGTGAAGGGGAATTTCCAATGGAGCACACCACTTGTCCAGTGATCACTTCACTAAAATTTTTATATTTTAAATTTCTGATTGAAAGATCATATTAAGCTCGTCTTCAACCACTTGCCAAAAAAATATTAACCCCTAAATCCTAAATCTCTTCTTTAGTTTTTACTCCAACTTAATTTTCCTTCTAAATCTCTTATTTTTAATTTTAAGCTAGAAAAATAGGAGTTAGGATTCAGTGAAACATAACAACGTGATTATTGAAGGAGATAGAAATGAATTTTGGTACAGTCGAGATTGAAAAGAATTGTTCGGGTTCTAGACCTGGACTGAGTAAACTCATTCTAAATACTAGGACTCAGACTGAAAGGATTTTATTAGGAGAGAACCCACAGGTCGAGATTTGTAGTCTAATTAGTATCCAGTTTGAAATTAAATCGTCCTGTCCTGGATTAGGAAAAAAAAAAAAAAAATGAAAATTTTTAGCATGCGCACTGAGAACAAATTATATTTTCGAAAGAGGATGAACTCAATGCACAAGGACAAGTGGTGTCCTTCGTAGAAAATTCCCCATGTGAAGTTAGATGGAGAGGGGCATGTGCTATTATAGGAACAAAGGAAGGAGATCGGATTATTTGTAATCCTCAAATTTAAGTAATCAAAGAAAGAATGCTAAAAAGAATAAAAAAAAGAAAAGAAAGTCACCGGATTAGGGATGCAATTAAATGATAATGATGTTCATATATGACCGATTAAATCGTCCTGTCCTGGATTAGGAAAAAAAAAAAAAAAATGAAAATTTTTAGCATGCGCACTGAGAACAAATTATATTTTCGAAAGAGGATGAACTCAATGCACAAGGACAAGTGGTGTCCTTCGTAGAAAATTCCCCATGTGAAGTTAGATGGAGAGGGGCATGTGCTATTATAGGAACAAAGGAAGGAGATCGGATTATTTGTAATCCTCAAATTTAAGTAATCAAAGAAAGAATGCTAAAAAGAATAAAAAAAAGAAAAGAAAGTCACCGGATTAGGGATGCAATTAAATGATAATGATGTTCATATATGACCGAATGTAGTTATCAAATCTACAAATTTCGTGTCTAACCACTTCACATCAAATCTAATTTAGTCTAATCACTTGAAATAAAACAGAAAGATAAGGCACCAAGTTATCTCCGAATATTCCCCTCGATAAAAGACAACATGTACAGCCCCACGTTAGGAAAAGTACAAACAAAAGCCTCTTGTCTCGTTGCTACAAGTGGGAATGGCTTTATTGGGGTCCTCGTCAGCACCTCTTAACTGAAGTCCCACCACCACCACCACCACTTTTGTTGTTATTGTTACCCACCTCACTGCCGTTCCCCTTTCCCTCTCTTTACAGTCTTCTTTTCCTTCCTTGGGGGTCCAAAATTTTCCCTTTCCCCATCAATGAGCTGCCACAGAGTCCTATGTTGTGAGTCAATTTTTACTCGTGAGCCCACTTTATAGAGTAGTTTCAGTTCGGACTTTTCATTATTATTAAGTGGGCTAGGTAAAATATTGTGCTCTTCTAGAAACTCCCGTTGAACACGCAACGCTCCATCCCTTATCTTCCACTTTTTGACGGGAAAGGCACTCACCTTTCCTTGCCCCAATTTCCTTCCCCAGCACTCGCGAGTCATGGCCGCGAAGTAACTCTACCGGGTTAAAGTAATTAATAAGCACCAAAAACGCCACGCAGGTCGAAGATGGCATGCTGACCTGATGCGATGCCTTTCAGGTGCTGCAGCCGCCTAAATTGATATTCTGCGAGTTTAGTTTAAGCGGTGAAGGTAGCTGGCGGCTATCGCCTGCGGACACGAGGTGTGGAGATAGCAAATTCACGGTCCGTCCGCATAACGCTGAGCTGCTCGGGAATCGTCGAGTCGAACAGCCTTATCCCTGGGCTCTCCGCATAGCACACGTAGTAACATGCGACGCATGCGTGAGGCAGCGCCATAGCTATCCTCGTCTGTCAAGTTCAATTTATTCAAACACAAAACTACACTTATGAGCCACATAAACTACCCCAATTTTTTTTTTTTTTTTGTAACTAATCAATAATTTTAGAGAGATAGCAACAAACAGATTGTAGCTAGTCGTTAAATACGGCGTACCATGAGGTAACCGATGAAGAAGGCAAGAAGCGTTACGGTGGCCGTGTACTGCTTGTGAGTGGCGAAGGTCCAGGATGCAGAAAGAATCACACATAGGGCCCCACTGGAGACGCCCGATAGAAAGCATATGGAGCTGGTCATGTCGGAATCCACCAGCTCCTCCATTTTCTGCCTCTCAAACAGACCCCATGTGCTCATCGAAGCCGCCACAAATCCCCTTCCATATGCCGCAATCTACAACAACGGGTAATTTGTTAATTAAATGAGTATTGCATACATAACATCAAAATAATAATAACAATCACCAATTGCAGTTTAATTTCAATATGACGATGAGATGATTATTAAAGTGACATACATGAACGAAGGCCCAGTTATTGCCGTAAGGGAAAACAAATTCCATGACCCGAAGGCAGCAGTGAGCACAAGAGAACATGAACTCATCCTCCTCCTCCATCAAATTGAATCCGCGTGCCATGATGCGCAGCGCTTCGATGGTGGGCACGAATAGAGAGCCGAGGGCGGCGCTGCCGAGATTTATGGATAAAGCTCTCTGGAAGCAGAACTGAGTACTGGACTGCATCCCTCTCAAGTAGTAAAGAGAAATCACCCGGCTCACCGTCAGATTAATCACATTCCTCATCACTTCCACCGTCCATGTCAGGCTGAGAACCAGCCCCAGTATGGTCAGCGGCGGGTAGTAGAAGCTCTGCGCCCCGATCACGGCGAAGCACCAGATTGAAATCCACAAAAACCCAACTACCATCATGAGATAGGTAGGCCCGTTAAGGTCCTTGAAATTGGCAACGGGGAGGAGAGCCTTCCCAATGACTTTGGCAGTGAAGGGAATCCGCCTGGTGACCCAGCAGGAGTAGAGGCCACTGCCAACCGCGAAGAGGATGAGAGCGACGCCGAGGCCGCTGGCAGAGGGGAGAGCAAAACACAGTAGCAGGATGCCTGCAGACATCGTGATGCCGAAGGTGAACCACAGCACCAAGTTGATCACGAAAGACGAAGGCCAGGTTCGGACGGCTTTTTGCCAGGCAAAGGCGAGGACGATGCTGAGGACTGCGGACCCTTCGAGTGGAGGAAGCCAGAAGCGGAACTCTCGTATCTCTCTTCTGCTGGTTCTGGAACCGCTGTCGATGACGAGAACTTGGATGGCTTTGAAGATGAAGAACCCGACGGCGGCTTTTTCAATCATAAGGTGGAGGAGGAAGAGGAAAAGGAAGATGCGGTTGGTGTACCTTTTTGAGTTCAGTGTGGCGGCCGCCATCGGCGTTCGAAAGTTAGGCGGCGCTGCCAGCAGCGGCGGCGGGGAGGAGGAGGGGACTTCGGGAGCAACTTGAATGGGGGCAGGTACAGGCCGGGGCTGAGCAACTTGAATGGGGGCAGGTACAGGCCGGGGCTGAGTTTGCAGCCTAGAAACATGGTGAGTTGTGTCCTCAACGGAAACTACAACTTCCTGATCTCCTTGTTTAGTGCTCCTGATGTCTTTGTCTACAACTTCTCTTTCTCTTTCTCTGTCCATAGCCTACACAACCAGCAAGCAATTGTTTCAATGGATAGCTCAGTTGCAAGGCAAATTTAATTGAGAATACAAGAAAAGCGAGAGAAATGAACTTACAGCGTCTGGGGGATCTAAAGCGCCCATTGCGACTGGTGTTGCCGAACTGTGGTGGTGTTTATTGGCGGCTCTGAATAATTAATTGGAATCTTCAATCCCTCGTTTTGATCGTTTCTGTAATCGTTCGTTGCCTCACGTTCTGCTCACAACTGGTCACTCTCTGTGTTTCAATTTTTTGACGTCTCTCCAGTTTTTTGGAAGAAAAAATTATGAGGGATGGATCAGGCACTAGTGGCACCCATAATCCCACCCAAAATCGGAAAATTCTAGTTTCACATGACATTTTACTCTTGAGTACATTTCGGTTTTGAAACTTATAAATAATTAATAAATAATTTTAAAATTTATAAATAATTATAAGTTTATTATTATTTTTTTTAGACTAAATTATTCTTATAAATTCCAAACTAAAATTTCTTATAATTTAAAATTATAACTAATCGATTTTCTCCTTTATTTTCTTTCTAAAATTCTAAATAAATTTTTTGGTATTTAATAAAAATACACCTCCTACAAAATCATCAATTTGATTTTTTAACTCCTTAAAATTTTTTACATTAACGTTCCTGAAAATATTAGAAGAATTTTAAATTCTTTGATTTTACTATGACAAGTGAAATTTGGGTTTGGAGTTTGAGTTTTTTTTATGCAAATGGAAAATTCTAACATGCAATTGGTATCAGAGGTCAAATTTAAGATACGATCTGAAATGTTTTTTCAGGTTTTATGCGTATTTGTTTGAAATTTATCGTTAATTAACTTTCTTTTATGGGGTGATTTCGCTTGCTGGTCGGGTATTAATACCCGACCAGCACATTTCTTGGTTTGGTATGAATACCTGACCAAAATATTTTTTAGCTCTTAAACTAACATCCAACTCAAACAAAAATGGATAAAAATATGATCGGACGGACAAGGAGTTAGAGAAAAGGAGAAGGGATATTTTTAGAAAAAAATTTGGACGCAAAAAGTAAAATGGTAGTATTTCAAAATAAGAGTTTGATATAAATAGTAAACATGACGCCAAAAGTAAAATGCCGTGCCCAAATAGAATTTCCCCCAAAATCTAACCTGAATTGTTGGATTTTGATAGGACTGCAAGTGGGTCAGGTCAGGCTTGGTCTTGATTTGCATCCAATCCATGCATAGTTTGGTTCCAAGTTATGGACTAGGGCTTACCCATATATGTACCTTCGATCAGGTTCAGATTGAGTTAATACGAATTTTAGGAGGGTCTTGTGTAATGTCGGATTGGATTTTTTTTTTTTTTAATTTTGCGTAGATTCCTATTCAACCTGCTATATTCGAGTTCCGATCAGATGTGTATTAGATTTATGTTTACTTTCAAGTCTAATTTTGATAAAATTAGAGAAGCTGAAATTCCATTTATTTTCAATTTGAATTAAAAATTTATGATTATTTTTCGTATGTTATTGTTTGAACTTCCAATCACATTCCCATATCCATGTTTTGGTAATTTATAAGAAAAATCATATAATAATCAAATCTGAAATATGAGCAATTAGTGAATATAGTCAAAGATACCTCAAAATATTGATTATCTTTATCCTTGAGTGTTTGATCTAGACAGTGAAATGAGAAAGTGAGATTTTATTCTCACTGTCTTTAGGTTTTCATAGATAGATAATGTCCAAGATTTCTCTTCCAGATTTTTCATTTTGCAATAATAAATTTAATAATTAGCAATGATTAAACTCTCGTGAAAAACTCACGAAAAAATGTACAGATAGATCATGTAATAACTTAGATTCAGATTGGAGAAGTAAAGAAATTCAAATTAGATACTAGTCTCCTAAATTCGGCTTATGTAGATCAAATAAATTTTGATAGGGAAGATATCCGATTCTCAAACTATGATGAGCATAATTTTGGAATCATACATACCCCTTTTATGCCTCGAGTTGGATTCAGAGCGACTAAAATTCTCATCGAAACTTTATCAGATTTATGATAGTTGGATCTACTTCCAGCCTATATTGGATTCTAAAATTATATCTAATTATTTATTGGATAGGGTGTGGATCCTCAAATATCATCAGATCCTTATTTGATCCAAGTATTAATCATTAAGGATCTAAACTTGATAATCTTCTAAGTATTTGTTAAGAATTGTTTACATTGATATAAGTTTTGGTAGCCCTTTCACGATTGTGAGCTCTTTAGTTTGTTGATTTCGATACTTAGTTGAGTAACTTTCAAGAATCTGTCTCTATATACATTTTGTTGCCTTATTTTCATCCTATCTACATTCCGATTTAATTTGAAATTATCTAAATAATTTTTCATCTATAGTGCTTCTCATTACATGTCTAACACCTCTTTTATCACCTAATCCCAAACTTGGACTCGACTACGAAGCATATTGTAACGCCCCCACTTCGGCTCTACCTTTTTGCTCTTTTTTTTTTTTTCCTAAGTGGGCGACATTACTTAATACTATGAATAACTCAACAGTTCCATGATCTTGGAATAACCGTAACTACTGCCATGTCAAGATGAATAACCATGTTTGAAACTGAAAGGATTTCATTTATACAGAGAGTTAATTAAATAAAATGGCACACTGCTTTAAATATCTACACAAAAGAGTTAAATACTACAAGTTAAAGCAGTGCCCAGAAAAAGGAAACAAGAACAAGAAGTGACAAAGGAGACAAGAACAAGAAGTGCGAAGTACCCCAATAGTATTGTGCTAGTAGTATCCTCTACTCGACCTGGTTGGTGAAGTAAGGATCGTTGTCTGGAGCAATCTCCCCTTCTCTACTTTCGTGATCTGGGCTTAAAAAAACCCAGGGGATTAAACCCAGCAAGTAACACAAAAACAAGAAACACGTGTACTATCACAGTACAAATAATAAAAGAATTAAATAAATTGTGTTGGTACAAACGTATCTTGAGAATACTGAAAATGAATTGAGTAAGACTATTCATTTAAATAAAAACAAATTATGTAAAGGTGACAAGTGTAAGCGATGTAAATATCAATCATGTTGCATGTAACCAGAACTATGAAAGTCATTCACAAGCTTCATGTAAAATTTAACAGGTCTATATCATGTTAGTGTTGGAATTGAAACTCAATGATGGATAAGATAGCGCGCAGTTTCTCATATTGTACAAGTGCCCGTGCATACCCGGGACCCGGTTTCTAATTCATGGCGCTGAACCATGATACACCGCTAGGTGCTTCAAGTCAGATCCCATTAAATGAAACAAGTAACGGGCATCACCCATATGGTGACTCATGTATCAGATGGTGGCTCAGTGCCACCCAGTGCTGCTAGTAAAAGGCCCTCAGCACCTAATCAAGAAGTTGGCCAACAAGATTCTTGTACAATACAGTACTTATCTATCCATCATGTAGTTTTTCCCATGTTAGTAATGCATATGATATGCGTGAATTAAAGGAAACACGTGGACTCTCATGTCAAATTGTACACATATCATTTCACAAGAATCAAGAGTTCAAGAATCAAGATTTGGAATCATGTACACATGTATTATAAGGATGCTTCATGTCATGTAATAATGATACTAGAACTTGTAATCATGTCCTGTAATAAAGATACTAGAACTTGTTATCATGTCGTGTAATAAGGATACTAGAACTTGTAATCATGTCTTGTAATAAAGATACTAGAACTTATTATCTTGTAATAAGGATACTAGAACTTGTGATAAGGATACTAGAACTTGTAATCATGTCTTGTAATAAAGATACTAGAACTTGTTATCCTGTAATAAGGATACTAGAACTTGTGATAAGGATACTAGAACTTGTAATCATGAACAATCTTGCCTTCACATATCATGTTGATATTCATATGTCATGTTATCATAAATCCGTGAATCATGCCAAGTGTGTAAATCCGTGTTTCTCTTGAATGCGGAGTTTTTACGCGAGGTTAAAAATCGCCAAATACGAAGCTAAAAATAGCCAAATGCGAAGCTAAACAAATAGCCAAACGGGAAGCAGAAAATAGCCAAACGCGAAGCTAAAAAAATAGCCAAACGCGAAGCTAAAAAAATAGCCAAACGCGAGGCTAAAAATTGCCAAACGCGAGGCTAAAATATCCAAACGCGAAGCTAAAAGAATAGCCAAACGGGAAGCAGAAAATAGCCAAATGCGAGGCTAAAAATTGCCAAACGCGAGGCTAAAAATAGCCAAACGCGAGGCTAAGCCAAAAATAGCCAACATCCGTAAATCAGGCTAAGTATGCAGTCTAGAAATTTTTCTAAGTATGCAGATCCAATATGATGTGAATTTATCCATAAAGAAAAAAGGAATCATGTACTCATAATAAAAATCAAATAATTTCCAAGAAAGATCATACATGCTACTTGTACTCAAATACGATTCAAAAAGAGAACAAGAATAAGGTGATATTTGCCTCTATTCCCTTTAATCTCCTCCTTTGTTGTAGCAAAGCCTCCCTTCTATTTCCTATACTCAACGAATTAGAAGAACCAAGGGTGATTTCTATTTTGTTCTTTTTGATAAGAATTCTTTTTGAGAGAATAAGGTTATATATTCCTAAGGGTATTTTGGTCACCTTATTCTCTAGCCTAATCCTAAGGCTTTTTGCATGCATGATAAATGTCAACTAGAGTGCCACCTCTCATTCATTTCTAACAACTCATCCCCACAAAAGGCCAAGGTGGTGCCCTTAGAAATTAAATTTAAATTTGAAGGTGTATAAAAAGAAACTTTTGCCTTGATAATTTGAAATGATAGTTTTGGGGTGTTACATTCTACCCACCTAATAAAATAATTTCGTCCTCGAAATTACAATTTTAAAAGGTATACTATTATATACATGTACGTGTTGTCATATAAAAATAGTCTCAACTTACATACCTGATAATGAAAATAGGTACGGGTATTTTGTTTTGATATCGCCTTCAAGTTCCCAAGTGGAGTCCCCAGGTGATCGTGCATCCCATGAAAAAAGGACCAACGGTATCACTTTATTCTTTAGGATTTTCTCCCGTCGATCAATGATTGCTACAGGTTGTTTCTCATACTTTAGATCAGATCTCAGATCTACCTCGGACAAGTCCACAGCCTTATATTCATTGCCCAAGCACTTCCTTAATTGCGACACATGGAATACATCATGAATAGTTTCCATCTCAGGAGGTAATGATAATCTATATGCAAGATTCCCAATTCTTTCTGTAATTTCGAATGGTCCAATATATCTTGGACTAAACTTTCCCTTCTTACCGAATCTAATCACTCCTTTCATTGGCGATATCTTGATAAATATCTTGTCTCCTATTTCAAACTCCAATGATTTTCTACGTCGATCTGCCCATTTCTTTTGTCTATCTTGGGCAGCTTTCATATGTTCCCTAATAACCTTTACTTGCTCTGTTGCTTGAGTAATTAATTCAGGTCCCAAAATGCTCCGCTCTCCAATCTCGTTCCAACATAATGGAGATCTACATTTCCTGCCATACAAAGCCTCAAATGGTACCATTTTGATACTCTCTTGATAGCTAATATTGTAGGAAAACTCCGCCATATATAAATGGTCTTCCCAAGATCCTCCAAAATCTAGCATACATGCTCTAAGCATGTCTTCAAGTATTTGGATAGTTCGTTCTGATTGTCCATCTGTTTGTGGGTGATATGCTGAAGACAAGTCTAAATGTGTTCCTAAACTATCCATCAATTTCTTCCAGTATTGTGATCTAAATCTTGTATCCCTATCTGAGACAATTCTAAATGGAACTCCATGTAACCTCACTACTTCCTGCATGAATCTTTTTGCTAATGCTTCTGTTGACTGACCAACCCTAAATGGGATGAAATGAGCTGACTTGGTCAGTCGGTCCACTACCACCAAATCGCATTATTACCTTTGGTGCTCCTTGGTAATCCCGTAACAAAATCCATTGATATTTGTTCCCACTTCCATTCTGAAATTGTTAAGGGTTGAAGTAATCCAGCTATTTTCTGATGTTCGACCTTCACTTGTTGGCAAGTAGAATACATGGATACATGTCTTGCAATTTCTTTCTTCATGCCCGGCCACCAGAAGTACCTCTTCATATCCTTGTACATCTTATTGCCTCCGGGATGAATGGAATATGCTGATTTATGAGCTTCTTCTAAAACTCTCTTCCTTGTCTCTCCCTTGGGCACCCATAACCTCTCCCTGAATCTAATAGTCCAATCTGAGTGTATCTTCATCTCAGGCCTCTTACCTGTCTCAATTTTGCTCTTTAACCTTTGGAAGCTTTCATCATCGACTTGGGCTTGCTTGATCTGCTCTATCAATGGTGACTATAGTTGCATTTCCATAAGTTGTGCTATTATTCCTGGTAGAATTATTTCCAACTCCATTCTTTGTATTTCTGCCAATAATTCCTTTTGTTGAGTCAATCTTTCTATTGCAGGTCTTCTACTCAGAGCATCTGGCACTATATTGATCCTTTCTGGATGATATTTAATTGCCAAGTCATAATCTGCTACTAACTCCAACCATCGTCTCTGTCTCATATTTAGTTCCTTTTAAGTGAAAATATATTTCAAACTTTTATGATCAGTGTACACTTCCACCCTTTGTCCTAGTAAGTAATGTCTCCAAATTTTCAAAGCATGAATTATTGATGCTAGTTCCAAGTCGTGAGTGGGATAATTTCTTTCATGAGGTTTTAATTGTCTTGATGCAAACTCAATCACTCTTTCATGCTGAGTCAACACGCATCCCAGTCCTAGTTTTGAAGCATCACTATAGATTTTCATTCCTCCAGTGTTATCTGGAATTGCTAACACGGGTGATGTTGTCAGTCTTAGTTTCAATTCTTCAAATGCCTTATCGCACCCTTCTGTCCAGACATATTCGATTTCCTTTCGCGTCAACTTAGTTAGAGGAGACGCAATTTTTGAAAAATCTTGTACAAACCGTCTGTAATATCCAGCCATCTCCAGAAAACTGCGAACTTCTGATACTGATTTTGGTACAGGCCAATTCATCACAGCCTCTATCTTTTTAGGATCTGCTGATACACCATTTTCAGATATTATATGACCCAAGAAAGCAATTTGATTCAACCAAAATTCACATTTGCTCAATTTTCCGTAGAGCCTTTATTCCCTTAAAGTTTGTAATGCTATCCTCAAATGTTTAACGTGCTCTTCTCTATTCTTAGAGTAGATCAATATATCATCAATAAACACCACAACAAATTTGTCCAAATACTGAGTAAAAACATGGTTCATCAAATTCATAAACATCGCTGGAGCATTAGTTACCCCAAATGGCATCACTAAATATTTATAATGACCATGTCTGGTTCTAAATGCAGTCCTTGGGATATCTTCTGTTCGGACTCTTACTTGATGAAATCTGGAACGAAGATCTATTCTTGAGAATACCTTCGCTCCTCCAAGTTGATCAAATAGATCAGTAATCCTTGGCAATGGGTATTTATTCTTAATTGTTACTGCATTCAAACCTCTGTAATCTATACATAACCTTTTACTCCCATCCTTCTTTCCTACCAATAGTACTGGAGCTCCCCAAGATGACACACTGGGTCTTATAAAACCCAATTTCATTAACTCGCCCACTTGCTTCTTGACTTCTTCTAGTTCTGCAATCCCCATTCGATAAGGTGGCTTACAAACTGGTTCAACTCCGGGGATAATATCAATAGTAAATTCTAATATCCTTGCTGGTGGTAGTCCAGGTATCTCTTCAAGAAAAATATCTAAGAATTCTGATACTACTGGGATCATCCCTTCTCCTATTTCCATAACTTCCAAAACTCCCCCCTTTGGAAACACCTTAGATTTAGCTGGTTCTAGGGATTGGCTTACACTAACAAATTCAAACTCTGGACAGTCAGGAATCTGGAATACTACTCTCCTTCTCCTACAGTCTATCACTGCATAGAAGGTGCTCAACCAATCCATGTTTATGATAACATCATATCCTCCTCCACTAATAACTAGTAAATTGGCATAAAATTTCTTACCATCAATTACTAATGGACATAGTTTACACTCTTTATTAGTCATGATACTACCATTCCCGGTCTCAATATTCCACCTCGCAGGTAAGATAGTGAAATCAATAAGAATACGGGAAACAAACATGCTAGTAATGAAACTGTGTGATGCTCCAGAATCAAATAAAACAGTTGCCGGTCTATTGTTAACCAAGATCATACCTGTCACGACTCCTCCAGTGGTTTGAACTTCTTCTGCACTCATTAGTCTAACTTGCCCTTGCCTCCGTCCTGCTCCTTCTCGGGCCCTAACATAGGTTTGTTGTCGGTTCTCCCAGGTTCCTTTCTGGCCTGGTCTTGGAACTCTCTGGACCGATGTTGTTATTGGCCTGGTTGTTGCTTGAAACGGGACCTTGGTTATTGTTGATTGTTGGGCCTTTGGGCAGTCTCTCAATTGATGACCAGCGGATCCGCATGCCAGGCACCACCCTTGAGCTCTTCTACACATGTTCTGGGTATGCCCTGGCATATGACAATAGTTGCATATTACTGAATTTCGATTTGGCATCATCATCTGTCTCTTTGTTGGTGGACCACCAAATTTCTTGGTCGATGAACTTGTTCCTTGCCCAAACAACCTTTTAAATGGCACTGACCTATTCTCCTTGAATACTTGTTCCAAACGACATGCCGCTTCAAACACTTCTGAATAAGTCTTGTAGTTATGCCCTGCTAAGTGCTCCCTCAGATGAGACCTCAGCCCTTGCTGGAACAAGTGTGCCTTTTCTTCCTCATCAGCTACCAGGGTTGGGGCAAATCGGCTCAGCCTCACAAATTCTGCGGCATATGCATCCAGAGTTCGATCCCCTTGTTGCAATCCTAGAAATTTCTTCCTCATTTCTTGCCTTGCTGATGAGTGAAAAAATCTGGCAAGAAATGCCTCTACAAATTTGTCCCAAGTTAAGGGTTCCTGGTGTTTTACTTCTTCTGCAAGCCACCATGTTCTAGCTATGTCAGCCAACTGAATGCATACTACTTCAACACGATTTTCCTTTGGAATCCTTACTGCCTTCAGAAGATTCTCCATATCCACAATCCACTACTCAGCCTTTAGTGGTCCTTCTGTTCCGGAAAATACTGATGGCTGCAATCTTCGAAAATCTGACACCACCCCAGTTCTTTCTTGTTCTTTGGACTGTAACATTCTTTCCAATATTATCGTTGTAGTTTCTTGCGTCTGCGCTACTCTTTCCACTATAGTTCTAAGCTCAGACTCTTCACCCGTAGGATTTGGGTTTGCGCTAGTAGAAGATTGGGTCATCATCGTTCTGTGACGGTCCAAGAGAAATTGATTAGATGGAGTTTCAAGATAGATATTCCAAATGAATTAGAAGCAATAAATAGGCACGATACTAGATCTGATGGATATCAAGGATAAGGAAGAAGTGTCAAGAGTGTATCTTAGACATGTTTTTATGTGGCAGTAGTCATATGGTCTCCCACCTAAATCTAGGCTCTGATACCAAATCTGTAAAGCCCCTACTTCGGCTCTACCTTTTTGCTCTTTTTTTTTTCCTAAGTGGGCGACATTACTTAATACTATGAATAACTCAACAATCCCATGATCTTGGAATAACCGTAACTACTGCCATGTCAAGATGAATAACCATGTCTGAAACTGAAAGGATTTCATTTATACAGAGAGTTAATTATATAAAATGGCACACTGCTTTAAATATCTACACAAAAGAGTTAAATACTACAAGTTAAAGCAGTGCCCAGAAAAAAGAAACAAGAACAAGAAGTGACAAAGGAGACAAGAACAAGAAGTGCGAAGTACCCCAATAGTATTGTGCTAGTAGTATCCTCTACTCGACCTGGTTGGTGAAGTAAGGATCGTTGTCTGGAGCAATCTCCCCTTCTCTACTTTCGTGATCTGGGCTTAAAAATACCCAGGGGATTAAACCCAGCAAGTAACACAAAAACAAGAAACACGTGTACTATCACAGTACAAATAATAAAAGAATTAAATAAATTGCGTTGGTACAAACGTATCTTGAGAATACTGAAAATGAATTGAGTAAGACTATTCATTTAAATAAAAACAAATTATGTAAAGGTGACAAGTGTAAGCGATGTAAATATCAATCATGTTGCATGTAACCAGAACTATGAAAGTCATTCACAAGCTTCATGTAAAATTTAACAGGTCTATATCATGTTAGTGTTGGAATTGAAACTCAATGATGGATAAGATAGCGTGCAGTTTCTCATATTATACAAGTGCCCGTGCATACCCGGGACCCGGCCTCTAATTCATGGCGCTGAACCATGACACACCGCTAGGTGCTACAAGTCAGATCCCGTTAAATGAAACAAGTAACGGCATCACCCATATGGTGACTCATGTATCAGATGGTGGCTCAGTGCCACCTAGTGCTGCTAGTAAAAGGCCCTCAGCACCTAATCAAGAAGTTGGCCAACAAGATTCTTGTACAATACAGTACTTATCTATCCATCATGTAGTTTTTCCCATGTTAGTAATGCATATGATATGCGTGAATTAAAGAAAACACGTGGACTCTCATGTCAAATTGTACACATATCATTTCACAAGAATCAAGAGTTCAAGAATCAAGATTTGGAATCATGTACACATGTATTATAAGAATGCTTCATGTCATGTAATAATGATACTAGAACTTGTAATCATGTCCTGTAATAAAGATACTAGAACTTGTTATCATGTCGTGTAATAAGGATACTAGAACTTGTAATCATGTCTTGTAATAAAGATACTAGAACTTATTATCATGTAATAAGGATACTAGAACTTGTGATAAGGATACTAGAACTTATAATCATGTCTTGTAATAAAGATACTAGAACTTGTTATCCTGTAATAAGGATACTAGAACTTGTGATAAGGATACTAGAACTTGTAATCATGAACAATCTTGCCTTCACATATCATGTTGATATTCATATGTCATGTTATCATAAATCCGCGAATCATGCCAAGTGTGTAAATCTGTGTTTCTCTTGAATGCGGAGTTTTTACGCGAGGTTAAAAATCGCCAAATACGAAGCTAAAAATAGCCAAACGCGAAGCTAAAAAAATAGCCAAACGGGAAGCAGAAAATAGCCAAACGCGAGGCTAAAAATAGCCAAACGAGAGGCTAAGCCAAAAATAGCCAACATCCGTAAATCAGGCTAAGTATGCAGTCTAGAAATTTTTCTAAGTATGCAGATCCAATATGATGTGAATTTATCCATAAAGAAAAAGGAATCATGTACTCATAATAAAAATCAAATAATTTCCAAGAAAGATCATACATGCTACTTGTACTCAAATACGATTCAAAGAGAGAACAAGAACAAGGTGATACTTGCCTCTATTCCCTTTAATCTCCTCCTTTGTTGTAGCAAAGCCTCCCTTCTATTTCCTATACTCAACGAACTAGAAGAACCAAGGGTGATTTCTATTTTGTTCTTGTTGATAAGAATTCTCTTTGAGAGAATAAGGTTATATATTCCTAAGGGCATTTTGGTCATCTTATCCTCTAGCCTAGTCCTAAGGCTTCTTGCATGCATGACAAATGTCAACTAGAGTGCCACCTTTCATTTTTTTCTAACAACTCATCCCCACAAAAGGCCAAGGTGGTGCCCTTAGAAATTAAATTTAAATTTGAAGGTGTATAGAAAGAAACTTTTGCCTTGATAATTTGAAATGATAGTTTTGGGGTGTTACACATATAAAAAGTCTTTACATAGTTATCTGTCGCTTTTCACCCCTTTATTAAGCAATCAACATAGTATTCCTATATTGAGTAGCCCCAAATTGAATAGTTATGTACATAATTCTAGCACTAAATAAGGAGGATATGACCATAGTAGGTTTTTCAAGGCAGAATTTGCCTTGTAGAGTTTGGAACTATACAGATCCTTAGAATTTTGTTTGGAAGATCCAACTATTTTTTTACCAGTCTCACTCCACCAATGTAATATCCTTACCATCATAATATATTTATTAACTTATTTTATACACTTAAACTTGTCAAATTTAAAAATGGATTTTAAAATGAAATTTATATTTTCCTTTCATGAACCGCTCTAATATATTTCCATATTATTTTTGAAGCCCACTTGATTTATCTCCTAATTTTCTTTTTTTAATTTAAGCCCAACCATGTTTGTGGACCAAAATTTAAACAAAAATAAATATAAAAATATGACTTTGAATGGATGTGATCGCTTGATCTTTAATTCATGTATCCAACCAAGTAACATGTCAGGCTATTTTGCTAGGTTGTTAGATTGACCTCAACTTATCTTTCAAATCTAACTCTTACTTTTTATCTTCTTCACACTCCAAATTGTCATCCCTTCAATTTCACTATTACAGTTATAAAGTCCCTCTTTTAGCTACTTTCAGAATGTAGTGCATTACCTAAATAATACATGATTATTCTACAGGTATATGACCTTGAAGTAATTGTAACTATTGATATACTTAGATAATCACGAAATAGAGGATATCTCGATCGGGGGAGAAAACGAGTAGAAGCTATATGACTCAATATGTCTGATAAGTCGCACTATATGTAAACCTAAAATGCATCTTTCTCTCCCGGACTCTGAAAAAATACTTTTGGAACACAATGGGTATTAAATTAAAGAAAAAAAAAATTAAGTATCATACTTCACTTTGATATGAAAATATGAGAATGAGTTTATTGTCTTCATCATTTTTTAAATTTATTTTACTACTTTATACACAAATGGGAAGGTTTTTAGAGAAAGAGAGTGATTAAATAAAAATTATAATAAAGGGATCGATCGTTCTAATAATAAGCAAGTATCCATCCATTCTAACTAGAAATTACTTCATCATATATGTAAAAGTTGTCATTATATAAAGAGATGTACTACTCAGAATATATACAAGATACGAATAAAAGAAAGAAAGAAAATACAATACAAAACAAAATATAATATATATGATAAAATATTGAAACTCCAAATGGAGGTCCAGCTGTCACTACTGCTCCGCTTGGTTGATAAATAGTGATCTTCCTTATTCTCGAGACTTAGGTTTGAAGTCCAGAGGATTAATCTCTAAAGGTAGAACATAAGAGAAAAAGTTGTACTTTCATAGTACTGAAAGTATATGTATGTGAACATGATGATATATTAGTGTAGGTCATGGCAACGTTCATCACGAAATTAAGCATGCTCAATAACATGTGAGCAAGAATGAGTAAACATATAAATCTAGTACTAAGCTATATGTAAATAGCATATGTATATGAACAAGTCTTGATCATCTTTCCATATTAGATATTAGAAGTTAAGATGATGGATATGATAACACATTATTTCCAACATCATATAAGTGCCTATACCGCCAGGACTCAATTCTATACATAATTATGCTGAATGATACCATATTGCTAGGCCTATAATTTGATCTTTCTATAAACAATGATGGACGTTTTGCATTTTAGGAACTATACTACAATCGATGGCTTAATGCCCCTCAAAATCGCTGCAGTAAAAACCCTCAGTCCAAAGAATCTCAATTAACTTTATATAGTGGTATTCTTATCCGTCATAAAGTTTCTTCTAATTCTTATGCCAACAATACGTGATGTATATGATCTGTCAAGGACATCATGGCATGATCATTTTTTTACCATATACATATCTAATGCCACTGATAAGAAACCATTATTCAATCTTTTGTGATTCATGTATATGTACGTTCACAAATTTTCTCAATCATTTTATTTCACCATGTCTAAGCATCATGTCAATCATGTATCATATATAGGTAGTCACGCAGTTAAATTATTTACCATTGATATCATTAATTCACATGTCATTCTTATATATAAAAATCATGTTCATATCATTAATATATATAAAAACTATAAGTGTCATATGCTAGTTCAATATCATTCATGTTATATCATGTCATGTATATTATATCATGTCATAAGCATTTTGTTAGTCGAGTGTCCAATATGATATCTCTCATATCATGATTTTATAACACAAATAACATTACAATATACAAACAAGTAATATTGGCTCACATTAGTGATAATGAGTAAAGTTGGTGAGTTCAATCTCATATAACTCAAGATTTTCCATGCCAATCCCTAGTCATTGTACATAGATGAGTAATAGAAAATTCTTGCATAATCCTTGCATTGTGTCCAAGTGACACCTTCAAGTACTGACTCATAAGAGACTACCCAATCGCTGGCTAGTGGTTGATCTATCCCTATGTAGATTTACGATAGTAATCCAACATTGTCTTTAATTAGGCTCCAAATTTACTTCCAGATATCACCCATAATTTATAGAACAAGGTTTTAAACTACAAATCTTAAACTTAAATTAAATATATTATTCTTATCGAGAATTTGGCTCATGTCATTATATTGTAGATCTTAACAACATAAAACTAATAAAAAAAAACATGGATAGAGGTGATATGAAAAAATAAGGATGCTAGAGGCTTAAATGTAGACATATTGTTTGTTAAGAATGAGTAGACAAGGATCATCCATGTGACCAATTCGATGTAATTCTCTTTTGGTTTATGTAGTCTACACTAAGTACTTGGGATAAAAAACTTTGTTGATATTATTTTTATTGATATCAATAATTCAAAACCTTATAACCATATTCCAATCAACCTATGTATAACATGAATTTCATATAACCAAATAACTAGAAATAATACCTTATACATACTCAAATACTCAAGTTATGTTATCATAATCAACTAAAGAAACATAATATTTATGTCCACCCATTATTTTATCCCTTACCAAGTTAATCTTGACATATGGTTACTGATAAGTAGGAATCTTTTATAGTAATAAATTATTTTGCATTGCTATCTAGTTTTATAAATTACTAAATTCAGTATATTGATCTATAATTCAAATACTTATTCTTTGTAAAAATTTTAGCACATGATAATTTAATTTAGTATTTAATTTAATATTAACTTTTAGCCCAAACGAACATCTTCTTTGGAATAACATGTCTACTGACTTGCCCAAACCAAAACCTGTAGCCAAAGTTAAAATAAATGAAAGTTATTCAGAAAAGTTTATGATAATTGAATTATGAAACTGAGTTTTCTGCTACATAATCATATAATCAAGATATAGCCTATATTTATCACAATAATCATAAGAAACTTTCTATATTAAAGTTGTAGATAATTGATTTATCTACATATAGTAATGTTTCCAATATTAATGAAACTCTTATACTTTTTTAAACATATTATTAAATAGGTATTACTACTATTGAATTCAATAGGTTAATAACATATAATTAATTCAACCAAAACCTATTTTTCTCTTAAAAATTATAAAAATTGTTTTATATAGAATTTGTAGGTGACTGAATTTCCTATCTACATAAATTAATCTATAATTATTTGAGTTGATATGCTAATTTTTATCTAATTTAAAACAAAAAAGGAGTCTATAGGACAGTGAGTTAAGAAAACTTGGTACATGAAGAATACGTACTTACCTTACACCTATAATCCTTTGTTGCTCTTAAGCCTACTTCTCCTCTCTGTCTCTCACTACTCTCTGACTCCTTAGTTGGGGTAGGGTGAAGAGGAGAGGGTTTGAGGGTGAGAAGTGTTTGAAAATAAAGGAATGAAATGAGAAAATTATATATTGTATGCTATGATCAAACCTTACCTACAATCTCTTTCCAATACCTAACCTAGACTCACACCCTTACTATCTTGGCTTGCCTTAAGTTTGAGAGGAGAGAAGAGCTTGCAAACGAGAAAATGGTTAAATGAAGAGAGAAATGAAAGAAAATAGGTTATTTTCTCTCTTGACGTTGTTTAAGTCATGAAATCCAATCATTACATTATATAATATCCCTAAGTTTCTTACTCCATTATCAATTTATCTTCAATCATTGATATCGGTTCAGACTGTCGGATATCAATATGGTGTGAATATTGATAAGAAATACTAATTAAATTGACTTAGATTTTTTAATCTAATTTCCAATTAAGATTTTTGTAGAGCAAAAACTCAATTTCTAATTTTTTGGGTTTTCTTTAATTTTCTAGGATTTTTCTAGATCTGCCGATTTTTGGGAGGATATCATATTAAAATAATTTATTTAATTCAAAACTCTATTTAAAATTCTTATATCTTCTACATTTTAATTCTAAGAGCCAAATTTGACCAAAAAAGATTAATTTTGACTAGCAATTTGTAAATAATTGGAAAGTTTAGGGGGCTTTCATTCATAATTTAAGATAAGTATGACTGCAGGTTTGACACATCTAAGAACTCTAAATATTTTTATATTTTTCTAACAACATCTCCTCTTTATGATCTTCACTTCATCTCTGATCGAAACCCAATTCTTTCTCTATTTTCCAACATATATTCATCTTTAATTTAGTAAAAATCCCAGTAAATTCATAACATATAGTTTGAAGCCTGGTTTCTTTAGATTCCTCTATCAAATCAAGTCACAAATATCTCCAGCAGCTCAAGACTCCCTCTATAACACTCCAATATCAATCTAGACCCAATCTCAGGTATTTTCATCGTGAATTCGATCAATTTTGGTTTTTTGTTTTTGGGCCAAAATCCTAGTGAGTAAGAAACTACATGTTTATCATGTTTTGATTTGTTTCCTACAAATATAAATAACCATAAATCTCAAACATTTACACTTATTAAAAGACCCTTCCACTACACTAAAATTTCGAAGTTATGGTGAGTGTTGAGGAAAATTATTTTGTATTTTAACATGCCCCCAAAGGTTGAAGGCCCATTTTTGGGCAGAAACCTGGACTTTATGCAGCGATATAATTTTTTTTAAAACCTGCAATTAAATGTGCATCTAACAGGAATTGAACCTGAGTTGCTCTAATACCATGTTGAAAGATCCTTCCACTGTACTAAAACTCCGAAGTTATGGTGAGGGTTGAGGGAAATTATTTTGTATTTTAACAACACTAATATAGAAAAATCTCATCTTGCATCTTTTCAAAGTTAAATCATTTATTTATTTTCTAATTCCATGTTATTTATTGTAATTTTCAGTTTTGAGTGTATTTTTGGGTTATTTGAAATGGGTAACTGATGTGAAATATCTAACTACAAACACACAGTATAGTTATAGAACTTAATAGTTCGTTCCCGCAGAGATCTCTAGTGTTTAGTAATCTTGCTTACTATATTATTTTAGCAAGTTAATGATATGATCTAGTATGAAAAGATATTTTTTTATTTATTTTAAAGTGAGCCTAAGATGTCAAATCTATTAAACTAACTACTTAACAATCAATGTTATTTCTTCTTCCCATCTTTTTAATATGCACAATTAAGAACATGTCAAAAGTTGATCTTTTAAATTTGATTTTTATGTATCTCTAAGAATGATCTATCAAGTAGTGTGTAAGAATAAACCATAAAATATGACTACTTTTTTTAAAACAAATTAGATCTATAGATAATCCTATAAGTAAAAGTAAAGGAATAAATTTCAAACTCTAATCTAAACCTAAATTATTTAAAGGCTAAATTTAAGCATAACCTATCAAAGATCTTAGATCTACAAGCTAATTTCTTCAATTTATTTATAGAAAAATCCTATCTTTAATTTTTTTTTTCAAGAAGATAAGAAAATCTCATTTTAAAATTGTTAACCTAATCTCATCTACATCCTAGGACTAATACGATTCGTTATGTATGACTCTAAATAAAAAAAATTGTATTTTCATTCGTGATGTACAATACAAATCTAAATTTTTCCTAAAAAACAGGTAAAGTCCTAAATTAGAAAGAAATAAAAATTAATTAAAAATCAAATAAACTACTTAACTTATGAAGAACACGATGAAATACAAGAATTAGCCTATGGATCTCTAGTATTATGGTCGTTGCTCCTAGGGTTCAATTTTCTAATTTTATTATTCTCAATCAAGTATAGAAAACCCTAATTTATAAGAATACTGCCAATAAATAAGTTTTGGATTATAAAACCCTAATCCAACTATGAAAGAAAAACTATAAAATTATAAGAAAGCCCTCATAAATTTTTTTGTTATAGACTCATTACTTTTAACGTCAAATAGCGATGTTGACGCTAAATAGCAGTAGTCAATTTTGGTCAGTGAAGTCCTACTTTACGTATGAGTCAGTAGAAGGAAGTCTGACCCCTGACCGCCAAATAGCTACAGAAGAGCAGCTTTTGGAGTTTTAGCTTCCGGAGTTTGATCATCTTATTCTTTTCTTCTATTTTTCATGATTGGATTCAAGTTTGGCGGCTTCTAACATTGTGTTTCAGTAGCTTTCTTCTCTTATACTCTCTTTGGACTCGGTTTTCTCGATCTTCTTGTTATTTCATGTCATATGCTTGTAGTAATAGGTTTTACCTTAAAAACATACTAAAAATACCTGAATAGAATTATTTTTATACAAAAATAGATAGATAAAATATACAATATATGACATTCATCACGCCCCTACATCTATCTTTTACTAGTTTTCAAGAAAAAATCTAGACCTAATAAGAAAAATCTTAACTCACTTTTGCAGGAATCGCAGCTGTACTTAGCATGTGCAACAAACCGTTAAACCCATAAGTTACTCTAGTGGACGAGTTATGTCTCGTGAGAGTCTCCAGCGATGCTACCCATAAACATCGTCAAGAAGGAAGATTAAGGAATAAAGAAAATAAAAATAAAGATAACAAAAAATCAAGAAAATTAAAAAAAAATTATACAAAAGAAAGAAAAAATTGGTATTTTCTGCAATTAATCTTACTAGTCTACAAATTTACGAACGTATTTAAATTATCGATTTTTCAAGTTATGTATCGTATCAAATACACTAATCATTTTAATAAAAAAACTCAAATCCTATCTTTCAATACCACTAATAAATAATTATTTGGCTCTTTTATATCTACGTGCACGTGTGATGGTTTATTTCGGTTTTAGACTCAAACTCTAACTCATGATTCATCTTTCTCTTTAAATATATTTATTTTTCTTTTTTTTGTGAATATTTTACCTTTTATGTGAATATTCACGCTTGTTTAGGCGCAAATACCCGATTACTCGGATCATACTCTATTTCTTAAAAATACCATTTGTGTTAATATTCACGCTTACTTAGGCACAAATACTCAACTACTTAGTAATTCTTAATATATTTATTTATTTATAACGGATTATTTCCTTAATACGAGGCTCACATCTTTATTCTTTTTTTCTTTTCTTAATGATGTGAATAATTTAACTGCAAGTGCACAGTATAGTTGTAGCACTTAACAAGTCGTTTCCACAGAGATCTCTAGTGTTTTCCATCTTACTATTTCAATTATCTTAGCGAGCTAAGTAATGAGTTTTAGATTGAATTTAATCTATTCTAATTAGCTTAAGATATAAAATTTACTAGTTCACAACCAAATATTATTTATTTTATCTTCTTCCTTTCATAAAAAAATTGATCTTTAAATTTAATTTCTATTTAAAGTATCCTAAGCATGGCTATCAAGTTGCGTGCACTTTTCACAAAAACAAACTAAATCATTATATAGATTTATGAAGCAAATAAAAACCAACAACCCCAAACCCTAAACATAGGCTATCAAAATATTTAAATTAAGTATAACCTATCAAATTCTTAATCTATAAGTTATTGTATTTTCATCTTTTCATAGAAAAATCATGTCTTTATTATTTTATTTTAGAAAGAAGACAAATAAATTAATATATGGTTGATCTCTAGTTTCATCTATATCCTAAAATTAAACAAATTAGTTTCATATACTCCTAATTAACAATATTCTATTTTATTTATGAAAGCCATAAAAATTCTATTTTCCTAGAAAGCAATATAAATCTATAGTAGAAAGCAATAAAATCTACACTAGAAAGCGAATAAACTAAACTAAAAAGCAAATAAAATAGAATTACCAAAGAAAAAGTGATGAACAACAAAGAATCACCTTTGGAGATAGGAAATTGTGGTCGTAGCCCCTTCAGTTAAACCCTAATTTTATTAAATTAAAAAGTGCATAAAGCAAAACCCTAATTTACAAGAATACGTCTAATATATAGGTCTCGGAATACCAAACCCTAATCCAATTATAACTGAATAGCTACAAAATTATAACAAAGCCCACAGCAAAATTCCAGTTATAGATTTTCAAGTCTTGCTGTCAAATAGCAGCGTTGACCGCCGAATAGTAGAGCTTGTAATTTTACAGAACAATCCTAATCAATGTAGGAGTTTGCACAAAAAAACCAAGAGCAAGTGGGCCCCTTTTGGCCACCAGATGGCGGCTATTGCAACAATTGGCGGCAAAATAGTGGAGTTTTGGGCTCTGATTTTTGTTGCTTGTATCTCTGCTCTGTTCTTCTCTTTTGACTGACTGGATCTCACTTTGGTGCTCTGTACCTTTGTGTTCTTGTAGCTTATTCTTTTTAAGCTTTTTTTAGATTCGGTTTTCTAATCTGTCTCTGATTTCGTGCCATATTCTTGTAGAAATATGTTTAACCTAAAAAACACATTAAAATATCCGAGTAGCATTATTTATATACAAAATAGATAATATGAGTATTATAAATATACAATATATGACACTTATCAACCTTCACACCTATCTTTTGCTAGTTCTTGAGCAAAATGCAGACCTAAAAATAAATAAAAAAAATCCTAACTCACTTTTACAGGAATCACGGTTGCCCTTAGTATGTGCAACATGCCGTTAAACACCTAGATTACCATAGTGGGCGAATTGTGTGATGTGAGGGTTTGCAGTGAATATACCCATAAAATTCGTAAAGAAAGGAGATTAAGGAATAAAGAAAATAAAAATAATTATAACAAAAAATCAAGAAAAACAAAAATTTATACAAAAGAAAGAATTTTTTTTTGGTATTTTCTATAATTAATATCACTAATTTACATACTCAAGAACGCATTTAGATTATCAATTTTTTAAATCAAATGTCATATCAAATACACTTATTATTTTAGTTAAAAATTCAAATTCTATTTTTCAATACTCACTAATAAATAATTCATTGGCTCCTATACATCTATGTGCACGTGTGATAGTTTATTTCGGTTTTGGACTAAAATTCTAACTTATGATTCATTTTTTTCTCTAAATATTTTTTCTTTTTTTTTTTTTTTTTTTTACTTTTGCTTGTAAATATTTCACATTTTATGTGAATATTCGTGCTTACTTAGGTACAAATACCCGATTACTTGGATCATATTCTATCTCTTAAGAATACTGTTTATGTGAATATTCATGCTTATTTAGGTGCAAATACCTAACTACTTAGTAATTTTGAAGAAATATATTTATTTACAAAGGATCATTGTTTTAAGTACCAGGCTCACCTATTTATTCTTTTTTTTTTTACATTTTTTCCTTATTTAGAGAGAAAAGACTATTTAATTGTTATCATTTTTATTCTTAACCTAATAAACTATTGTGAAGTCAAAAATATATGTATATTTACCTCAAAATTACTGTTAGCGATATTTATTTTTCATATTTTAATAATTTATAAAATTCTAAGTGTATTATCTAATCTACATTAATATCATATATCCAATCTAAACTTACTCTATTATTTATAATTAGCTCGATTTATTGCAGAAAATAAAAAAATTATTGCTTTAATAATTTTTTTGAAATGCCCTAAAACCTATCCAAAGTGTAAAATAAATAAACCCAAAAATCCTAAAAAATAAAGAAATCCTAAAAAAAACTTAAAATCCTAGAAAAATTTTAAAAATTTCTAATCCACTCCCCCACACCAACTCGTTATGCCCTCATACATGAATTATTGGTGTCGTCTTCTCTATCTCCTACTTGACTTGCCGGGTACACTCATGCACGTGTACTTGTTGGCCAAATTTCCTGCTAATGAGATCATCTGTCATGAAAAGAGATATCCATAAATGAAAAGAAAATTATTTTCGCGAGTCATGTTCTATTTTCTATAGAAACTGAAGCGCAGATCACTTTTCTCAAGTTCGCAAACCTAATAACAGGGGTGGGCCCCATAAAACTTTGTTATCTGGTATAAGAGCAGCAAACAAAGTCATTTGAACTGTGAATCTACAGTTCAAGATCCGCGTTCTGTCTACAATTGAATAAATATGCGAATCTAAAGTTCAAGATCCGCATTTTGTCTACAGTCAAATAGATCTACGAATCTCAAGCTCAAGATCCGCATTCTGGCTATAGTCAAACAGGAACTGTGAATCTAAAATTCAAGATTTGCGTTCTGCATTTCAGTTACGATCTAGAGAATTAAAAATGCCAATTATAAATTTTGGAGATTTAATACAAATTTACCAAATCAAAATGCGAAAAATTAATGCTCAGATCGTGGAGATCGACAGTTGAACGATTACATCAGCTCAAGAGTCTTCAAAACACTATAAAATGCCCAAATCAAGGCAGAAAAAGGGGACAAAAGGCCAAAAATAGGAGATCAATATGATATAAAAAGTCCTCTTGCCGTCGAGAATTAAAAATCTTTGCCAACTAAAAGAATTTGTGCAGAGTGTCAACGGAGAGTAGGATCGTCCTCCACAGGTACTACAGAACCAAGCCTTAAATAAAGAGGGAATTCAATTTTTCTCATCTTCTGTAAACGGGAAACCGTTAAAATTATAATTTTTTATTGAAATATTCAATAAAGAAATCATTTTATAATTTTTTTAGCGAACAGAAAATTGACGACTCCACTGGGGAGCACTATCATCTCTGATGATATGGTTGTAGCTCAATCTGACAGCATTCCGGCTGGTAGTGTGGTCGATTTACTCATCATTGAATTCAATTAGGAGAAATATGAGGAATTCCTTTCCTCCGGCTCTAGGAGCCCTAACTCCTTACGAAAATGCCGTAAGGTCTCGAATAATTTGACCTCCAAAGCGGTCTCAAAGACAGCAGTCAAGTAAAGGACTCTACAGACCAATCCGGTCTAAAAGGAGACTCCTCTCCTTCATTAACACATGACTCAGGGTCAGCTCCTGCTAAGACCCATGATCACCTTAAAAAAATGGATCTAGTTCCCCATGATAGTAAGGGGAAACGACCATTATTTGCTTGTCACAAAGATGATGCGGAGAACAAGGTTCTTCTCACTCGTACGATGAGAAGGAATCTAAGAAGAAGTAAGGCTCGTACTCTCCGCAATGCCATGCAACAACAAAAAACTATTGAACCACCATCACAAAGACCTACCATCCAAGTATGGAGGCCAAAACGTGAAGAAGTGGTTCCAGAAAGAAAGTAAAAACAAGATGCAGATGGTTTTACTCGCATTTCATACAGGAAACAGCATACACCCACCAAGTTTATTTATGATTACAAACGCGGAGTTTATATTTGCGTTCCTATTACCAGACGAGGGCCTCATCCTCAGGTCTCAGGAGGAAAACGTTATTTCCATGATCACATTCTTAAAAGTGGACGCGAACCTCAAATTCGCGTACCAATTGGAAAATGTGGTTTTCAGAAATAAGTTTCCGAAGAAGAGTCTACTTCAAAGGCAGAAGTTCATTCACCTACTGCTCCAGTTAAGGTGAAATTTGCTCCGAAAATTTTCAAAGGAACATAAACTCCTATTCCAAAGATATCTTTCAGAGGTAATACTATCACCATTGATCAAAAGAATTCTAATACAAGAGATCATAGAAAACTTCTTAATAAAAAAAGAGAAGAATCCTAAGCATCTCATTGTCATTATGAACAACTGATTAATACAGTACTATGACACTGTCATTGTGTGGCTGCTGCTCCTGCTAAACAGTCAGTTTTTAATCGACTTACAATATTCTCGTCTTAACCATCAAAGAGAAGACAACGCAACAAGCAGGAGTTCTGAACCTGAATATCCCAAAATATCATCTAACATGATAAATTTTGGAGAGAAAAAGAAGAAGAAAAAGACAAAGAAAATCTCTAAAAAAGATTCTTTTGATTCTGAACACTCTTCAAGCTTAAGGAGTATGTTCAGCGATGTATGAGGCATTTTTCAGAACACTCGATTTAAAAGGGGAGTAACAACCCCAGTAAATTACAGACAAATGCTGGAGTCTCTTCTGATGAAGAAGACATAGTTAAATAGTCATGGCTGAATCTCAGACATCAGATTCATTCTTTGAAGACTCCGCTTCCGCATACATGGCACAGAATGCTACTCTAGAAGAGTTTATGTGGAGGATGGATGACCAAGATTTAAACATCCAACAACAGCAAAATACCATCAATGAAATCAAAGACATGCTTCAAGTTTTGCTAGAATTAGAGAGAACAAGGGTCAAGAGCACGGGAGGATCCTCTTCGAGAGCTCCACCACATAACCCAGGAGCTGACAAAGGGAAGAATATAGAAGGAGAAGATCACATTCCCCATGCAAATGAAGAAGAAAATAATGAGGGTCACCGCGAAGATGAAGACAATCGCTCTATGCATTCTCATAATCAAGAAAGAACTCTAAGTCAAGAAGGAAATGCAAACACAGCTTGAATGGAGAGCTTTCAAAACCAATTGAATACTCTCATGCACAAGAACAAGTTGCAAGAGCTGGGGGTTGTGAGACCATATCCAGTGGAATGGAAAAATATATTATTCCCAGAGAATTACAAGCCATTGAAGCTCAAGTCATTCGATGGTAAAGGGTCGCCAAATCAGCACCTTTACTATTTTAAATCTCAAATAGGGCATTTAACTTGAAATAACCCAATCATTACACGAGTGTTTGTTAGTACTTTAACAGGGCTAGCATTTGAATAGTTCCAAAGATTGGAACTGAAAACCATCAACTCGTGGAATGATATTGAGAAAGCCTTTTTGACAAGGTTTTATGAAGATGATATGGAGGTTTCAATGCCTGCACTCTTGGCCACCAAGCAAGAAAAAAGAGAATCAGTTTGAGACTTTATAAAAAGATTCAGAAATAATTCCCTTAGATGTCTGCATAGAATGCCAGAGAAGACTTTGGTAGAAACATGTCGACATAATCTCTCAACTAAAGTTCTGATCAGAATGGGAGCTGTAAAATTTTCAACCTGGAAAGATCTTTCTTTGCAAGCTGAAGAAGCTGCAGAGATAACAAAAAGACTAGAAGAAGAAAGAGGAGGAGAAAAATAAAGACAAAATAACAATCATAGGTCTCGATCACAAAGACATAAAGAGAAAGAAACAATGGTGACTGATACTCCATAGTCGACAAACTCTTCTCATAAAACTTCTCCTCAATCGCGGTTTCCTCAAAAACAATATTCTTTTAAAGATGAGCACATCAAAATCATCTTCAATTTGCTCATAATAAAGAATATGCTGAACCTACCAGAGTCTAAGCGCCCTGAAGAAGCAGGAACTGTTAATTATCCTAATTACTGTGTGTATCACATGATTATTAATCATCCTATGCAGAATTGCTATGTCCTCAAAGACAAGATTTAAGCTTTAGTGGATGCTAATGTTATTAAGCTTCAAGAATACCATAAGAAGGTAACCGCGAACATGGTGACTTTCAGATTCTGCAAAGCTCCGGATTGGATAGAGTCAACAGTTCATGACGGAGTGCAATCTATTCCCAAAGGCACGATGAAGGTCATAAACTATGATCCGCATTAGTAGCAAAACAAAAGATTATGTCCTTTTGAAACTGACAAAGGCGAAATAATGTGGGTGCATCTAAATCTTCTTGATGATAAGCAGTGGACTTCAAGCTCATCTAAGAAGAAGTGGAAAGGAAAGATTCTTACTTGCAATGTTGTCATTATAATCTTAGAAGATAATACAAATGTTCCTACTCTGACGGAGTCAGAAGAGAAAGCTAAAGATTCTCTGGCGATTAACGCAGATCAGCCTATTTCTATGACACGTTCAGGAAGAGATTACTTGAAGAATTACGAGCAAGTAGCAGAACCTTAACCACCTCCAGAGAAGAACAAGCAAAAGGAGCTCAAGTTTGATAAAGTTCTCAGAAACAAAGCTAAAGAGATTACAGAAGATCCCAAGAAGTCATTCCAATTTGATATATTGGCACAATTGGCCAATATTCCTATGAGAATTACCTTGTATGAGTTCCTAAAACTCTCTAAACCAACTAGAGAAGTTTTAAGAGAAGCTCTGCAAGATTCTGAAGTATTTCTGGCACAAATGTCAGAAACAATTGAAAAAAAAGAAGAAGTCTGTGCAGTATGTCATCAGGCTTCAAGAGGAAATATCCCTTGCATAACTTTCTCTCCAGAGAATATACAAGTCAAAAATAACAAGTATCATCGCCCTTTGTATTACAAAGGATATATAGGATCATCATAGATCGACCGCATTTAAGTTGATCCTAAATCTTCTTTGAGTATAATGCTGCGAAGAGTGTTACAGTATCTTGGAGTCCCAATGAGAAGATTAGCAACAATGAATACTACCATCTTTGGATTTAATACCAATGGTAGTAGACCGTTGGGCAAAATAAATTTAAAATGCCAGATTGGCAATTTAAAAACAGAGGTCACATGCTATGTGATGGATACTGATACGTCTTACAACTTTCTGCTTGGAAGGCCTTGAATCCATATTAATTTCATTGTTCCGTCTACACTTAATCAGTGCATGAAATATGTGGATAAAGATGAGAACGTGAAGACTCTGGTGGTAGAGAAGCAACCCTTTAAAAGAGTTGAAAACTACTTTACTGATACATTGCTATATCAAGACATGTTTGATGTTTCAGAACAACCTGCTCTAGAGGCATCTGATAGTGGCAATGAGGCTGATACATAATTAGGATCCGAAGATTCGGAATCCGATAATATAATTTGGAAAGGAGAACCCATTGTAATAAGCCTTAAAGGCCTTGATGTAAATGACACCACCCATTCTGACGGTAAGTGGATAATAAATGAAGATATAGTATTTGCTTATTCTTCTGGTATTGATTCTGAACCCTCAAGTACGAGTACTGATGTGGTCAATGATCACCTAGACAAAATATACTCTTTAGCTTCTTTCATGCACCCATCCGATCATCCTTTTATGAACAAAGTGATGACGAGGGAAACGCGAGTGAAGCCATTTTTGAAGTTCCTCCTCAGGACAAAATTCAAAAACCTATAATATTTGGAAAAGTGAATGATAAAAGTAGAGCCAAATATTTAGGTTTTGAAGAAGAAAAGGAAAATCCCGAGTTTTTCTATTATGGTGAGAATTCTCATAAGTTAATGAGAAAAATGGGGTACAATCTAGCTAAAGGCAAGGGGTTAAATTTCGAGAAATGAAGGAAAGTAATCTTTCAACTCTCTGTTCCAAAAGGAAAAATGCCAGATTAATACCATAAAACTGGCAGGGGGTTGGGATAAGTTACCACATCCGAAGATTTTTCAGATGAGAAATTCGAAGAAAAATAACCAAATCATTCATCAGAATCATCCTGCTGGGATTCAGATGTTTGTGTTGGCATCATTTTCTGCGAAGTTTCTGTTAACATGGTCTCCGTGAACCAAGAGAACAAAGACACTGATGAAGTTCCCCTAATTAAAGATGATCCTTGGAATATGAAGTGGGAAATTCAGTTTGAACAGTAGGAACCTCCAACTGAGGATAAAGTGATCCAAATAAATATGGGTGACGAAACTAATCCTAAAGCTATATTTATAAGCGAAAATTCATCTTCAGAAGAAAAAGAAGAGATGATATCCCTTGTATGCGAATATATTGACGTCTTCGATTGGAATTATGAAGACATGCCAGGACTAGATCCAAAAGTCACAGTTCATAAGCTAAATATCCGACCAGATGTAAAACCAGTAAAACAATAACAACGAAGATTCCGTCTAGAAATTATGGAGGCAATTGAGGTTGAAATTAAAAAGTTGATTGAGTCGGGTTTCATTCGCAAAGAATAACATCCTAACTGGATCGCGAATATAGTTCCTATAACCACGAAGAATGGAAAGATTAGGGTTTGCATAGATTTCATAGACTTGAATGAAGCATGTCCGAAGGATGAATTTCATTTACCCATCACTGATGACATGATAGACAACACTTGTGGTTATGAACGCATGTCATTTATGGATGGATTTTCAAAATATAATCAAATCAAAATGTTCCTTCATGATGAAAAGCATACATCCTTCAGAACACCACTTGGAGTGTATTGTTATACAGTTATGCCATTTGGTTTAAAGAATGCTGGCGCCACATATCAACATGATATGAACACGATATTCCAAGAATATCTATGAAAGATAGTAGAATCTTATGTAGATGATCTGGCAATCAAAAGCAGAAATAAGGATGATCATCTTCGCGACCTAAAGACGATATTTGATCTTATGAGGAAACACCAATTTAAAATGAACCCTACTAAATCTTTTCTGGGGGTTTCTAGCGGAAAATTTCTAGGTTTTGTAGTCACGTCCTAAGGAATCCATCTTGATCCGGACAAAATTAAGGCAATTCAAAAAATGCCACCTTCTAAGAATATCAAAGAACTAAGGGGACTTCAAGGTAGATTGGCTTACATTCGAAGATTTATATCAAATTTATCTGGGAGATGTCAACCTTTCACAAGATTGATAAAGAAAGGAGTGTCATATGTTTGGGATGACGCATGCCAAAAAGCCTTCGAAGAAATTAAAGAATATCTCACTAAACCACCTGTACTTGTAACTCCAGTTTCAGGAATATCTTTCTTATTATATGTGAGAACGATGGATCATTCTTTGGGAGTTTTATTGGTGCAGAAGAATGAATTGGGTCATGAACAAACTATTTAGTACCTCAGAAGAATGATGATAGGGCTAAACATCGATATAATCCAGTGGAAAAAGAATGTTTAGCTTTAGTGTTTGCTATCCAGAAAATGCGATACTATTTAGTTGGATAAACTATCCATGTTATATCGAGAATTAATCCCTTAAGAATATTAATGACTAAACCTGAGTCATTAAATTTGAGATTATCTAATTGGGCTATTTTGCTATCACAATATGATATGTATTTTATTACACAAAAATCAATCAAGGGACAAGCTATAGCTGATTTCTTGGCCAAACACCGAATTCCAGCATCTTCAAAATTGTATGAAGAAATTCCTGACGAACTGGGCGAAAGAAATTCAGTCATGAAAGAAGATATTTCACAAAAAGATGTTGAAGTGAATGCTGTCATGGAGGATGTATGGCAGCTTTTCTTCGATGGTGTCTCCAGGATGGGATCCAAAGAAAAGATGGTAGTAGGAGTTGTCTTTGTCTCTCCTTACAACCACATCATCTCTCGAGCATACTCATTGACAAATTCATATTCCAATAATATTGTTGAATATAATGCCCTAATGATTGATTTAAAAATAGCCAAACAACTGGGGGTAAAATATTTAGAAGTATATAGAGATTTCCAACTTGTCATAAATCAAGTTAAAGGGGAATATGAAGTTAAAAATAAAGATCTTCTATCCTATTATCAAGAAATAATCAAGATTGCTGATAGTTTTGATAGGTTCTACATCAGTTATGTGAAGCGCCATTAGAATAGTTATGCAGATTCATTGGCTTCCTTAGTTGTTACCTTAGCGTTACCCAAAAACACTAGGAAACGAATTACAAAAGGAAGTAAAGAATTATTCTGTCCAAAGAATGAACTTGAAGCAAAATTTCAAAATCAAAAAGCAAGTGAAGCATATGCTCTAGACTCAAATCTCGAACCATGAGATTGGCGATTTCCTTATATAGATTATGTTCTTTATGGAATATTGCCAGAAGACCCTAAAGAAGCAATAGCAATTCAAAGAAAGCCTATTCGATTCTATTACAATGCTAAACTTCAGATATTATATAGAAAATCCTATGATGGAATTTTACTTTATTGTCTTTCCAATAAAGAAGCTCAGAAAACACTTAAAGAGGCTCATAACGGCATCTGCGGAGCACATCAACTAGAACCAAAATTTTGGGACAGACTTTGAAGAATGGGTTATTATTGGCCCAAAATGATGACAGACGCAGTCATCTATGCTAAGAAGTGTAGAGCCTGCCAAATACATGTAGACTTCATACATCTCGTGCAAAGCAAACCCCAGTTCGCCGCAAGGAGTAAAAACTGTACAGGTATTAAGATTATACAGCTCCAGTAAAGAAAAGAAATTGAACCGGCTGGCAGGGATACCATACTGAACCGCCCTAATAGCACGGTAGAGGTTCGCATGTTGAAGCTGATCTCTAAAAGTCCTCAAAAAGAAATCAATCATAATTGGCCACTCTCCTTTAGAAGAGCAATGAACCCATCCAGTAGGATGAAAGTCTTGAACTGAAAATTCTCCTTGCATGTCAACGAATCGGTGCAGAAAGGTCTGAGCAACTATAGGTGTTTCACCCAAGAGAATGTCTTGCTTGAAGGATCCCGAAAATAACCCACAAAAGTGTTTTCCAGTAGAACGAGAAAAAGCACCTTGTGCACTGAATGAGCCCAGCAAAACATCATCTTGTGGCTTATTTAAATGCCAGTCCATTCTTCTGGAAATAGAAAGAGATTGGAGATACAAGAATGGGAAGGATCTCTCAATGTCAGTAAGAAATAGGTTTCAACTATTAATTTGATGGAGCCATTTATATTCTCCATCATCCAAGCAATCATCAGGGATTGAGAGATGATCGCCAAACAGAAAATCAGGCTTGTTTAACAAAGTCCTATATTTTCCTTCAAAAAGAATAGTGGTCATCAATTCTCGCAATGTAGGGCGAGTAGGGTTCAGAACTCTACTTTTTCTTTCTCGACCACTGGATGCTGCGCAAGATGGAAAAACTTGATCGAACTTGAAATCTTTCTTTCCATCATAGCCTCCTGAGTAACCAAAGTAATAGTCTTTTGGCCAAGGGTTTAAGGCGTAATCGACTGCACGAAAAGAAAGATTAATCAAAACAAAGTTTTAAAGAAAGAGATGCTTTCTAATGTAAGGTAAGAATATTACTTCCAATCAAGGGTTCTTGCCGAACCACAATAGAGGTAGAAGTTGCTTGAGGGTTTTGGGAACCACTCGCAGAAACACCAGAAGATCTTTTCGCCATCTTCTTCAGATTACTTTCAAGAAATCCTTGATTTGAAGAAAGTTGAAGGCTAAAAAAGCTTGAAGATGAAGAGTCTTGAAAACTTCGGAAAGAAGTCTAGAGTTCAAATCTCTCAAAGAAAAGTTAAAATATACTTTACTTGATGAGGTTGGGATTTTATAGAAGATGATTTGATGGATGAGATTTTTGGATAGACATGATCTCTGGCCCGAATCTCATGAGTATCTTCTCATTTAATGTGGCTTAGAGAACGTCTCAATCTCTACATCTTAAAAAGTGACAACTTTTCGGATTTTTCGCAAAAAGAAAAAATCGCGATTCTAATACAGAGTCGTGTCCTGTTCAACAAGGAAAAACTACGATTCTAATACAGAGTCGTGTTCTCTGCAAAAAGGGAAAACCGTGATTCTAATACGGAGTCGTGTCCTCTTCAAAAAGGAAAAGCTGCGATTCTAATACAGAGTCGTGTCCTCTTCAAAAAGGAAAAACCGCGATTCTAATACAGAGTCGTGTCCTCTTCAAAAAGGAAAAATCGCGATTCTAATACAGAGTCGTGTCTTTTTCAAAAAAGGAAAAACTGTGGTTCTAATACAGAATCATGTCCTCTTCAGAAAGGAAAAGTTGTATTTCTAATACAGAGTCATACTTTTCTTAAAAGCGTGAAATTCGCAACTCTAATACAGAGTCTTATCCTTTTCAAAGTATTCAAAGTATTCCAAAACATGAAATCCGTGAAGATGATATTCTTGCCAAATTATCCAAAGTATTCCAAAACATGTCTAAAAAATCATAGAGTTTTGAAAACTTTGGAGGGAGTTTTGTTGGCAAAATTTCCTGCTAATGAGATCATCTGTCATGAAAAGAGAGATCCATAAATGAAAGAAGATTATTTTCACGAGTCATGTTCTATTTTCTATAGAAACTGAAGCGCCGATCACTTTTCTCATGTTCACAAACCTCATAACAGGGGTGGGCCCCATAAAACCTCGTTATCTAATATAAGAACAACAAACAAAGTCATTTGAACCGTGAATCTAAAGTTCAAGATCCGCATTCTGTCTACAATTGAATAAATACGTAAAATCTAATGTTCAAGATCCACGTTTTGTCTACAGTCAAATAAATCCGCGAATCTCATGCTCAAGATCCATATTCTGGCTATAGTCAAACAGGAACCGTGAATCTAAAATTTAAGATTCGTGTTCTGCATTTCAGTTACGATCTAAAAGATTGAAGACGCCAATTATAGATTCTGGAGATTTAATACAAATTTATCATATCAAAAGGTAGAAAATTAATATTTAGATCGTGGAGATCGACAGTTGAACGGCTCATCCGCTCAAGAGTCTCCAAAACTCTATAAAATGCCCCAATCAAGGCAAAAAAAGGGATAAAAGGCCGGAAATAGGAGATCAATATGATATAGAAAGTCCTTTTACTGTCGAGAGTTAAAAAACTTTGCCAACTAAAAGAATTTGTGCAGAGTGTCAACGGAATGCAAAATCGTCCTCCACAGCTACTACAAAACCCAATCTTAAACAAAGAGAGAATTCAATTTTTCTCATTTTCTGTAAACGGAAAACCGTTAAAATTATAATCTTTTATTGAAACATTCATTAAAGAAATCATTTTACAATTTTTATGGCAAATAGTAATCGAGCTCTATCTATGGTTTATATTTTTCTGACGATGCCAAATTTTTCCAAGACCTTGTAGACTAAATTTATTTGCTCACTGGGTCTGCTGGCAAGTCTTGGTAAAGAAGGCGTCATCTTTCTCCTCCTATGTCAAATCGGTGGTATATATATTTTCTTCTATAATATTTATGTTCTAATCGTCTGAAACAGCAGCGTGATATGTCACCGATATGTACTCCACGACAATGTTGACACGAGAGGGTGCATATGCATCAAACTTTGCGTCAGATATAAACGTGCGATACAACTGTGTAATTAAATACTATAGAGACAAACTAGTTCTCGACTGCATCTTGGCATCTATAATTATGTCCAACAATTGTGTGCACATGCAAAAATGAGGGTCCTGTAGTATGATGCAATCAACTACATATAACGTGGGTGTATAAAATGAAGACATATGTGCAGTTCCTATTACATTTGTATTGATCTAACGACAAATATTATGTATATTGCGATGGAGTGTCTTATTACTGATGCCCATGTCTTGTGTGAAATTAGGTCCCATCATGCTTAGTATTCCTCAATCGCAAACGGGATTTGATTTCCATTATGAATGAGTATCTCAGCATGAGCTAAGATGGTCCCAGTGTGCACAGTGTGAGTTTCACCTCACCATTGGAGTTTGAATAATTTGCAATCGTTCAAAATATCAGAATTTGCAAAACCATTATAAAATTCCTCCACAAGCTCTGGGATATAGTAAGTGGTAGGCATGTATACTAGCCAAATCCAATCCAAAATCTCAATTGTATACATGAATTATACATAAAAGGATACGAAAATATCCCAAAAGCATTTCTCAATAACAAATCAAGCCATAGTGAAATATGAAAATCCTATATATATATATATATATATATATATAAACTTCTTAATTTAACAAAAAAATAGAGGGTGGAGAATTAGTACCTCCGCTGAAATTTCAGAGGGAGAAGTCCCAAAACTGTCGCTGTTTGGTGGAGTGGCCGTTGAATGGCAGCGTAATAATTTCAGGTGGGGCTCAGTCTCTTGGAGAATGGTCGTGGAGGAGAGCTGAATCCTCTGGACTTTCTAGATCTGCAATTGGAGAAAGAGAGAGTGCTCCGGATCTGAGAGATTGAAGGAGATAGAAAAGGGAGAAGATTTGACGATGAGGGAGATGGAGAATGGGGGAGGGCTGGGGGTTACTTAAGGAGGTTGGAAAATTTATACCAGCCCTCTCCTATTCTGAATTTATACTGCAGCCCTCAAGTTCTTTGTTTTCAACCCTACAACGTGTTAGAAATACAACTAATATACAAAGTATACATAGTCTATTATATATATAAATACATGTCTCTAAGCATAGATAGGGTCGTGAAGTGTCATGACCTCAATGTTATTGCTCACTTGATTATCTAAAAACGGTTTTAATCGTTATCCATTTGCTTTAAATAATTGATCAATTTTAGAATTTTCGAGATCAATTGCACCATGATGGTGCATAGTCAGTACCATGTACGGTCCACTCGATCGAGACCTCAATTTTTAGAAAATAAATGTAGTCTTGAATTATATAAGAGACATTTTGCCCTGGTATAAATGACTTGCGAATAATTGTATTGTCATAGAACACTTTTGTTTTCTCTTTATAAATCTTATCATTATCATATGCATCCCTTCTGATCTCCTCTAATTCATTAATTTGTAACATTTACTGCTCGCTGGCTTTTTTGAGCTCAAAGTTTAGAAAATTTATAGCCCATAAAGCTTTATGCTCAAGCTCTACTGGCCAATGTTACACTTTTCCAAATATCAACCGACATGGAAACATGCCTAGAATGGCCTTGTAAGCAGTATTGTAAGCCCATAGTCATCTGCTAATTTAGTTGACCAATATTTTCTATTAAGTTGCACTATCTTCTCGAATATCTGTTTGATTTAGTGATTGGAAACTTCCGCTTGCCCACTAATTTGTGAATGATATGATGTAACTAATTTATGTATTGGAATATTCTCGCATAAGTGTCTAAAATGACCGGTTAGTAAAGTGGGTACCGTTATTTCTAATTATAGCTTGAGGAATACCAAATTGAGAAAATATGTTCTCTTTCAAGAACCTGACAATAACTTTGTTATCATTTGATTTGTGGCAATAGACTCTATCATTTGAAAACATAATCAACAATGACCAATATGTATTGGTTTCCGAATGAATTAGGTAATGGTCCCATAAAATCTATACCCCATATATCGAATATCTCGACCTCAAGAATAGGTTGCAGTGGCATCATATTGCACTGTGAAATTTTGCCTATAAATTGGCATATGTGCATGTCTTAAAATATTCCATAGCATCTTTGAAAAAAGTTGGCCCTATAAAAGCCACTCTGCAATAACTTTTTTGTCATTGTCCTTAGACTAAAGTGTCCTCCACAAGTAACATCATGACAAAAAGAGAGGACACTTTGTATCTCGTTATCGGGTATGCATCTATACATAATTTGGTCTAGACAACATTGTTCGCAGCGGAATTTCTTCGCCTTCCTTCCATTGAATAAACTCAAATTACAATAGAAGAGAACAATAGAAAAAGAACAAACGAGAGGATTTTATATTTCAATCGCTCTCTTTTACAATATAGTGTGGGATCTGTGGCGATGGGATCTGTCAAGCAGCTCCTTTGGACGATCTGACGTCGAAATCTTCTCTCTTGAAGATGACGGCCGACTGTAGACGATCTTCTCTCATCTTTCACGAACTCAAGGCTCTATGCGTAACTTGAATTCTCCAAGATGTCGAAAAGAAGAAAAGAAGACCTAAAAAAGACCCCTAGGGCTTCCTCAAGAGGGTATTTATAGCCTTAGAATGATTTGAGAGTTTCTATCTAAATAGAATTAGCTCTCATCAAGGATTCCAATCAAATATTTTAGTTTTGATTTAAATCTCTTGATTTAGAGTTCTGATCGGACTTAATTTGGATATTTGGATAAGCCCAAATCATAATCTCAATCAATTTGAGATTCTGGTTACCTACTCACGCGGAGCTAATCGCATCAAAACGAGGAGCTATTGAACCGGAATGCGGAACTAATGCGGAGCTAATAAACATCTCCGCATTTTGTTCAAACGCGAGGCTAAAGTAGCCAAACGTGGGGCTGCGGAGTTAGCTCCGCGTTCAGTTGTGGAAAACTCTATTTACTTAGAAATTTTCACTGCCAACAGAACCCCCTCCAAAGTTTTCAAAATGGTTTAGAATTTAGCAAATTTTGAAATACTTTGGATGTTTAAACGCAGAGTTAAAATACCAAGTTTATCTCGCGTTTTGTTCACTTGTGGAGCTAAAATAGTTTCGCTTTCTAGTGAGTAACTGCTCATTAATTGCTCAGTAATTACTTAGTAATAGCTCAGTAATTACTCCTGCTCTCACTTTCACGCCGAATACTAAGAGGCGGATCATTTAAATAGAGCCTCAAGCTCTTCTTCTTCTTCATTTCATCCGAAGAATTTCAAGAGCTTAGAGCTCAGGCGAATCAGTTTGAAGGGATGATCTTCAACCGAACTTCCTTCAACTTTCCAAAGATTTTTCATCACTAGGATGTCATCTAAGAAGAGTACGGCATCGCACGCCTCCTCACCATCGGCGACCGGCGTTGGCAGCGGCAGCAGCGGCCGAGGGAGCGGCCACAATGGCGAGCCAATCCATACTGCACCAATTGGAGGTAGAAATTTTCAACTTTTATACTCCTTAGATCAATTTTGGAGTGTTTTGGCTTGGTTTTAACCGACCGACCATTTTTTTTTGAACCAGCGAGATCACCGTTCTCCGGCCGTAAGGCTAGGGAAGAAAAGAGAAGACAGAGAAGAACTCTGGTCATCTTCTTATACGAAGTTATCGCGTCATCCTCGCGTTTGAAACACGGGGCTATTTTGGCTAGCAGTCGCGTTTCAATCGCGAGGCTATTTTGACTAGCAGTCGCGTTTCAATCGCGAGGCTATTTTGACAAGCAGTCGCGTTTCAATCGCGAGGCTATTTTGACTAGCAGTCGCGTTTCAACGCGAGGCTATTTCCTTAGCTGCGCGCGAAGTTATTTTTTGACTCCGCGTTTTTATACTTAGAAGATTTTTCGAGTTTTCTCTAACTTTTGATTCTTCTTTTGCAGTGGAGTATTCATACCAGATCCTTTTTGAAGAGGAGTGCATGTGGCTCTACCAGTCTTCATCAGCAACAGTAACTCTATGGAGGCCAGAAGCATATGCTTTACAACATAGTTGCAGGTTTCAAGCTCTGGCTCAAAAAGATAAACTTTTGAAGGAGTTACAAGAACTCTGCGGTAGCTCATTAAGTTTTCTTGAGGACCATTTCTGTTAGATGACAATCTCTGTCGCTTTCCAAAGCAGTAGAGATTGTTATCTAAGGGCTTGTAGCATGTCGAATCCAACTTGTGTATCTTCATTAGGATTCTTGTAGATGATCCATTAAGAACTTTAAACAGATCATAATTGACATTAGCAGAGGAGATCTTTTGCATGTGAACCAGGAAATTTCAACACTCCATAGAAGAGACTGGTTGTCAGGTTATTGATGAGTCGATAAATAGTTTGAAGCTTTTGGGAGATGTATAACTCCCTCTTCTTCTGTAACCTTTTGCTTCATGAATAAAGATAACTCTTTTGACTCTTTATCTGTTGGCTTCAAAAATTTTGCTTGCTCAACAAATAACTGATTCATAGTTTTGGTAAAACAATCCAAGGCTCATTTGCGTAACTTAGATTTGTTAGTACCTGAAATGATCGGATAAGGATCATTTAACTTAGAAAAAGGCACTTAATTACACATGCCTTAGTTTTATGGAGGCAATTCAAGGCTTTCATGCATAACTTGAATTGCACATGCCAAGATAATCGAGTGATGATTATCAGATTTTGACAGAGGCGCCAAATAACGCTTGCCAAGTCCAGGCTTCATAGAAACGCGTAGCTAAAATACCAAGTTAGCTTCGCGTTTTGCATAGTTGCGCGGAGCTAATAGCTTCGCGTTCCAGCTGACCACGCAAAGCTAATAGCTTCGCGTTTTTAGGGAGTAACTGATCAGTTAGTCGCTCCGATTTTCGCGCCGAATACCAAGAGGCGATTTTCTTCATTTAAATGGAGTTTCTTTTTCTTCTCACTCACTCTTTCAAGAATTTTCAAGAACTCTAGAGCTCCAGGCGACCGACGATCAGGCAATTCAGGCGACCCGACGAATTCCGACCGAATTTCCGTCAATTTCTCCAAGAGCAATGGCACCCAAGACTCGCGCTTCCTCACGCGCAGCCTCGCCGTCGGCGACTAGCGCAAGCAGTGGCGGCAGCGGCCGTGGCGGCAGCGAGCTAGTCCAGGCCTCGCCTATCAGAGGTAAGAACCTCACTTTTTGGGCTTTCTAGGACATTTTTAGAGTGATTTGGCTCGGTTTTAACCGGCCAATCTTCTCTTTTATCGGCGAGATCGCCGTACTCCGGCCAAATGGCTTGGAGAAGAAGGAAAAGATCTCTGATCTTCCTCCACGCGAAGCTATCGAATTATCGCCGCGTTTTAAACGCGAAGTTATTTTTGCTAACTATCGCGTTCGGACGCGAGGTTAGTATCATCCTCGCGTTTTGTCAAAACGCGAGGCTATCTTCTTAACTTCGCGGAGTTATCCCTAGCTCTGCGTTTTCATACTTAGAAAAATTTTCTGATTTGTAGAAATTTTCCTAATTATTTAATTCTCTTCTTGCAGTGGGCTACTCAGTGGATCCAATCTCCCAAGGGTATCACTTCGGCTATGACGGGGGTGCAGACTCAGTCACCCAGTTTCGCTTCACCACTGTTCTTGTTGCCTACAGGCCTGATTTGAGAGAGCGCAGGAAAAAACTGATCAGATACAACCCTACTACCGCACGGTAAATCATAACGGATGCTCCCTTTGAAGCTATGAACCGGGAAGTGTTGGAGAAACCAGCATTCTTTTTTGGAGATGCAATGGGGCAGTCTGACCAGATCCTCTCTGAGGAAGAGTGTATGTGGCTTTACCGATCTGATGATTTGCTAATGTTTCTTCCCAGCATGGAGCGTAGCTACCCTTTAGTCTATCTTCAAAGGCTAGCCATACACTGTGAATGGAGTGGGGACTGAGCCAGGAATACGATTGTGTCCCTACGGGCAAATTGGGCATACACGGGGCTTACCAAGATGGTCCCATAAGATGTATCACTGGGTTGCTTCCTGGGAGAATCACTAAGGAGCACCCAATAGGAGAGGTCCCAATTCGCGCACGAACTTTCCTAAGCGAGTTCATGGCGCAAGGAGGTAATACCCAGCTAATGATTTCAGAATGCCAGCTGGGTCTACTCTTCTGGCAATATGTGGTGGGCCCGCCTTGTTCAATATATGCTAGATTCCCATGAACCAGCTCTGAGATAAATTGGCTTATACAAGGCTATCAGAAATGTTCAATTCGGGATTCCTCATAGTGCCTATCACTTTTTCGGTCTCCTGGAGATGTACAACCCTGAGACTGGCACTTTCTTTACACCAGTGGATGAGCTGGGACTTGCTCACTACGAGATGTTTGAAGTGTCCGGATTGTCAATGGGCGAAGTCCCGTATGAAGAGTATATCCCTACCACCGAAGAGCTGAATATACTGAAGGTGAGAGATGAGCGCATCTACACCACTTGCTGGGAGATGATGTGTCATTACCGCATCTGTGCCGATATGGCAGGTGTGCATAATCAGGGTATTGGTCACAAGAAATGGGCCGATTACCTTTTTGCCAACTTAAACTCCAAAGATAGTTCGGCAATAGTTCATGGCTATGCCCCTGTTGATGTCAAGGAGATCGATCGCCGTATTGCTACGACTCGTTTTATATTTTATACGGCTGAATCCAACGAAGGCGGATTCAACCCTGGCACAGTTTTCAAGAGTTTCCACTACCAAGCTCAGTTCCCAATATCCAACAGAGGTCTCATTGCTGGATTCCTGATGCTATTGTTAAAGAGATGCGTCGTGCTGTCTTTGCCGAAGGAGGCAATTGCGATGAACGTGGTATATCCCGCAGTTCTTCTTGCATACGGCCGACCCTTCGGACTCCTTCCCGCGATGGTATGCAACCTACAGAGGGGACTACGAGAGCTCTGTAATGGTTTCATTTCTGCCGACAAGGGAAAAGGGCAAGGAAAAGGCAAATCAAAGGAGACTGCCAAGGCGAAGGCTCCAAACCCCAGGGTGGAGATGCTTTACACTTATCTGATGGTATGGCTCGTCATACACTGCCCCTCTTTAATGAGTGCGGCCGAACACCCCTCTGCTGACAAGCCTTTACTTGTGGAGCTATATGAACGCTCTACATGGAAAAGTCATTATATGTCGCAAATCCGGAAGACGCTCCGCCATCATCAAAATTACGAGATCTTCCGATCCCAGATTTTCCCGGTGGGGAATACGGGTCAAACTTCAAGGATACTTTGAGAGCGGACAATTTTACCGTCTTATCTTCAGGAGTGTTCTGGTGGCTCCTTAATATCCGACCCGGGCACTTGGTGTATCGTCAAGACACCAAGTGTCATATTGAACCATACACCCCTAGCCGCTTCGCTCGCCAGTTTGGATATTCCCAACTTTATGTGGGTAACCCAAACACGAATCTGGCTTATGAAGGAAATTTGTACGAGGGTGCCCGCGGCTGGTTCCACTTTGTAGCTGGTGGAACCGGAGCTGAATTCCTCCTGCCTGAGAAGTTGCCAGAGTTAGCCATGACTCTTAGCTTCTGCACGTGGTATAGTATCGCAAATGCTGACGTGCCTAACTTTTCTATCAACCGAAATTGTTGTAAGGAAATAGAGGCTTTTTATTTCAGCCGCAAGGGGGCTAAAAGAATAAGGGTGAAAGGAATGGACGAATTTCTTGGCGCATCGGTCGATCCATCAGATGTTGACGACTCTGATGATGATGACAATGATGGTGATGAGGATGACGCTGATGCTGGCGGTGCTCCTCAAAACTTGATTCCCCGTCCCCGAAGTCCGATCGTAAAACGCCGTGGGGCTGGAAGAGGCGAACCGGCGAAGAAGAAGCAGAAATTAGCCCCGGGGACCCTCTTAGTCTCTCAAGAGGCGGCGGCCAAGTTTGCTTTAGATTTGTTGGCTTCGTCCCTGCCAACAATTTCATGAGAGGAGGGCAGACCTATTGAAGTCTCAGGTGACACCGGGGTCCCGACTCCCCTATCTGCAGAATCCGTCGAACACACCGCGACGCAACCTCTGGGTAGCGACACCTGTGTACTTCTGGAAACAGCAACAGCTCCTCCTTTAAGTCCAACCACTGGACTTGTGTCTTCTGGTATGTTCCTTTCAGATTTTATATTTTTATCTTCCGTTTCTATATTTTGTGTAACACTTTCTAGTTGCTTCTCTGAGATGTAGGTAGTCAACCTCATTCGCCAATGCATTCGACTACCAGAGGGGAGTCTGAGGAAAAGGTGGATTATTCTGGCACAACTGGCTCGGTGGGTGGTTTGGGTAGTTCTGCAAATGAGTTCGATGCAGACTACTTTACGCCGGCCACCTGCTCAGTTCCTTCATCGATTCCTCCCATTGATGAACTAGGGAGTGACGACAGAACAGAAGTCATCATTGCGGCCGCAGCAAGAGAGGCTCCCCCATCTCCAAGTCTGTCATCTCCGACACCCGGGGTCTGCTCTGAAGAAACCTTTCCGGTGGTTGGTGTGCCCTCTGCTCCTCAGCCAGCAATATTAACGTTTTCTACCATTATAGCTGTTGAGACGTTGGTGACTCCTCCAGTCCCAAGTCCTCTGCTAGCGGGAGATGAAGAAAATTTTAAGTTCTCATTCGAAGCCACTTCTACCACGGGAGGAACTTCGGGTGAAGACACACCATCGTCTACCCCTGCTGGTGGCGCTGCCCGAGTGATCTGTACTAATGATGCTTCTCCTCGGATTCCTAGTTCTGCCAAGTCCATGTTGGTTTTACTGGCCCCTCATGTCATGAATCTAGTTCAAGGATGGGCTTCTTCTTCCTCGACCCCAACGGACGCTACTCCTCCTCCAGCGACATCTTCCTTAGTACTGCATGCTTTAAACACAGACACTGTGGACCCTCTTGAAGAATTCTTCAACCACAGTGTAAATGACTTTTTGCGGCTACTGAGGAGGTGTATCGGAATGATCCTGGACGGAAGAGATTTCTTCAATCTTGGACGTCCAATGTTGTCTAGCTATCTGGATAATATTGAAAGGATTGGGGGACGTGACCAAGCAGCTCCCTATCAGGCCCGCCTTGAAGCTTTAGAAGAACAGGTGAATATACTAAACACAATTCGCCAAGCGGATGTGGAAGCGATTACCGAGATTGAGTCGGCGCGGCTTCGGACAGAGTTGGTTGCTCGTCAAGAGGAGTTGAGGCGCCAAGAGGAAGTCTGGTCTCGGGAGTTGGCAGAGCTACAAGCCAGTCAAGAATCAATCCTCAGGGGTTAGAGATAGTGGACTTCGAGATTGAGGGAAGTCAGGCCGCCATGCTTAGAGCCAGAGAGACCATTGCTAAGGCTCGAGCTATTCTGGAAGCCAGTGAGTCTCGATTAGGGGAATCCGTTAAGAAACGGGAAGATCTGATACTCCAACAAGGACAACTCGAACAAGAAGGTATAATGAGGAGCCGTGCTTTTGAAGAATCTCGTCAGCGGTTGGCCAAGCAACTGGCAATAAACGATGATGATTTACGCCGACAGGCCCAACGCTCTGTGGAGGAAACTCGTCGTCGAGTGATTGACGAGACGACAAATAAATTGAGGTTTCTAGGAGATCCATAACTTTCTTTCTATTCTTTTATTCTTCATTCTTTTTGTAATAAGAACTTGTAATAAAAGAGAGAAATTTACTGATTCTTTGTAACTTCATCCTTATGAATAAAGGTAATCTTTTGATTCTTTTACCTGTTTGGCTACAAAATTTGTTTGCTCAACAGATAACTTGTCATCAAAATGATTTCGTTGTTTAGGTAAAACAGTCTAAGGCTCATCTGCGTAACTTAGACTGATAATACCGAGGTAATCGGGTAAGGATCACCAAATTTCGGTAGAGGTGCCTAATTGCGCATACCTAGAATTTGATTGGAGGCGGTTCAAGGCTCTCCTACGTAACTTGAACTGCGCACTCCAAGATGATAGGGTCAGGATCATCAGATTTCGACATAGGCGCCAAATTGTGCATGCCTGGTTTTAAGAAAAAAGCCCAAGTGCCCATCTGCGTAACTTGAACAAGTGGGGGCGGTTCAAGGCTCTCATGCGTAACTTGAACTGCACACACCAAGACGACCGGGTCAGGATCATCAGATTTCGGCAGTGACGCCAAATTGCGCATGCATAGTTTTAAGAAAGAAGCTCAAGTGCTCATCTGCGTAACTTGAACAAATGGGAGCGGTTCATGACTCTCATGCGTAATTTGAACTACACACACCAAGATGATCGGGTGAGATCATCAGATTTCGGCAGAGGCGCCAAATTGCGCATGCCTAGTTTTAAGAAAGAAGCTCAAGTGCTCATCTGCGTAACTTGAACAAATGGGGGCGGTTCAAGGCTTTCATGCGTACTTGAACTGCACACACCAAGATGATCGGGTCAGGATCATCAGATTTCGGCAGAGGCGCCAAATTGCGCATGCCTAGCTTTAAGTATGAAGTTCAAGTGCTCATCTGCGTAACTTGAACAAATGGGGGCGGTTCAAGGATCTCATGCGTAACTTGAACTTCACACACCAAGATGATCGGGTCAGGATCATCAGATTTCGGCAGAGGCGTCAAATTGCGCATGCCTAGCTTTAAGCAAGAAGTTCAAGTGCTCATCTGCGTAACTTGAACAAGTGGATGGTTATACTCCTAGTGATCTGGACCAGATGTGATAGTTACTCTGTCATCATTCTGGTTTATTTCAAGCATAGTATTTCTTCAGAAATTTGCCGTTGATCGGCATCATCATTCTATCGCCGTTCTGATTCATTAAGCGATAGGCTCCACTAGAGTATACCGTCTCCACAACAAACGGTCCTTCCCACTTGGGTTTAAATTTACCCTTAGTCTTGTGGGTTAGAATCATTGGCCTTTTAATAGCCAGGACCAAGTCTCCTTGTTTAAAGGTCCTTGGTTTAATGTTCTTATTGAACGTTTTTGAGATTCGGGCTTGATACAACTCAATTTGTTGCTGAGCCATGAGACGTTTTTCATCTAACGCCTCTAGTTCTTGCAATCTTTGTTGATGGCGCTCTTCTGTCGTCATCTTTGTTGCTAAGGCCACTCTCAAAGATGGTATCTGGATTTCAAGAGGCAAGACGGCCTCACTTCCATAAACCAAGGAGAATGGGGTAGTTTTTATCGGGGTGCGAACTATGGTGCGATAAGCCCAAACACTCTCCCAGCTTTTCATCCCAGTCCCTCTTGTTGGAAGAGACAAACTTTCGGAGGAGTTTAATGATCGTCTTGTTGAAAGCTTCGGCCAATCCATTTGTCGCGGGATTATATGGCGTTGAAGCAATATCTTTGATTTTGAACTTATCACAGAATCTGGAGAATTCCTGGCTAATGAATTGCGGTCCATTATCATGAATGATCCTTCGGGGGACGCCAAAATGGTAAATGACATGATACTTGATGAACTTAATCACATATGTCGTCTGCACCTCTCTCATGGGCACGGCTTCGGCCCATCTTGAAAAATAATCGGTTATTGCAAGAATAAACCGATGTCCTCTGGATGACGGGGGAGTTATTGGCCCCATAATATCCATTCCCCATGCCTCAAATGGCCAACTAGCAACGGTATTGTGCAATTATTCTGGGGTTGATAAATAAAATTGGCATGTACTTGGCATGCATGGCACCGTTTAGCGTATGTCATTGCCTTTGTAATCATCTTCGGCCAGTAGTATCCCAGTCTTCTTATGCGGTCCCTGAGTTTTGGACGGGGCTGATGAGCTTCACACACTCCATCATGTGTTTCCTTCAGCACTTCATCTGCTTCTGCAGCGTAGCAGCAGATCATCACTTGACTTTTTATATAAAGTTTGAAGTGTACGATCAAAGTAGAATCTCGGGGCCTTCCTCTTTATCGAGGCGGCTTCCTTTGGATCCTCTGGGAGTATCCCATATAGGGCGTAATCTATAAATGGAAATCGCCAATCTCGGAGTTCCAGTATTAAGCCAATCTGGCACACATCTTTGATTTGGAATACCGTATTTAGGTGGAGAAGCTCTCTGCTACCAATAATGACGCTTTTAGCTTCACCCGGCGGGATCGCCAATGTTGCAGCTAACGCAGAAAGAGCATCTGCATAGACGTTCTCATTCCGAGATATATAATATATATATAATTGTTCAAAATATCCTGCTAGCTCAATAGCTAGCTGATGATAGGGGATGAGGGTTTCATGTCTGACTTCATACTCACCCGTCATCTGGTTGACGATGAGCTTAGAGTCTCCATATGCCTCTAAATAATTCACCCCCAGTTGCAGAGCCATTTTTAAGCCGATAATGAGCGCGTTGTATTCCGCCACATTATTCGTGCACGGTTCTGTTAATGAGTAACCGTTAGGCAATATATGTTTATGTAGGGATATTAGCACAACCCCCACTCCAGCAGCATATCGTCTGACAGCACCATCAAAGAACATTTGCCATGCTTGTTCTTTGCTAACTGTGTTGACCTCTGACGTCTGTTTGGATTTGCACCAAATTGGATGGTCTGCAAGGAAATCGGCAATCGCCTGTCCCTTCATGGCTTTTAGAGGGACGAAGTATATATCATATGGCGATAGCAATAATGCCCATTTTGCTAATCCGCCATTTAAGGATCCTGGTTTTGTCATCAGAATTTTCAAGGGATTAACCCGTGAGATGACATGTATCGTTTGCCCTGAAAGATAGTGTCGCATTTTCTAAACAACGAACACTAGGGCTAAACATTCTTTTTCGATCGGGGTACACCGACGCTCGGCTCCTATCATTGTCCTACTTAAGTAATAGAGGGCGTGTTCATGGACATGCTCATTATACTGAGCAAGTAATGCTCCTAAAGCCTCGTCCATGGCCCTTACATATATAAGAAATGGCTGTCCAGGTACGGATGCCATGAGGACAGGAGGTTTAATAAGATATTCTTTGAGATCGTCAAACGCCTGTTGACATGCCTCATCCCATACGAAAGAAACCCCTTTCTTCATGAGTCTGGAGAACGGTTGGCATCGCCCTGATAAATTGGAGATGAAGCGCCGGATATAGGCTAACTTTTCTTGTAACCCCCTTAATTCCTTAAGATTGCGGGGCGGTGGCATTTCACTGATCGCTTTCACCTTTTCGGGGTCAAGGAAAATTCCTTTTGAGGTTACTACGAACCCAAGGAATTTCCCGCTGGACACCCCCATAAAAGACTTAGTGGGATTCATCTTCAGATGGTGTTTTCGCATAAGATCGAAAACCGTTCTTAAATCGTGAAGATGATCTTCTTTGTTTTTGCTTTTGACCGCTAAGTCATCCACATAACACTCCACTGTTTTGCGCAGGTATTCTTTGAATATGACACTTATCGCTCGTTGTGACACTTATCGCTCGTTGGTAGGTGGCGCCGGCGTTCTTCAATCCGAAAGGCATCACTGTATAACAGTATACCCCCAACGGCGTTCTGAAAGCCGTGTACTTTTCATCATCTGGGTGCATTTTAATCTGGTTATATCCTGAGAAGCTATCCATAAAGGACATTCTCTCATAACCACAAGTATCATCAATCATCACATCGGTGATGGGGAATGGAAATTCATCTTTAGGACATGCAGCGTTCAGATCTCGAAAATCGATGCATATCCGGATTTTGCCGTTCTTCTTACGAACCGGCACTATGTTAGACACCCAATCAGGATGCTGTTCTTCACGGATGAATCCGGATTTTATAAGCTTGCTGACCTCGGCAACTATTGCCTCCATCAATTCCGGTCGAAAATACCTTTGTTGTTGTTTAACTGGTTTGGCGTCTTATTTAATATTTAACCGGTGTGTGGCAATTTGAGGGTCAAGTCCGGGCATGTCTTCATAACTCCATGCGAACACGTCTATATATTCTTTGATAAGAGATAAAGTTCCTCCTTTTCCAAAGGAGTTAGCGTGTCGCTTATGAAGATGGGTTTCGGATTTTCTTCTTTTCCCATATTAACTTGTACCAATTTGTCTTCTGTAAGCGGGTCACGCTGTTCAAAGCGGACATCCCAGAAAGTGTCCATATGCTTAGCCCAGGAATCATCTTGAACATCAATTGGTTCCTCGTGGCTTTCTGGTGCGGCTGAAACCATATTGGCTGTCAAAGATTGAAACCAGGCGCCGGTACTTATATCTGAGTCATGGTCAAGTGGGTTTAAATCCTCATCGGATGAAGATCTTTCTTCATTTTGACATGGTGGTGCGGGAGGAGTCGATACATAGCCCAACCCCCTGCGAGTCTTTTGATAATAGTCTGGGCTCTTTCCTCTCGGTCTAAATGAGGGTATAAGATTCCGTCGCCCTTTTCCAAAGTTTAATCCCGATTTCTGGGTGAGATTATAACCCATCTTCTCCATCATTTGCCGGGATTTCTGTTCATATAAGTGAAATTGAGGTGATGTTTGTTCATCACTTTCACTGCTTTGTCTTTATCGAGGTGACGTAATTACCCTGCCGAACATGATCGGCCTCTGGGACCCCTGTCGAGAAGGCACTTCAAAGAAGTGACCTTGTCCCTCAGTTATTTTTGATTGAGAGAGGACGGATGACCTGAGGGGCAAATGGTATGCTGCCAGAACTTCAAGTTCGGACAGGCCATCCACTTCAGTGGACGTACAAGAGGGTTCAGATTCAGTAGTTACAACATGCTCGTAGACTAACTTTATGTTTTCATTGATAATCCACTCTTCCTCTATTACATCAGCTACATTATAATCAAGACTCAAACTAAAATCTAAGTGAGGGTTGATTTCATAATCACCCCCATCGTCTTCTTCAGGAAGCTCGTACTCAGTATCCGCCTCATTGCCGCTTTCGTCAGGCTTTTGAGGCTTACTAAGATCATCATTGGAGACTTCGTGGGCTGGCTTGTAGAGCAAAGCATCTGTGAAGTAATTTTCCAGCCCTTTAAATGGTTGCTTATCTGCAACTAGTGTCCGGACTTCTCTTTCTTCATCGCAGTATTTCATGCATTGGTGGAGAGTCGACGGGACTATCATGTAAGCGTGGATCCAAGGCCGTCCCAGTAAAATATTGTAGGAGGTATCTGCATCAATAACGTAGCATGTGACCTCCGTCCTTAAGTCTCCAATTTAGCACCGCAATCGGATTTTGCCAAGAGGATAGCTATTGTTAGCATTGAATCCGTAGATAGTAGTATTTGTAGGCGTCAAACGATGAGGAGATATTCCCAATAGTTGCGTTAGCCTTATGGGAATAACGCTTAGTGCAGACCCCGGATCGATTTGGATGCGTTCCACCTTGGTGGATCTGACATATCCGGTGAAATATAAAGGCCTGTTATGCTTTATATTGCTTACCTGCATATCCTCCGGAGAGAAGGTAATTTGTGGGACCTGCCTCCTTACTTGATGACAGCTGGGGCAAGAGTCCTGTTCCTCATCGGCCGGCTCGACAATCTGAGCTAAGAATGACTCAGAGTCTGTCAGGGCCTCTCTTAATGCTTCACGTGTTGATTTTGATAATCATAGCAACTCATATAGTGACTCGAGCTGGAATATTTGCCAGCTAAGCTATTATATCAAACTTGAAGGTAGTATCTTTGACTTCTTCATCTTTTCCAGGGTTTTTCTAGAAGCGAAGACCTTTCTGCTTTGCAGGCTTGCCGAGTTCCGCATATATATCTTTCGGGTTTACTCTGGTGTAGTCCTTGAGATATGTTTTTCCAGACTGAGTGCCGGAAGGGCCCACCCCATCTTGATGAGTGGCAATGGCTTCGGGCTCCTCTTCAGAGTCTGTAATGCCCCTGCAATGTATTCATCTTTTATTTCTGCGGAGATAGCATTACTAGTCCGCTTTTTCTTTCGACCCCCTGTGGTTGTCCATTGTTCGTCCTGTAGCAAATCAGGGTGGACCTACATGACTTCCCCCTTCTGAGTTGTTATGGGGACAAGTCCTTCTTGAGCCTTCCTATGAGGGTCAAGGTTCTTCCCAACCAATTTACCCTTTGGAATTGGGGTCACCCCTGCGGGGAACTCATGAGTTCCAACCACTATAGTTGCCATGTTGGCAGTGATCTTCTTTTGCTCCTCTTTAAGCGTCAGAACTCCAGCTTCTATTAGTACTTGGATTCTATTCTTTAGAGGGTAACAATCCTTAGTAGGGTGTCCAACATTTCGGTGGTAGATGCAATAATTGGGGTCGTTGGTTTTACCAGCGTCCTCCGGTTTCCTATTCTCCGGGAGTTTCAACATTCCCTTTCTCAGGAATAGGTGGAAGAGTGTAGGCGTTTGTTCTGCCTTGAAAGTATAGGTCCTCTCTTGTTGAGGCCTATTTTGTCTCGTGCCCTTCTGATTTTTGTGCTTCGAGTTTGGTGGAGGATTTGTCTTCTGTGGAGCTGCCTCTGATGCCATTGCCGCTTTACCTTTATTTTTATTGTTATTTTGGGCGTATGGCCTACTACTTCCAGTATTTCTTGATCCCCGAGATTCTTCAACTCGACGAATCAAATCTTCGATTTGCTCTCCCTGTTTGAGCAAATCCCTCAATGTTTTAGACTCTACGGCCCCCATTTTTAGGAGCACGTTAGTCTTAAGATTATGTCGACATGTTTCGACTAGAGTTTCCTGGACCATTCTGTGTTTGCAATGCACAGACTTCTCCCGGAACCTTTCTATGAAGTCTTTCACTGTTTCTTGTTCCCCTTGTTTAGTTGTAAGGAGGGAATGAACCGTAATTTCGGTATCATCCTCAAAGAAACGTGAGAGAAATAGTTTCTCAATATCAAACCAGATATTAATAGTACCTGGGGATAGCTGCATAAACCAAGAAAAGGCAGGCCCTCGCAAGGTACTTGCGAATACCTTGGTCATTATCGGGTCATTACCCATCAAATGTCCTGCTTGGGACAAGAAGTAATAAATGTGTTGACTGGGAGATCCCTTCTCGTCATATGGCTCTAGCTTGAGCAGTTTATATTTTTGAGGGTATGGTACCATATCCCATTCAGGTGGATATGGTCTTGAGACCCCCGATTCTTTCAACTCCTTTTTATGCATTAGCGCTTCGAGTTGATCTTGCAATTTTTCTATTTTCTCTCCATGTGGATTATGAAAAGAAAATCTATCCTCGTCCTCGTGCATCGAGTGGGCTTTCTCTTCTTTTTCTTCTTCATTCATTTTATTGAATAGAGTTTCTTTGCCCTTTTTGGCATTATCCTCAACAAATTTTGAGAGCATCATTTTAAGATCTTCAATCATCTTTTGTTGCTCTCGAATTATTTTTTCTTGAGCTTCAAATCTCTGATTGATGTCGTCAGATTTATCCGCCATATGTGATGCTGATTTTTGTAGCCGAGATGATGCAGAGGAACGAGGTGAAGGTATAGCTGAGTTATCGCTGTCATCGTCATAAGAACCTTTTATAAGCCTCTTATAGTTTCGAGGCGGGACGACTCTTGATTTAAGTCGAGTGATATGTTGAGGTTTTTCATCACTCGATTCTGAATCATCATCCGTCTTTATAATCTTCTTCCCTTTTCCCACCATATTGGAGGTTACAGCTCTCCATTCTTTTAGGGAAGCGGTTTTTGTCTTCTTAGTAGGGTTCTTGTCCGACTCGGTTAATCAGTCGAACACCGATACCCTGCTCTTGCTGCAGCCACAGTTGTCCATTACAGCGGATACCGCTGTCATAAGCTGCTGGCAGTGACAGACAGGTTCAGCTTGAACTTGTTCTATGCCTCTCTTCTTGGATATATACTCCCTGAGGTCAGTGACCTTAATCATGGAGTCGTGGGACCCATCCAACTTTTGAGAGGGTCTAGGAACCCACTGAAGCTTCTTAGGATCACTGGAGTCCAGTTCTGGTCCACTGACGCGACGATCAGCCCTGATTCTGTAGTCGGTTTGATCTACGCGGAGCTGAAAGATAGCTTCGCGTTTTGGAGCGCGGGGCTGAAAATTAGCCTCGCGTTTTGCTACGCTAGCCTCGCGTTTTGCTACGCTGGCTTGACGTTTCTTCAGAAGTTTCTCTTCTGGAATCTTAGACCCGCATGGAAGAAAATTCCTGCATGCTGGCTTATTCTTGTGTTTAACACAAATTATAACTTCGCGTCTAGCGCGATTTTTACGATTGACGACAATATGCCAATCATCTTCACGATTTACACGGAGGTGAGGTATCTTGCATTTCTCGCAAGTACTACTGGCTTCGCGTTTCTCGCTAAGCTCAGTATTAGCCTCGCGTTGAGAATCATACGCTGGCTGTAAGGAAATTTTATTCTTGCATTTCTCGCGAGTGTAAGAAATCTTGGGTTTATCGCAAGTGCTACTGGCTTCGCGTTTATCGCCAAGCCCAGTAGTAGCCTCGCATGGAAAATCATATGCTGGCTTTAAGGAGATTTTATACTTGCGTTTCTCGCGAGTGTCAGAAATTTTGCGACTGGCGCAAATCTTACTAGTTTCGCGTTTCTCGCTAAGCTCAGTAATAGTCTCGCGCGGAGTATCACACGTTGTTCACCGCAAAATTTTTACTTCCTTCCATTGAATACAACTTAGATTACAATGAAAGTGAATAAGATAAAAGAAAGAACAAACGAGAGGATTTTATATCTCAATCTCTCTCTTTTACAATGATTTGTGGGATCTGTGGCGATTGGATCTGTCAAGCAGCTCCTTTGGACAATCTGACATCAAACTCTTCTCTCTTGAAGATGGCGGCCGACTGTAGATGATCTTTTTTTCTCTGCTCTTCACGAATCCAAGGCTCTATGCGTAACTCGAATTCTCCAAGATACTAAAAAGATGATCCGAAAAGATCCCTAGGGCTTCCTCAAAGGGGTATTTATAGCCCTCGGTTGATGAAAGAGTTTCTATTTGGATAGAATTTGTACTCATCAAGGATTCCAATCAAATATCTTAGTTTTGATTTTAATCTCTTGATTTAGAGTTCTGATCAGACTTAATTTGGATATTTGGATAAGCTCAAATCATAATCTCAATCAATTTGAGATTCTGGTTATTTGCTCACGCGGAGATAATCTCGCTAAAACGCAGAGCTACTGAACCAGAACACGAAACTAACGCGGAGCTATTAAACATCTCCTCGTTTTGTTCAAACGCGAGGTTAAAGTAGCCAAACGCGGGGCTGTGGAGTTAGCTCCGCGTTCAGTTGTGGAAAACTCTATTTACTTAGAAATTTTCACTGCCAACAGAACCCCTCCAAAGTTTTCAAAATGGCTTAGAACTTAGCAAATTTTGAAATACTTTGGATCTTTAAACGCATAGTTAAAATACCAAGTTTATCTCGCGTTTTGTTCACTTGCGGAGCTAATAGCTTCTCTTCTTTCAGTGAAATGAGTAATTACATCATTAATTACCCCGAACTTCTGTGCCGGATACCAAGAGACGAATCATCTGTTTAAATAGAGTCTTTGACTCGTCTTTTTCTTCATTTCATCCGAGAGAGAAAAATTCAGGGAATCAGAGTTCCGGTCGACCGAGCGGCTCATGCAAGAGAGCGATTTCGCGCGGATTCCGTCCATTCTTCCATGGATTTTTATCATTAGAATGTCATCTAAGAAGAGTACGGCATTGCACACTTCCTCATCATCGGCGGCCGAAGGAATGATCACAACGGCGAACCAGTTTATGCCATGTCCACTAGCAGTAAAAATCTTAATTTTTGTACTCCTTAGAACAACTTTGGAGTGTTTGGTTCGGTTTAAACCGACAAACCACTTCTTTTACCGGCGAGATCGCCGTTTTCCGGCCGTAAGGCTCGGAAGAGAATGAGAAGACGGAGAAGAACTCTGGTCTTCTTCTACGCGAAGTTATCGCGTCATCCTCGCGTTTTGAACCGCGGGGCTATCTTGGTTAGCAATCGCGTTTGAACAGCGAGGCTATTTTGATTAGCAGTCGCGTTTGAACCGCGAGGCTATTTCTTCATCTGCACGCGGAGTTATCTTTAGCTCCGCGTTCTGATACTTAGAAGATTTTTTCAAGCTTTATCAAATTTTCTTCTAATTTTTTACTCTCCTTCTGCAGTGGGGTACTCGGACCAGATCCTTTTTGGAGAGGAGTGTATATGGCTCTACCTGTCTTCATCAGCCAAAGTAACTCTAAGGAAGCCAGAAGTATATGCTTTACAACATAGTTGCAGGTTTCAAGTTCTGGCTCCAAAAAGATAAACTTTTGAAGGAGTTACAAGAACTCTGTGGCAGCTCATTAAGTTTTCTTGCAGACCATTTCTATTAGATGACAATCTCTGTTGCTTTCCAAAGCGATGGAGATGATCATCTAAGGACTTGTAGCATGTCGAATCCAACTTGTGCATCTTCATTTAGGATTCTTGTAGCAGTATTTTCAGATAATCCACTAAGAGTTTTAAACAGATCATAGTTGACATTTGCAGAGGAGATCTTTTGTATGTGAACCATGGATTTGAGCTTCAACACCCCGTGGAGGAGTCTCACCGTTAGGCCATTGATGAGTCGATGAATTTGTAGAAGATTTTGAGAGAGTTATAACTCCCTCTTCTTTTGTAATCCTTTTGTTTTATGAATAAAGGCAAAAAAAAAATTTCTCTCTCTATCTGTTGGCTACAAGAATCTTGCTTGCACAACAAATAGATGGTTTGTAATTTTGATAAAACAATCTAAGGCTCATCTGCGTAACTTAGATTATTAATACCAAGATGATCGGGTAAGGATTTTTTAACTTAGATGGAAGTGCCTAATTGCACATGCCCAAGTCAAATCGGGGGCGGCTCAAGGCTCACCAAGATGATTGGATGAGAATCACCAGATTTCGACAGAGGTGTCTAATTGCATATGCTAAGAATTTTATGAAGAAGTCCAAGTGCTCATATGCGTAACTTGGATAAGTGGAGGCGGTTCAAGGCTCAACTGCATAACTTGAACTGGGTTCACCAAGATGATCGGATCAGGATCTCCAGATTTTGGTCAGACGTGCTCAATTGCACATGCCAAGAATTTTATGAAGAATTCCAAGTGCTCATATGAGTAACTTGGATAAGTAGAGGCGGTTCAAGGCTCAACTGCATAACTTGAACTGGGCACACCAAGATGATTGGATGAGAATCACCAGATTTTGGTCAGAGGTGCGCAATTGCACATGCCAAGAATTTTATGAAGAATTCCAAGTGCTCATATGAGTAACTTGGATAAGTGGAGGCGGTTCAAGGCTCAACTGCGTAACTTGAACTGGGCACACCAAGATGATTGGATGAGAATCACCAGATTTTGGCAGAGGTGTCTAATTGCACATGCCAAGAATTTTATGAAGACGTCCAAGTGCTCATATGCGTAACTTGGATAAGTGGAGGCGGTTCAAGGCTCAACTGCGTAACTTGAACTGGGCATACCAAGATGATCAGGTCAGGATCATCAGATTTTGGTCAAATGTGCTCAATTTCACATGCCAAGAATTTTATGAAGAAGTCCAAGTGCTCATATGCGTAACTTGGATAAGTGGAGGCGGTTCAAGAATCAACTGCGTAACTTGAACTGGGCACACCAAGATGATCGGGTCAGAATCATCAGATTTTGGTCAGAGGTGCTCAATTGCACATGCCAAGAATTTTATGAAGAAGTCCAAGTGCTCATATGCGTAACTTGGATAAGTGGAGGCGGTTCAAGGCTCAACTGCGTAACTTGAACTGGGCACACCAAAATGATCGGGTCAGGATCATCATATTTTGGTCAGCGGTGCTCAATTGCACATGCCAAGAATTTTATGAAAAAGTCCAAGTGTTCATATGCGTAACTTGGATAAGTGGAGGTGGTTCAAAGCTCAACTGCGTAACTTGAACCGGGCACACCAAGATGATTGGATGAGAATCACCAGATTCTGGTCAGAGGTGCTCAATTGCACATGCCAAGAATTTTATGAAGAAGTCCAAGTGCTCATATGCGTAACTTGGATAAGTGGAGGCGGTTCAAGACTCAACTGCGTAACTTGAACTGGGCACACCAAGATGATCGGGTCAAGATCATTAGATTTTGGTCAGAGGTGCTCAATTGCACATGCCAAGAATTTTATGAAGAAGTCCAAGTGCTCATATACGTAACTTGGATAAGTGGAGGCGGTTCAAGGCTCAACTGCGTAACTTGAACTGGGCACACCAAGATGATCGGGTCAGGATTATCAGATTTTGGTCAGAGGTGCTTAATTGCACATGCCAAGAATTTTATGAAGAATTCCAAGTGCTCATATGCGTAACTTGGATAAGTGGATGATCATACTCCTTGGGATCTGAACCAGATGTGACAGTTACTGTGTCTTCATTCTGGTTTAGTTTAAGCATAGTATTTCTTCATAAATTTGCCGTTGATCGGCATCATCATTCTATCGCCTTTCTGATTCATTAAGCGATAGGCTCCACTAGAGTATACGGTCTCCACAACAAACGGTCCTTCCCACTTGGGTTCAAATTTACCCTTAGTTTTGTGGGTTAGAACCATTGGCCTTTTAATAGCCAGAACCAAGTCTCCTTATTTAAAGGTCCTTGGTTTAACGCTCTTATTGAACGTTTTCGAGATTCGAGCTTGATACAACTCAATTTGTTGCTGAGCCCTGAGACGTTTTTCATCTAACGCCTCTAGTTCTTGCAATCTTTGTTGATGACGCTCTTATGTCGTCATCTTTGTGGCTAAGGCCACTCTCAAAGATGGTATCTGGATTTTAAGAGGCAAGACGGCCTCACTTCCGTAAACCAAAGAAAACAGGGTAGTTTTTGTCGGGGTGCGAACGGTGGTGCGATAAGCCCACAAACATTCTCCCAGCTTTTCATCCCAGTCTCGTTTGTTGTAAGAGACGAACTTCCGAAGGAATTTAATAATCGTTTTGTTAAAAGCTTCGGCTAACCCATTTGCCGTGGGGTTATATGGTGTTGAAGCAATATCTTTAATTCTGAATTTATCGCAGAATCTTGAGAATCCCTGGCTGACGAATTGCGGCCCATTATCATGAATGATCTTTCGGGGGACGCCAAAACGGTAAATGACATGATGCTTAATGAACTTAATCGCATATGTCGTTTTTACTTCTCTCATGGGCACGGCTTCGGCACATCTTGAAAATAATCAGTTATTGCAAGAATAAACCGATGTCCTCTAGATGACGGGAGAGTTATTGGCCCCACAATATCCATTCCCCATGCCTCAAACAGCCAACTAGCAACAGTGTTGTGCAAGTATTCTGGGGGTTAATGAATAAAATTTGGCATGTACTTGGCATGCATGGCACCGTTTAGCGTATGCCATTGTCTCAGTAATCATGTTTGGCCAGTAGTATCTCAGCCTTCTTATGCGGTCTCTGAGTTTTGGACCGGGCTGATGAGCTCCACAAACTCCATCATGTGTTTCTCTCAGCATTTCATCTGCTTCTGCTTTTGATATGCAGCGTAATAACTGACCATCTCTTGACTTTCTATATAAAGTCTGAAGTTTATGATCAAAATAGAATCTCGGGGCCTTCCTCTTTATCGAGGCAGCCTCCTTTGGATCTTCTGGCAGTATCCCATACAGAGCGTAATCTATGAATGGAAATCGCCAATCACGAGGTTCTAGCATTAAGCCTGTCTGGCACACTTCCTTGATTTGGAATACCGTATCTGGGTGGAGGAGTTCTCTGCTACCAATAGTGATACTTTTAGCTTCGCCCGGAGGGATCGCGAATGTTGTAGCTAGTGCAGCAAGAGCATCTGCATAGACGTTCTCATTCCGAGATATATGATAAATATAAAACTGCTCGAAGTATCCTGCTAGCTCGATGGCTAGCTGATGATAGGGGATGAGGGCTTTATGTCTGACTTCATACTCTCCTATCATTTGGTTGACAATGTGTTTAGAGTCTCCATAAGCCTCTAGATAGTTCACCCCCAGTTGCAGAGCTATTTTTAAGCCGATAATGAGCGCGTTATATTCAGCCACATTATTCGTGCACGGTTCTGTTAATGAGTAACCGCTAGGCAATATATGTTTATGTGAGATATTAGCACAATCCCCACTCCAGCAGCAGATCGTCTGGCAGCACCATCAAAGAACATTTTCCATGATTGTTCTTTACTAGCTGTGTTGACCTTTGTCGTCTGTTTGGAATTGGACCAGATTGGATGGTCTGCTAGGAAATCAGCGATCGCCTGTCCCTTCATGGCTTTTTGAGGGACGAAGTATATATCATATGGCGATAGCAATAATGTCCATTTCGCCAATCGGCCGTTTAAGGATCCCGGTTTTGTCATCAGGAATTTCAAGGGGTTGACCCGTGATATGACATGAATTGTTTGCCCTAAAAGATAGTGTCGCATTTTCTGAATGGCGAACACTAGGGCTAAACATTCTTTTTCGATCGGGGTATACCGACACTCGGCTCCTATCATTGTCCTGCTTAAGTAATACAGGGTGTGTTCATGGCCGTGCTCATTATACTGAGCAAATAATGCTCCTAACGCATCATTCATGGCCCTTACATATATAAGAAATGGCTGCCCAGGGGTCGGTGCCATAAGAACAGGAGGTTTAGTAAGGTATTCTTTGAGATCGTCAAACGCCTGTTGACGTGCCCCATCCCATACGAAAGAAACCCCTTTCTTCATGAGTCTGGAGAACGGTTGGCATCGCCCTGATAGATTAGAGATGAAGCGCCGGATATAGGCTAACTTTCCTTTTAACCCCCTTAATTCCTTAAGATTGCGGGGCGGTGGCATTTCACTAATCGCTTTCACCTTTTCGGGGTCAAGGAAAATTCCTCTCGAGGTTATTACAAATCCAAGGAATTTTCTGCTGGACACCCCCATAAAAGACTTAGTGGGATTCATCTTCAGATGATATTTTCGCATAACATCGAAGACTGTTCTTAAGTCATGCAGGTGATCTTCTTTGTTCTTGCTGCAGCAACAATTATTCATCACAGCAGATACTGCTGTCATAAACTGCTCGTAATGACAAATAGGATCAGATTAAACTTGATCTATGCCCCTTTTCTTGGTTAAGTATTCTCTGAGGTCAGTGGTTTTGAATATGGAATTGTGGGGGCCATTCATCTGTTGAGAGGGTCCAGGAGCCCACTGAAGCTTCTTGAGATCACTAGAGTCCAGTTCTGGTCCATTAGTGTGACGATCAGCCCTGATTTTGTATTCGGGTTGATTTGCGCGGAGCTAAAAGATAGCTCCGTGTTTTGCATTGTGGGGCTGAGAAATAGCCTCGCGTTTTGGAATGCTAGCCTCGCGTTTTATGCTGGCTTGACGTTTTTGCATAAGGTTATCTTCTGGAATATTAGCCTCGCGTGGAAGAAAATTCTTGAATGCTGGCTTACTCTTGCGATTAACGCAAGTCATAACTTCGCATTTAACGCGATTTTTGCGATTAACGCAAATTTGCCAATCATCTTCGCGATTTACGCGAAGGTAAAGAAGCTTGCGATTAACGCAATTTTCACTGTCTTTGCGATTAACGCTAAGATCAGTTTTAGCCTCACGTGGAGAATCACCATCACACGCTGGCTCTATCAATATTTTATCCTCGTGATTAATGCGAGCTTTTCTGGTTTCAAGTCCAGATACAATAGCCTTGCGTGGAGAATCATACGCTGGCTTGTCCTTGCGATTAACGCAAATTTTGCTGTCTTTGCGATTAACGCTAAGATCAGTTTTAGCCTCGCGTGGAGAATCACCATCACACGCTGGCTCTATCAATATTTTATCCTCGCGATTAACGCGAGCTTTTCTGATTTCAAGTCCAGATACAATAGCCTTGCGTGGAGAATCACACGCTGGCTTGCCCTTGCGATTAACGCAAATTTTGCTGTCTTTGCGATTAACGCTAAGATCAGTTTTAGCATCGCGTGGAGAATCACCATCACACGCTGGCTCTATCAATAATTTATCCTCACGATTAATGCGAGCTTTTCTGGTTTCAAGTCCAGATACAATAGCCTTGCGTGGAGAATCACACGCTGATTTGCCCTTGCGATTAACGCAAATTTTGCTGTCTTTGCGATTAATGCTAAAATCAGTTTTAGCCTCGCGTGAAGAATCACCATCACACGCTGGCTCTATCAATATTTTATCCTCGCGATTAACGCGAGCTTTTCTGGTTTCAAATCCAGATACAATAGCCTTGCGTGGAGAATCACACGCTGGCTTGTCCTTGCGATTAACGCAAATTTTGCTGTCTTTGCGATTAACGCTAAGATCAATTCTAGCCTCGCGTGGAGAATCACCATCACACGCTGGCTCTATCAATATTTTATCCTCGCGATTAACGCGAGCTTTTCTGATTTCAAGTCGAGATACAATAGCCTTGCGTGGAGAATCACACACTAGCTTGTCCTTGCGATTAACGCAAATTTTGCTGTCTTTGCGATTAACGCTAAGATCAGTTTTAGCTTCGCGTGGAGAATCACCATCACACGCTGGCTCTATCAATATTTTATCCTCGCGATTAACGCGAGCTTTTCTAGTTTCAAGTCCAGATACAATAGCCTTACGTGGAGAATCACACGCTAGCTTGTCCTTGCGATTAACTCAAATTTTGCTGTCTTTGCGATTAACGCTAAGATCAGTTTTAGCCTCGCGTGGAGAATCACCATCACACGCTGGCTCTATCAATATTTTATCCTTGCGATTAACGCGAGCTTTTCTGGTTTCAAGTCCAGATACAATAGCCTTGCGTGGAGAATCACACACTGGCTTGTCCTTGCGATTAACGCAAATTTTGTTGTCTTTGCGATTAACGCTAAGATCAGCCTTCGCCTCGCGTGGCGAATCACCATCACACGCTGGCTCTAAGAGAAGTTTATCCTTGCATTTTATGCGAGCATCAGAAATTTTGCGTTTATCGCAAGTTGTAATGGCTTCGCGTCTATCGCTAAGCTCAGTAGTAGCTTCGCGTGGAGAATCACACGCTGGCTTTAAGGAGATTATATCCTCGCGATTATTCACGAGTATCAAAAATCATGCGTTTATCGCAAGTTGTACTGGCTTCGCGTTTATCGCTAAGCTCAATAGTAGCCTCGCATGGAGAATCACACGCTGGTTTTAAGGAGATTATATCCTCGCGATTAATCGCGAGTGTCAAAAATCTTGCGTTTATCGCAAGTTGTACTGGCTTCGCGTTTATCGCTAAGCTCAGTAGTAGCCTCACGTGGAGAATCGCACGCTGGCTTTAAGAAGATTATATCCTCGCGATTAATCGCGAGTGTCAAAAATCTTGCGTTTATCGCAAGTTGTACTGGCTTCGCGTTTATCGCTAAGCTCAGTAGTAGCCTCGCATGGAGAATCACATGCTGGTTTTAAGGAGATTATATCCTCGCGATTAATCGCGAGTGTCAAAAATCTTGCGTTTATCGCAAGTTGTACTGGTTTCGTGTTTATCGCTAAGCTCAGTAGTAGTCTCGCGTGGAGAATCACACGCTGGTTTTAAGGAGATTATTTTATACTCGCATTTCTCGCGAGTGTTAGAATTTTTGCGATTATCGCAAGTACTATTGGCTTTGCGTTTATCGCTAAGCCGAGTCATAGCCTCGCGTGGAAAATCACACGCTGGCTCAACCTTGCGATCAACGCAAGTTGCAACTTCACATTTTACGCGATCATAACTGGTCTTGCGATTAACGCGAGCCAGTTTGCGAGGGACCATAGCCTCGCATTCTGTGAAGTTAGCCTCACGTTCAAAGCGGGCTTTGAGGGCCTTCCGCCTAGCTCTCTGATTTCTATTTCGGATTTGGGTTCTGGTCAATCCAGTTCCCGAGCTTTCTCCGACAGTAAAGAGGCCATCCTTCGCTAGGATTTCCTGGCCAAATAGCGGCTCTATAGCCGCGGTCTCCAAGTATTCCCGTTTATTGGTGGATTCCTTTTTACCCGTTGCTCGGGTATTGGAGCGCAGCACGCGACGATAGCGGCGTGTCTCAGACAGGTCACCTGATTCGGAGGAGAGATACTCCTCATACTTCTATTGGTCGATTTCAACAACCAACATTTCTACGTCGGATCCAATCTTATTGACGTCGGATTGCGCGACAATCTCTTCTTCGGTGAAAGAGACAGCTCCCACTGTGGTCGCCAGTTTGTTCGCCGCAAAAGTTTTGCTTCCTTCCATTGAATACAACTTAGATTACAATGAAAGTGAACAAGATAAAAGAAAGAACAAACGAGAGGATTTTATATCTCAATCTCTCTCTTTTACAATGATTTGTGGGATCTGTGGCGATGGGATCTGTCAAGCAGCTCCTTTGGACGATCTGACGTCAAACTCTTCTCTCTTGAAGATGGCGGCCGACTGTAGATAATCTTTTCTTCTCTGCTCTTCACGAATCCAAGGCTCTATACGTAACTCGAATTCTCCAAGATGCTAAAAATATGATCCGAAAAGATCCCTAGGGCTTCCTCAAAGGGGTATTTATAGCCCTCGATTGATGAAAGAGTTTTTATTTGGATAGAATTTGTACTCATCAAGGATTCCAATCAAATATCTTAGTTTTGATTTTAATCTCTTGATTTAGAGTTCTGATCGGACTTAATTTGGATATTTGGATAAGCCCAAATCATAATCTCAATCAATTTGAGATTCTGGTTATCTGCTCACGCGGAGATAATCTCGCTAAAACGCGGAGCTATTGAACCAGAATGTAGAACTAACGCAGAGCTATTAAACATCTCCTCGTTTTGTTCAAACGCGAGGCTAAAGTGGCCAAACGCAGGGCTGCAGAGTTAGCTCCGCGTTCAGTTGTGGAAAACTCTATTTACTTAGAAATTTTCACTGCCAACACACGCTGGCTTTTCCTTGCGATCAACGCAAGTTGTAACTTCGCATTTAACGCGATAATGACTGTTCTCACGATTAGCACGAGTCAGTTTGCAAGGGACCATAGCCTCGTGTTCTTTGATGTTAGCTCCGCGTCCAAGGCGGGCTTTGAGGGCTTTTCGCCTTGCTCTCCGATTTTTGTTTCGGAGTTGGGTTTTGGTCAATCCAGTTCCTAGGTCTTCTTCGGCAGTAGGGAGGTCATCCTCTGCTAGGATTTCCTGCCTGAACACTGGCTCTATGGCCGCGGTCTCCAAGGATCCCCGTTCCTCGGTGGATTCCTTTTTACCCGTTGCTCGGGTATTGGAGCGCACGCGACGATAGTGTCGTGTGTCGTTCAGGTTACCTGATGATTCAGAGGAGAGGTACTCTTCGTACTTCTGCTGGTCAATTTCAACGACCAGCATATCTACGTCGGATCCGATCATATCGAGGTCGGATTGCGCCACAATCTCTTTATCAGTGAAAGAGATGGCTCCCACTGTGGTCGCCAGTTTGTTCACAGCGAAATTTCTTCACCTTCCTTCCATTGAATAAACTCGAATTACAATAGAAGAGAACAATAGAAAAAGAACAAACGAGAGGATTTTATATTTCAATCGCTCTCTTTTACAATATAGTGTGGGATCTGTGACGATGGGATCTGTCAAGCAGCTTCTTTGGACGATCTGACATCGAAATCTTCTCTTTTGAAGATGACGGCCGACTATAGACGATCTTCTCTCATCTTTCACGAACTCAAGGCTCTATGCGTAACTTGAATTCTCCAAGATGCCGAAAAGAAGAAAAGAAGACCGAAAAAAGACCCCTAGGGCTTCCTCAAGAGGGTATTTATAGCCTTAGAATGATTTGAGAGTTTCTATCTAAATAGAATTTGCTCTCATCAAGGAATCCAATCAAATATCTTAGTTTTGATTTAAATCTCTTGATTTAGAGTTCTGATCGGACTTAATTTGGGTATTTGGATAAGCCCAAATCATAATCTCAATCAATTTGAGATTCTGGTCACCTGCTCACGCGGAGCTAATCGCATCAAAATGCGGAGCTATTGAACCAGAACGCGGAACTAACGCGGAGCTAATAAATATCTCCGCGTTTTGTTCAAACGCGAGGCTAAAGTAGCCAAACGCGGGGCTGCGGAGTTAGCTCCGCGTTCAGTTGTGGAAAACTCTATTTACTTAGAAATTTTCACTGCCAACAAACATTTGAACAAATATAGTTCATCCCAATAAAAGATTTTTCTTTGGGATAAGAATTTATATCAGTCTTGCTTGGACTAAGAGATGGAATCTCTTTGGTCACAAGATAGCTCACAATGTCAACAAACTATGGTTCACGAGTTAATGCAATCAATTATTCATTAGGAATTCATTATATGGTAAGAATTAGATGGAGCATTGGGGAGACGAGACAAGTGATCAGCTACTAAATTATCAGCACCTTTCTTGTCTGAATTCTCAAGATCAAACTCTTGTAACAAGAGAATCCATCGAATGAGCTTTACTTTTACGTCTTTCTTGGTCAACAGATATTTCAAAGCAGCATGATTAGTGTATATTTTAATCCATGATCCAATTAAGTAGGAAAAAACATTTCAAACGCAAAGATGATTGCGAGAAGCTCTTTCTCTGTGGTAGAGTAGTTCAACTGGGTATAATTGAGTGTCTTACTTGCATAATAAATCGCATATGGTTGCTTATCAATACATTGTCCACCGATAGCATAATCAGATGTGCCACACATAAGCTCAAAGGGCAGACTCTAAGTCTGGCACATGAATGATAGGAGTGGTGATAAGTGCCTTCTTGAGCTGATTATATTCTCTAAGGTAGTCGGTGTGAAATTGAATGGCACATCCTTACCAGTTGATGTGTCAAAGGCCAAGTATTTTTGCTAAAGTCTTTAATGAATCATCTATAAAATCCAGCATGGCCACGAAAAGATCTTATATTTTTCACTGATTGCGAAGGTGGAAGATTCTTAATTAGGCTTACCGTGGCTTTAACCATGAAATGACATTTCTCCCAATTGAGTGTCTAGTGTTTCTCATAACAGCATGTGAGAACTAACTCTAAGTGATGCAGACACTCTTGGATTGAATATCCAAAGATGGAGAAATCATCCATGAATATCTCAAGAGATTATTCAACCATGTCGGAGAAAATACTCACCATACATCTTTGGAATGTGGTAGGGACATTGCATAATCCAAAGGGCATGCGTTTATATGCAAAAGTGCCAAATAGACATGTGAATGTAGTCATTTTCTCATCCGTAGGAGCGATGGAAATTTGGTTGTAGCCAGAGTATCTATCTAAGAAACAATAAAACTCATGTTCAATCAACCGTTCCAACATCTGATCAATAAAATATAAGGGAAAGTGGTACTTCCTAGTTGCAACATTCAGCTTTCTATAATCGATACAAACTCGCCATCTTGTCTTCATGCACATCGGGATAAACTTATTTGCGTCGTTTTTTACTACAGTGATTCCAGACTTTTTAGGCACTACTTGAACTAGGCTCACCCATGCACTATCAGAGATATAATAGATGATTTTGTTATCAAGGCACTTGAAAATATTCTTCCTCACAGTTTCTTTTATTACTGGATTCAACCTTCATTGAGGATCTCTTGTAGATTATGCATTATCCAATAAATGAATTATATGCTACACAATAGATAGAGTAATCCCCTTGATATCAGTCATACTCCAGTCTATGACTTTCCTATGCGCTTTCAATACTGAGAGGAGTGCTTCCTCCTGAGCTTCAGTCAAATCTGTAAAGATAATGACTGGTAATGTGTAATGTTCACCTAAAAAAGTGTACTTGAGATGACTCGAGAGGGTGTTCATCTTAAGCTCAGGTGGACAATCAATAGATGGTCGTAACTGAACTAGTGGTTCAGTCATCAATAACTCAGGTGGAAGTACCCATCGTATGGAAGACATATAATTAGATGACTCATCGAGCATTCCAAGAATAAACTCTCATCAACTAATCTATCCAGCTTATCAAAGAATTCCACCTCTATGTGCTCACTGGATAATTCTTGGATCATATTCACATTTAGGTTCTCGTCATGTGGATCAATTAGTTGGCGCCCGGGATTGAATATGTTCAAATCAAGTATCACATTTCCAAAGAAAAGTCTCATCAACCCACTCTGACAATTAATAACAGCATTAGAAGTGGCCAAAAATGGTTTTCCTAGAATAACTGGGATATGATACTGTGGATCCACCATAGGTTAGAGTCTCAAGAACTATGAAATCGACTGGGACAATTAATTCTCCAATCTTAATCAAAACATTATCAATCTTTCCTCTAAACTTCTTCACAGACCTATCAGCTAGTTATAACGCAATTCTTGTAGGTCTCAACTCTCTCAATTCTTACTATTGATACATTGAATAAGGTAGCAAGTTGACACTTGCTTCTAAATCTAGTAAGGACCTTTCAGTCACTGTACTACCTATAGTACATGAGATAGTAGGACTTTCAGGGTTTTTGTACTTCACAAGTACTGACTGAGAAAGTATACTGGAGATGTTAGCAGCTAGAAAGACTTTCTTTAGAACATTTGTTGTTTTCTTCTTTGTGCATAAATCCTTTAAGAATTTTGCATAAGTAGGTACTTGCTGGATTGCATCGAGTAGAGGAACATTGACTTTTACTTGCTTGAATAACTCAAGGATATACTCGACCTAGGGAGAATTTTTCTTTAGGCGATTTGGGTTGGAAGACTTCGGCTTATGAATATGGTCAATAGGAGGATCAGATTCAGAGGAGTCAGGCTCCTCTATCGTGCTAGTGGGTGGATTGTGGGATGATCATGATAAAGATGGTGAAATATGAAGTGACAATGGAATCATCAAATCCGGAAGTGTAGTCTGCTGTGTACTAGGAGTGGAATCAAATAGCATAGTTACATGATTATCAACCTGCTTGCCAAATTGAAGCCTGTGAATGGTATTGACTTAGTTGACATGCGACTGGTTGGAGTTAGAGGAACTGATATTAGGGTTCGTTAAAAGTTGACTTGGAAAAGTACCCTTACCGCATTCACTCATTTAACTCACTAATTGTTTAATCTGCTACTCTAAGTTTTTAATCGACTAAGAGTTTACGAGCAGGTGCTGATCTGTTCTTTGAAAAAAATCAGTTAACACTTTCATAAGATTTTGCATGTGTGTGTCAAGATTGGATGAAGATTTGACAAGATTCTCGATGTTCTTATCAAGTAACAATAGTCACTTTTGTTGCTCACTATTAGACCCCTATTGTGGGTATGATTGATTGTGTGCAGATTGTCTATTCTAGTTGTTCCCTTGATTAGTGGCATTTGGGTGCTAACAAACACCCGCAGTTTGTGTAGGGAACTGACTAGTGGCTGGAGGCTGCATATTGAAGTTGAGGGCTCTCTAATATTACCCCTAACCCTATGAAAGATTTGGATGGTTTCTCCAATCCAGATTATATATAGAAGCATAAGGATTGTTCATGAATAGTTGATACACGGCATTAGTATGCTCAAGTGTTGGACTCGTGTGATTCATCAATAATGGACACTTCTTTATAACGTGATTTGGAGTTTCGCAGTTAAAACATGTGGGAACTTGTATTTGATTAGCTTGACTTACCGGTGGAGCATTAGGAGTCTCTAACACCTCAATTCTCCTTATAAGAACTGCAATATTAGTTTTGGCAGTTATAGAGCTGTTGACGCTATGGATCTCTCCCTTATGTGCAAAAGTTGATACATTGGGTTTCTCAGAGGGACTGTCCACATCATAGTTTTTAATGATAGGTCGTCTAGGAATTCTCATGCCTCATCCTCATTCTTTCTCATGAACTTCCCTAGACACATGACTCAATAAGAGTTTTGAATGTGTAATCGAGTCCTTCATACATAATTGACACAACCTCCACTTTTCAATTGCATGGTGGGGGCACTGAGCTAGTAGGTCTTTGAACCATTCTAAATACTTTCAGAAGAGTTCTCCCAGCACTTGACGGAATTAATTATAGCATTTCATATTTTCGCCATCTTATGCATGAGATAGTACTTTTTTAGAAATTCCATGACGAATTCATCACAAATAGTGATTGAATCAGTAGACATACCGTACAACCATTTCTTGGCATTATCCTTGAGGGATGAAATGAAACTTAATTGCATCTTCCGATAGACGTTGCAGTTTGATCATTACACATACTTTCTGAAATTCACTGATAAAAATATACGCATCCTCATAACCGGATCCAATGAATTTTGGAAGTATGCTAACGTGCTACGGTTTAATTCGTAATTGCTACCCACTGCTTGTGGGAGCTTTATGCACATGGTAGTGAAGTTCACAATGGGTAACATCGATCCTGAAGAATCGGAATTGGCTGGTCCATCTTGTCTGCCATGAATAAATTTGATCTCACCAGTTGACCAAACTTATCATGGGTCCAATATGGTATGAACCAGTAGATGTGAGTGTATGCATGAGTTTCCTAGACTGATGCAAGAAGTGAGGGTGGTTAGATGAAACCGTAGAAGAAATATAATCAAATAAAAATGTGATGTTCCTATTGCTCCTATTGTTTTTATTTTTTTAAATTTTTTATAGAACCATAGACAAAAAACACAAAACACGAGGAAACGAGGCAAAGAAATCACCAAGGCTGCCGCTATTCGGTAGCTTTGGCTACCAATTGGCGGTTGGACTAGGGAGTTTGACTCCCTAGTTTCTGCAGTGGCTTTATGAGGCTCCTCTCATTCTTTTTTACTTCCTGTATTTGTACTTCTAGTTTCCTGCACACTCAACATACACTGCAAACCTGTAAAACATTAGAAAAAAAAAAAAAAAAAACACAGTCAATCGCTGGAAATAGCACCAAAAACTTGATATAAATAATCTAATTGTAAGTGCACAATGTAGTTGTATCACTTAACAATCATTTCTACAAAGATCTCTAATGTTTTGCAATCTTACTATTCATATTATCTTGGCGAGCTAACTAATGAGTTCTAGATTGAATTTATTCTATTCTAATTAGTCTAAGATATAGAATCTACTAGTTCACAACCAAATATTATTTATTTTATCTTTTTCGTTCCATAAAAATTTGATCTTTAACATTAATTTCTATTTAAAATATTCTAAGTACGGGCTATCAAGTTGTGTGTAAGTATAACTTATCAAATGCATGACTTTTCATAAAAACAAACTAAATCATTAGATAGACCTATGAAGCAAATAAAAACCAATAACTTCAAACCCTAACTAAACATAGGTTATCAAAATATTTAAATTAAGTATAATGTATCCAAATTTTAATCTATGAGTTATTGTACTTTCATCTTTTCATAAAAAAATCTTGTCTTTATTATTTTATTTTAGAAAGAAGACAAATAAATTAATATATGGTTGATCTCTACCTTCATCTACATCCTAAAACTAAACTTATTAGTTATACATACTTCTAATTAACAAGGTCCTATTTTTATTTATGAAAACCATAAAAATTCTATTTGCCTAGAAAGCAATAGAAATATATACTAGAAAGCAATAAAATCTACTCTAGAAAGCGAATAAACTAAATTAAAAAGCAAATAAAATAGGATTACCTAAGAAAAGTGATGAACATCAAAGGATAACCTTTGAAGCTAGGGTATTATGTTCGTTACACCTTCGGTTAAACCTAACTTTATTAAATTAAAAATTGCATAAAGGAAAACCCTACTTTACTTGGATACGATAAATATATATGTCTCGAAATACCAAACCCTAATTCTATTACAACTGAATAACTATAAAATTATAACAAAACCACCCACAAAAAAATCTCAATTACATATTGATGAGTGCCATATGCTGCATATTTATAGCCTTCATACTATCTATTTTTGTATTTAAATAATACTACTCGGGTATTTTTAGTTTATTTTTTAGATAATCCAATTCCTACAAGGAGATGGTATGAAAGCAAAACCGGATTAGCAAACAAAGCCCGAAAAAGAGTTTAAAGAGAGTAAAGCTAGAAGATTGAGATACTTCAGAGAGTCAAAATGCAATACAGTCAAGAGAATCAAAAGAAGACAAGAGACTCATGCAGAAAAAAATCAGAAAATTTTCTCATATTGTTGCCGCTATTTGGCAGCATTTTACCGCCATTTGGCTGCAAAAAGAGGGGCCCACAGGGTGAAATTTTTTCGGGGGCTTCGATATAATTTTGTAGTTTTTCAGTTGTATCAAAATTAGGATTTGATTTCTGAAGCCTACTTATTGGTCGTATCCTTGTATTCTAGAGTTTTATATAGAAATTAATCATAAAAGAAGTAGGAGATAATTTATACTCGGATTTTATTAATAAAAATTAGGGTTTGCTGAAGGTGTGAAGGGCATAATACCGACTCCAGAGGTAACATTTGCTGCATATCAATTTTTCTTAGCTAATCTCTTCTAATTGGTTTCTAGTTTAGATTTATATTGCTTATAGATTAGATTAATTGCTTTCATGAATAAAAATAAGATTTTGTTAACTAGAACTATGAGTAGCTAATTTAACTTAGTTCTAGCATATAGATGAAACTAGAATCCACCATGTAGTTGCTCTCTAATATTTTTTTCCTAATTAAAATAATAAAGACATGATTTTTCTATGAAAAGATTAAAATACAAGAACTCATAAGATTAATACTTTGATAGGTATACTTGAATTAAGTTTCTTGATAGCCTATGCTTAGTTAGAGTTTGGGGTTATTGATTTCATCTTTTTTATCGAATTATCTAATGATTTAGTTTGCTTTCATGAAAAGTAGCTTCTTTAATGAGTTATACTTTCACACTACTTGATAGCTCATACTTAGAGCACTTTAAATAAAGATTAAAACTAAAAGATTGAATTTTTATGATAGAAAAAATAATAGAACTAAATACATGTTTGGAAACTAGTAGATTATATATCCTAGGCTAATTAGATAAACTCAACTTCAACTTAGAATCTTTGGTTAGTCCGTTAGAATAATAGGAATAGTGAGAATCGCAAAACACCTGAGATCTCTGTGGAACGACATGTAAAACGCTACAACCGATATTGTATGCTTACAGTTAAATTATCACATCAAGTTTTTGGCGCCGTTGTCGGGGATCAACGATATTTTTCTTGCTTTATCTAATGTTTTACTGTTAACAGTGTATGTAGAGTGTACAGGGATCTGGAAGTTCAGATACAAGAATAAAAAAGGGATGAAAAAAGACTCTGAAGTGCACTGCAAAAACCAGGGAGCCAAACTCTTTGGTTTTGCCGCTAAATAGCGGCGATTGCCGCCATTTAGGGGTACTTTTGGTAAATTTCTCCCCCTATTTTTCTCTGATTTTGTATTTTGGGTCCCTGGTTCTGTAAAAAGATACAAAAAAATAAATAAAATTTTAATTTTGTTTTATTTTTTAATTTCTATTTCTTTCCCTCTCCACCATTTAAAAAAAAAATAATTTCATAATCAAATTGGTTGCTATCATTATCGTGATCCATATCATAATTATCATCAGTGTCCATGACTAGGAAGTTCGCTAGGACTAGGTCATATCAAATTCACACCACATATCATGAGCCTACGAGCGCTTCCTATATATAAAATTACAATTGTGAATGGATGAATCAATCTAATTTTGCCTATAATCAAGAGCCGTACCAATAGAGTCCTGCATCTGATCCTTTCTTTATAGACTATTCATCTTCATATTCTAAATACAATCATGAACAAGATATTCAATTGAACAAGTTAGATGAAAGATTAAAAAGATTAGAAGTGAGGTATGCATGTCATCAGAATTTACCTATAACCCCTTCATATCTGTTATCAAATATGTACGCAGATCTATCATACCCACTATCAAATTTTACTCATGATCTCGAGATGCAATCATTTGAGGAAAATAAGAAGAATTATAATCGTGAGACTGAGGAGCGAGTACATATAATAGATGAAGATATAGAACTTTCGCTAAAATCTTTCTCTCAAAATAAATCCTCTCAAACTGCATCTTGTATGGAAGATCTTCTCAAAACGATTTTTCAAACTAAACTTTTTAGAGATCAACCATCTAACTGTTTGAACATATCTTACTTCAACGAGTAACCACTTCAGTCATCTTTTGAAGTAGATATGATTCAAAATGAGTTAAATAATTTTGTATATGATGAGTCTATACTTCAACATTGTGATCAATCTATTTTAAACCATTGTGAAAATAATTATAAAAAAACTAGTGATAAAGAAAATATTCTGCTTGGTGATTTGCCTCATGATGAGCTTGCTAGTGACATATTATCTTTTGATTCTTTTCATAAAAATTGTAAAGAAATTTATGAAGAAGAATTTTTATTCCTTCACAATGATTTGACTAACGATAAGTCAACAAGTATGACATTTTCTTCTGAGAATTTTGATGACAGGTCTGAAGAAAATTTGCATGACAAGGTCAAAACACTAGAAGAATGGAAAGAACTATAAAAGAAAGAGGTCATGGTACCTAATGATTTGAAAGACCGATCCAAAATCGAGCTCATAATTCCACAACACTAAGATGAGTATGTTATTTCACATGATAATAAAACCAAAATACTTACTGATATGAAAGATACTCGTAGATGGAATATGGACGATGATAAAGGTACGCTTTCCAACCTCAAAATTTTACTATTGAATAAAATAAAGAAGGGTACGAATAAATTGAGAAAAATAAAAAACAAGATGGAGAGATTAAATGCAAAACTAACGAAAAGGCTAAGTTCATCCATATCAAAACATAAAAGGACACACTATGAGAGTGGGAAGCGAGTAAGAGGTCGTAACCGATTTAAATTTCTAGTAAATGTATAATATTTATATAATAATTTTCTTATTTATTTTACCACTCTTGATTTGTGTATGAGGGCATACACGAGTTTAGATAAAGGGGAGTGGGTTAGAATATTTTCTTCATGTTTTTCTAGGTTTTATAGTTTTTTTAGAATTTTTATTTTATTTTTATTTTTTTTATATTTTAGGGTTTCTTTATTTTACATTTCGAGTAGTTTTTAGGGTAACTAACTAAAAAAAATTTTAAAAAATAAAACCTAAATTCTTTTTATATTCATCAATAGATCAATCTAATTGCAGATAAAAGAATAAATTTATATTTGAAATTGGATAGGAGAGTAGATTGGACGATACACTCAGAATTTTATGAAAAAGATTAAAATCAGAAAAATAAATACCGCTAACAGTAATTTTGAGATAAGTATACATCTATTTTTCACTTCACAATAGTTTATTTGGTTAAGGACAAAAATAATAATGTTTGAGTAAGTTTTCTCTCTCTAAACAACAAAAAAAAAGAAAAAAATAGAAAAAAAAGTGAGAATAAAAAAATGGGGTGCGCCTGTTATTAAAACAATAGTCTCAAGAGTGAAAAAAAAGTATGATCCGAGTAATCGGGTACTTTGCACCTAAGCAAGCGTGAATATTCGCATGAAAGGTGAAATATTCTTTAAAAAATGAGGAAAAAAAAGAAAAAAATTGTTATGAGAGAGGAGATGAATCATGAGTTAGAGTTGGAGTCTAATGCCAAAGTAGACTATCACACGTATACGTAGATGTATAAGAGCGAATGGATTATCTGTTAATGGGTATTGAAAGATAGGATTTAAATTTTTGATTAAAATAATAAGTGTATCCGATATGACGCTAGATTTGAAAATTGATAATCTAAATATGTTCTTGAGTTTGTAAATTAGTAAGATTGAAGAAAACATAAAAAAAGATTTTTTCTTTTTGATGTATAAAATTTTTATTTTTCTTGATTTTCGGTTATACTTACTTTTCTTTTATTTTTACTCCTTAATATATTTTATTCACGAATTTTGTGGATATATTCACTGCAAATCCTCACGAGACACAACTCGTTCACTAGGGTAACCTAGGGGTTTAAAGGCTTGTTACACATGCTAAGTGCAATCGCGATTATTGCGAAAGTGAGTTAGGATTTTTCTTTTTCTTTTTTTAGGTTTAGGTTTTGCTCGAGAACTAGCAAAAGATAAGTGTGGGGGTGTGATGAGTGCCATATGTTGCATATTTATAGCCTTCATACTATCTATTTTTGTATTTAAATAATGTTACTCGGGTATTTTTAGTTTGTTTTTCAAGTAATCCGAATCTTATAAGGAGATGCATGAAATCAGTGATGGATTAGGAAACAAAGTCCAAAAAAGAGTTTAAAGAGAGTAAAGCTACAAGATTGAGATACTTCAGAGAGTCAAAGTGCAATACAGTTAGGAGAATCAAAAGAAGATAAGAGACTCATGTAGAAGAAAAATCAGAAAATTTTCTCATATTATTGCCGCGATTTTGCGGCATTTTGCCGCCATTTGGCGGCAAAAAGAGGGGCCCACAGGGTGAAATTTTTTCAGGGTTTCGATATAATTTTGTAGTTTTTCAGTTGTATCAAAATTAGGATTTAATTTCTGAAGCCTATTTATTGGCCGTATCCTTGTATTCTAGGGTTTTATATAGAGATTAATCATAAATGAAGTAGGAGATAATTTGTAATCAGATTTTATTAATAAAAATTAGGGTGTGAAGGGCACAATACCGACTCCAGAGGTAACATTTGCTGCATATCAATTTTTCTTAGCTAATCTCTTCTAATTACTTTCTACTTTAGATTTATATTGCTTTATAGATTAGATTAATTGCTTTCATGAATAAAAATAGGATTTTGTTAACTAGAACTATGAGTAGCTAATTTAACTTAGCTCTAGGATATAGATTAAACTAGAATCCACCATGTAGTTGCTCTCTAATATTTTCTTCCTAATTAAAATAATAAAAACATAATTTTTCTATGAAAAGATTAAAATACAAGAACTCATAGATTAATAATTTGATAGGTTATACTTGAGTTAAGTTTCTTAATAGTCTATACTTAGTTAGGGTTCAGGGTTGTTGATTTTCATCTTCTTTATCGAATTATCTAATGATTTAGTTTGCTTTCATAAAAAGTAGTTTTTTTGATGAGTTATACTTGCACTCTACTTGATAGCTCATACTCAGAGCACTTTAAATAATGATTAAAACTAAAAGATTGAATTTTTATGATAGAAGAAGATAATAAAACTAAATACATGGTTGGAAACTAGGGGATTCTATATCGTAGGCTAATTAGATAAACTCAACTTCAACTTAGAATCTTTGGTTAGTCCGTTAGAATAATAGGAATAGCGAGAATCGCAAAACACCTGATATCTCCATGGGACGACCTGTAAAGCGCTACAACCGACACTGTACGCTTGTAGTTAAATTATCACATCACATATTCATAAGTTTTGCCGTCAAATAGCGGCATTGACCGCCAAATAGCGGGGCTTTTAATTATACAAAAGAACCCTAATCAGTGTAACCGAGAGAAAGTGGGCCTCTTTTTAATGCCAAATGGCGGCTATTGTAGCCAATTGGCAGCAAAACAGTGAATTTTTGATCTCTAATTTCTGCTACTTGAATCTCTGGTTCTATTCTTCTCTTTTGACTAACTGGATCCCACTTTAGTGCTCTGTAGTGTTGTGTTCTTGTAACTTTTTCTCTTTTAACTCTTTTTGGACTCAGTTCCCTAATCCATCTCTGATTTCATGTCATATCCTTAAGTAATAAGTTTAACCTGAAAAATACACTAAGAATGCCTGAGTAGAATTATTTATATACAAAAATGGATAATATGAGGGTTATAAATATACAATATATGGCATCTCATTAATATATTTATTTATTTAGAGAGAAAATACTACTCAATTATTATTATTTTTATTCTTAACCTAATAAACCATTTGAGGTGGGAAGATAATGTATAATTACCTCAAAATTATCATTAGTAGTATTTATTTTTCAGATTTTAATATTCTTCATAAAATTCTAAATGTATTATCCACTCTTTTTTCCTATCAAATCCTAAATCTAAATTTATTCTTTTATTCGTAGTTAGCTTAATTCATTGTAGAAAATATTTTTTTTCAAATTTTCAACTTTTTTTTAAAATACCCTACAAACTACGTGTAAAATAAATAAACCCAAAAATCCTAAAAAATAAAAATAAAATGAAAATAAAATAAAAATGCTAGAAGAAAATACAAAAACTCCTAATTCTCCCCCATACCTAGGCTCGTGTATACCCTCATATACAAAACCTTCATGTCGTCCCTTTTGCCGTTGGCTAGAATCACAGAGTACACATCGTGTACGTATACTCAAACTCTCGCCTCGATCCATATGTTTCAATCTGCGCCTAAGTTTTCCAAGACCATGCCAAACAATATTCGTTTGTTCATTAGGATCCACTAGCAGATCTTGTTCAAAAAAGGCATTATCCTCCTCCTCTTGTGTGAGATCGTCGGCATGTATATTTTTCTCAGTAGTACTTCTATTCGATCCTCTAGAACAGTAACATGATAAGTTACCAATATGTATTCCATTACTATATTGACACAAGAAGGTGCATAAGCGTCAAACTCTGCATCAGATCTGAACGTGAAACATAATTGTGTAGTCAAACACAGTAGAGGTAACGTAGACATCAACCACATTTTTGCATCTATGATCGTGTCAAGAAGTTATGTGCACGTGTAAAAGTTTGGATCTTTTCTCATTTTGCAATCAACTAAATGTAATGTGGGTGCATAGAATGATGACATATATGTGATTCCCATTATATTTTGGTTGATCTAGTGGCAAGCATGTATATTTCGATATAATATTTTGTTGTTGATTCCCCTATCTCGTGTCATCATGTAGTTAGTGCCCATCTTTATGAGATACTCATCAATCACAAATGAGGTTTGATTCCCATTGTGGAGGAGTATACCAGGCGGCAAAGATGGTCCTTGTGTGCATAGTCATTATTTGATCTTATAATTTCAATTTAAATATTTGACATCCCAAATCACATTGGTGGGCCCGAGTGTGTGTCCTAATAATGAGTAGGGTGTCATCGACGGGCACTCTCAATACCGGAATGCATGAGGTCATTTTTCTTTTACAAACAATCACAGGAAAGAGATATATGGAAGCACGCAAATATGAAATATATGCTATATATCTTAATCTATGTACCATAACATCACAAGCATAAATAAAAAAAAATCCAAAAATAGATATATAGTAATGATAAGAATGTACATCAAAAAATTGCTCATGTAGAGTCAAGCAATGTTGAAAATAACGCGTTATGAAACCCGTTATATTGTGTTACGTAACCTAACGGAACCCCAATGCTACGTAACAACTAGAAATAACTCAGTGCACCATAACAGTGCATTTTTTATGTTATTTTACTTTAGTTTACATAACGTTACGTTAAATTATGTTATGTTATGCTATTTACAATTATTTTTTAATAATTTCTATATTATTGTTGATTATTATTTTGATTATTACCGAGTTTATATATAATTTTTCTTACTTGATTAGTTGTTGGCTTGTTTGATTGCTAGTGTAATTGCTAATTTGTAATTCCTCTTCAGTTGCTAAAATATCTTATTTGTTGATTTTATTGAATTTTTTACTGAACTGAAATCAATCATTATAAATAAAATAAATTGAACATTACAAGATATAAATTACAACAATGATAATAACTAAAATTGAAATAAAAAATTAGAATTTTGTTTTCTTGTTTCAATGATGACTAGAATTACAGTTGCAGATTTAATATAATTTGTGAAGATAAATATAAAGATTATTGTATTATGTATTACAAAATGGTTTTATATTCTTTTCTTAGATATTTTTAAAATTTAATTTTTAATTTATAAAAATTATTTTATATAGTTTTATATTTATTTTTATTAAATAAATAGGAAATTGCATAATCTACATTATACGTTATGCTATATGCGACATAACCTAACAGAGACAAAACATTACGTTACCATTATCACTTTTTTAAACATTGGAGTTAAGCACTATATTAGAACAGGGCAACATAACTATATTAGAACAGAGCAACATAAGGACTGAATATATATAAGAGTATCCAAATAGTACGGATAGAACTGGAAAGTAGAACATACAAATCAAAATGAAATATACATCAAAAGGATGAGGATCCTATAAGAAGGTGGATACCGGCGCTTGACCTACTCTTAGAAATGTAGATCCTCGATGGGTGGGAAATCCTTTTCTATTATCTTTGTCACAGCTGTTATATACTGTGATCAAATAACAAGGTATTCTAAATATAACAAGAATTATGTAGTACAAGATATGTAAAATACAACTTGATCAGAAAAATGGATGCACTTTCTATTCTATTAATTTAGAACTGAACAGTGGGAGTATTCAGGTATTCTAGGAGTGTACTGTATATACCCGGTACCATAACATCAAGTACCGGTCCTCATACGGACCTGATGGTTGCCGCTAACCAAACAAATACTGGATATCTTATGTATATCCAGAATTAAAACCTTAGATACCGGTGTCTACATGAGCCGGATGGCTGCCGCTAAGCAAACTTAGAACCGACAGTGCGAGTATACAAATTGGCAGATGTATCCCAGACAGAATAAGTAGAACAGATAGAATAAACATAACTAAAACTCCCATAATACATATTTCATTTCATCATTTATTTTTTCTATACCGACAATGTAGTAAATACTAAGTATCAATGTATCAGGATGCTGTATGTAAATAGGGTTCATGTATCAATAACCAAGTAAAGATGAAACAACACACATAGAAATACTGGCAAATATAAGAATAATACTAGTAAGTTAAAGGGTTAAACAATATGTTCACATGTGTGTGGTATCATTTCCAACCAAGAACGTATAAGTAATTACATACATAATTAAATATGTAAATATTTATATCTTGTATCAAGTGGTGTATGCATAAATATGGATTGAATGCAAAGGCATGAGCTATGACAGGTCTGAAATTAACATATATATAATCATAAGAGTAATTGAACACGTACATGTGTGTAACATATCATTAATCAATTAGTATATGCACAGACATAATATGTGTTTCTATTGCTGCAACTCAGTGGGCATGTAAGACTTCCAGGTCCTGTTTGACTAGTGTAAAATAGAATTAGTGGTTAATATTTTTTATAGTTATAGAAAATTTAATTATCTTTCTAATGAATTTTAAATGAGTTTAATTAGAGTTCTATAGCAAAAGTTTTAGTTATTTTACTATCGACATGTTACTACTCCTATGGACCTAGTACAGCTGAGAATTCCATATTATTATGATCCTAATAATATTTGATTTAGAGCCTACTATTTTTTTCAGTTAAATAATTCAATTATCTTTTCAATGAATCTTAAATGGGTTCAATCAAAATTCTAGAGGAAAACTTATGGCCGTTTTACTATGAACTTGCTCTTAGAACTGCTAATCTAGACCAACAGTAGTGGCTGAAATCCCAGGTTATTTTTTTAAAAGGTAAATGGTTAAATTAGGCTCCACTATAGTCGAAAGAATTGTAGTTTAGTAAATTATATTTTTAATAGTACTAAAATAAAGTCAATTGGAGTTAAAATACAAAAGTTATAACTGTTCTAAAATGAATTGCTGCAAAAGTTTGTAAAGCTATATGATTTGTATACATATAACATGCATGGTGTGACATGTACAATAAAACTCAAGTTACATATATATATGGGCATTTATAATCATGAATTTGGTTTAAAATATATCAAATATTATATGAGAGGAAATTACATCAAGAGATCACAAGTTTAAAGAGTTTGAGAGTGTATTCTTACCTTTAGTTAAACCTAAATCAGAAATAAATCGATATTGATGCGATTGCTCCTCGAAAGTAAAGAATTTTTCAAAGAATCATACTAGAAATTAAGGATAGGTGCTGGAGGATATTTTCTCTGTTAGTGGAGAAGTTTAGAGTTGGTTTGAAGAAAAAAAATTAATAACAAAACTCTTAGAACAATATAGTGGATTTTCAGTCTACTCTCAAGATGAATATTTGGCAATTTATTTAAATGAATTGAGAGGGAAGTGGGGCAGGAGGTCTGAAGAGAAAATGAAGAACACAAGAGGAATTTTTTTGATTTTTCTCATATTTTTGTGAACTTATTTGAGGGTTCAAACAGCTACTAGAATGTAAGTATGCTACCATATTAAAAACCCTTAACTTCATCTTAATTACAAGTTTGCCATTAGATCAATTCCGATTCAAATTTTTTTCAAGGATAGCTGCTGGGCTTCTAGAAATAAATTTGAAGTTGGTAGAAAGTTAAAATTGGAATTTATAATTTAATTTGATTATTTTTATCGATATTTGCCCGAAAATTGGCTGATCCGGAATAATTCAACAAAAATATGAAGAAATTTTAAATAATAAGATAAGAGGTACAAGCTCTGCAAAATTCAAAATTGAAAACTAGATTAAAATATATAACTTAATTTACTTAATATCTACCTGTATCAGTATCGGCCCTTACTGGCCAATGTAGGTGATACGGAATGAACCGATAAAAGAGCATAAGGATTAGGGACGTTACAGTCTACCCACCTAACTAAAAAATTTTGTTCTCGAAATTTAAATCAAAATCGAGATATAATATTAAGGTAAATTGAGAAGTATCTATTTAATAATGAATTTAAATAGGCACAGGGATATTATTAGAACAGATATTGATATATCTCCCAAATGTCATCCTCTCACTTCGATGCAACTCACTCAGAGAGTAATTATCCTAAGAGAAGTTTTTAAGGGATTTGAATTACTATGGTCTTCTATGATAATCAATCACTACATGAGAGGCACTCAGCCAATTCATGCCTACGATCACATTAAAGCCACAATAATTTAAGACAAATAGGTCGGCATGAAATTCTCTATTATTTACCACTACTGGGCAATATCTATAAAGTTTAATAGACACAATTATCCAATTTTCAGTGTTAATGTGCAACTACGAGTCTAAGTTAATAAATGGTATGGTATGCTGGATGTTGATTGCAGATAACATGAAGCAGTGTGATGCACTGGAGTCAATTAACACACGTGCAGGTACATTACCAACTAAAATAGTACTTGTTACAACTTCCTCATATGCACAAGCCTCCTCTACTGTCAAGATATAAGCTTGACCATGTCTGTACCCTGTGCCCAATCTCCATGGAAGGCTTGCTACTGAGGTGACACAACCCTAATATGTTGATACTTAGGTAGTCACGGAGGCGTCTTAGTCTACACTACGTATTTTTGACCTCTAAAAAGCCTCATTTCTGGGCATGCCCCCACCTAATGATTAATAGTACCAGATCTAAAACATGTCCCAAGAGCTCTCCTACACGTACTCTTGATGTCCCTAAGCAACTGTGAATATTAATAAATCATTACTGGTCTAACTATAGAAGGAGTCATCGGCGCTGAGCTGGAGGAACTCTATAGCTCGATATCCCTGACCTCGTCAGATTTCCATAAGTCCAAACAACATCTATAAGCTGGATCTTTACAACATCGACCTGGCTCTCCTGTAATATATGAACTACCTCCAAAAGATTCTCTATGTCATTTAATCATTCTACCGTCCCTTGTAGAGTTCCAGTCCCAGAGAAAGATGGCATATGAAGCCTTCGAAAGTCTGCAATATTGTCTACTCTATCCTGTACTAGCAGCGCAGATATAAATATGAGATATATACCATAGGTCTAAATCTATCTGCCACAACATCACAAGTATAAATAAAGCAATATCCAAAAATAGATATATAGAAATGATTGTAATATACATCAAAAGATTGCTTATGTAGAGTTAAGCACAGTATCGGAACATAGCAGCATAAATATTGAATATATACAAGAGTATCCGAATAATACGGACAGAACTAGGAAGTAGGATACATATTCACATACAAATCAAAATGAAATATACACAAGAAGGATGAGAATCCCACAAGAAACTGGGTACTAATGCTCGGCATACTCCTGAAAATGTGGATTCTCGAGGTGTGGGTCTTACACCTTTATTACCTTTGTCTCGGTTGGTAGACCTAGGATGCGTTAATCCCAGAGGTCAGAACCCATACAAGAATACAAACCCAAGCTCATGAATTTCTGTAGGATCCATATAAAAATGTGTATAGGACATGCTAGTAAGAAACAATATAAAAAAATATATACATATTAATCTTGAAGTATGTTAAATATAACACAAATCATGATGTACATGGTATATATAGTATAATGTGATCAAGTAACAAGATATGCCCAATAAAACAAAAATTATGTGGTACATGGTAGGCTTAATATAACATGATCAGGCAAACGGATGCACTTTATATTCTATTAATTAGGAACTGAATAGTGAAAATATTCACATATTTTAGGAGTATATCGTGTGTACTCAGTACCATGGCCTCAGATACCGGTCCTCATACAGACCAGATGGCTGCCACTAAGCAAACAGATACTATATATCCTGTGCATACTCGGAATCACGGCCTCAGATACCGGCTCTATATAAACCGGATGGCTACTGCTAAGTAAACTTAGACCGACAGTATCAGTATACAAATTGGTGGATGCATTCCAGACAGAACAGGCAGAATAGACATAGCAGACAGAACAGACAAAACTAAAACTATCATAATAATTGTTTCATTCCACCATTTATTTTCTCCATACCCACAATATAGTAAATGCTAAGTATCAATGTATCAAGGAGTCACATATAATCAAGTTGCATTTATCAATAGCCAGGTGAAGATGAAATAATATATATGAAAATACTGGTAAGTATAAGAGTAATATTAGTAGGTATAAGAGTTATATAAAATATTCACATGTGTGAGGTATCATTTCCAAGTAAGAATAATATGTATAAATAATAACATGAATAATTAAACATATATGCATGTATATCATAACTTGTATCAACTGATATATATATATATATATATATATATATATATATATATATATATATATATATATATATATATATATATATATATATATATATATATATATATATATATATATATATATATATATATGAATATGAACATGGAATGTATACCAAGATATGAGCTATGACAGGTCTAAACTCAACATGTAAAGGTAATAACAAGAGTGATTGAACATGTGCACATGTGTATCATATCATTAATTAAGAAGTATATACACAGACATGATATTTGTATTTATGTTGTTGCAACTCAATGAACATGTCAGACCTCTAGGTCATATTTGACTAGTGCAAAATAGAATTAGAGGTTAAGATCTTTTATAGCTGTAGAATATTTAATTATTTTTCTAATAAATAATGAGCTTAATTGAAGTTCTAGAGCAAAATTTATAGTTATTGTTACTACGGACATGCTCTATTACTATGGACATGGTATAGCTGAGGATTCCATATTATTTTTAACCTTGATAAATTTTTATTTAGAGCCTAATATTCTTATCAATTCTAGATAATTCAATTATCTTTCCAATAAATCTTGAATGACCTCAATTAGAGTTATAGGGCAAAAGTCATAGCCATTTTACTATAAACTTGCTCTACTGAGCTGCTAATCTAGACCAACAATAGTGTATGAATTTTCAAGTTAGTTTTGGATAGGTAAATAGCTAAATTAGGCTCTACTAAAGTTGAAAGAATTGTGATTTAATGAACCATCTTTCTACTGGCACTAGAATAAGGTCAATTGGAATTAAGATGCAAAAGTTATGACAGTTTTAAGATGGACTGCTGCATAAGTCTGCAAAGCAATATGGTTTGTGCACATATAACATGTATGATATGACACGTGCAATGAAACTCAAGTTACATACAAGTTTGGATATTTATAATCATAAAATTTGGTTAATAATACATCAAGTATCATATAAGAGGAAATTATATCAAGAGATCACAAGTTTAAAGGGTTTGAGAGTGTATTATTGCTTCTAGTTAAAACGATATTGATGCGATTGCTCCTCAAAAGTTAAGAATATTTCCAAGAATTACACTAGGAACAAGGGTAGGTGCTAGAGAATATTTTTTTCATATTGGTGGAGAAGTTTATAGTTGATTTGAAGAAGAAAAACTCAAGAACAAAACTCTTAGAACAATATAGTGAATTTATAACCCACTGTCAGGCCAAATATATGGCATTTTATTTGAGAGAATTAGAGAGGGAAATATGATTTGTGGTCTAAAGAGAGAATGAAGAAGAACACGAGAGGAAGAGGGTTGATTTTCTCAGAATTTTTTAAATTTATTTGAAAGATCAAACAATTACTAGAAAGTGAGTATGTAGTTATATAAAAACCCTTGAAGTTCATCTCAATTAAAAGTTTGTCATTGGGTTAATTACTATTCAAATTTGATCAAAGATAGATGCTAGGCTTCTACAGATAAATTTGTAACTAGTAGGATGTTAAAATTGGAATTCATGATTTAATTTGATTTTTTTAAAATCGGTATTTGCCTGAAAGTCAACAGATCGTGAATAATTCAAGAAAAATATGAAAAAATCTAAAATAATAAGATAAGTGGTCTTTACTCTGTAAAATTTGAAATTGAAGACTATATTGAATGATATAACTCAATTTACTCAGTATTAACTCATATCAGTATCCGGGCTTCCGGACCGATATAGGTGGCATGGAATAAACTGATAAAAAGGTCTAAGGATTAGGGGCATTACAAAATTATTTGCGATCATCTGAAATGTTGGACTTTGCAAAACCATCATAAAAGTCTTCGAGGAGGTCAAGGACATAAAATGACGTGGGCCAGTAGTTAAGCCAGTCCCAACCTAGTGTTTCTATTGTCGACATAAAATACTCAAAAAAGCCGCGAAAATGTCACTAAAACACTTCTCAATGACAAACTTTGCCAAAAGTTAGGATCTTAATCCTAATATTTAATAAAGGAGAGAGGAGTAAGAGTGCGTACTTTCCCTGAAGTTTCAGGGAGAAAATCCAATCTTTAGCTACTAAAAAACGGTAGTTGCTGCTAAATGGCAGCCAGATAGAGAAATATGAGGACCTGGTTGCTGGAGGAGAGTCAAGGAGAGAAGTAGACGCCCCTAAGCAACCTGGATCTGAATAGGAGCTTCTAGTGGCTGGATCTGAAAAGAGAGTTTTGGAAGAGGAGATGGGGAACGTAGAGGTCGTGAGGGTATTAAAAGATACTAAAAACTTCTCTCCAGTCCCCCACTGCACTTACTTTTATATTGTAGACCCTGAAAAAAAAATTTGACCCTTGCAGCTTGTTAGAATTTTATCTTATGTACAAAATATACAACATTATCTATAGTACATATAATTACATGGCTCTATGCAATATGAATTCGTGAAGTGTCACGACCTCTACATTATCGTGCGCTCGAGTTTCTATGAACGGCTTTAATCATTGTCCATTCACCTTGAATATTTGACCGTTTTTAGGATCCTTGAGATAAATAGCACTATGAGAGTGTACAGTCCATACTATGTATGGTCCACTCCATTGAGATCTCAATTTTCAAGAGAATAAATATAGCATCGAATTATATAAGAGAATTTTTGTCCAGGTATAAATGACTTACGAATAACTCCTTCGTCATGAAACACTTTGTATTTCTCTTATAAATCCTAGCATTATCGTATGCATGCCTCCTAATCTCATCTGATTTGCTTAGTTGCAACCTCTGCTGCTCACCAACTTTTTCTAGCTCAAAATTTAGAAACTTTATAGCCCATAAAGTTTTATACTCAAGCTCCACCGACAAATGACACGTTTTTTCAAATATCAACTAATATGGAGACATACCTATGTTCGTCTTGTAAGTGGTACGGTAAACCTATAGTACATATACTAATTTACTTGACTATCTTTTCTATTATATTGCACGGTATTCTTCAATATCAGTTTGATTTGAAGATTGAAAACTTCCACTTGCCCACTAGTTTGTGGATGATATTGTATAGCTAACTTGTGGGTATTCGTCGCAAAAATCTTGCTTCCTTCCATTGAAATAACTTAATTATAATGAAAGTGAACAAAAGAAAATAAACGAGAGGATTTATAACTTATCTCTCTCTTTTACAATATAAAAAGTGGGCTCTATGTAGCGATGGGATCTATCAAGTAGCTCCTTTTAACAATCTGACGTGGAAATCTCTATTCGATGAAAAAGATGGACGACCCTGGATCTTCTCTGCTAGTCTTGATGGCTTCAAGGCTCTCACGCGTAACTTGAACTGCACAAAAACTTCAAAAGATCCTCTAAGGCTTCCTAAAGAGGATATTTATACCCTTGAGCCAATATAAGAGTTTTCAATTGACTAGGATTGGAAAGTAGTTATGTTCATCAAGGATTCTAATCAAATATCTTAGTTTTGATTTGAATCTCTTGAATATAAATTATGATTGGACTCAATTCGGGTATTGGATAAGTCCAAATCTCAATCACAATCAATTTGGAATTAATGAAATCTGCTCACGCGGAGTTAATGCGGAGCTAAATTCATCAGAATGCGGAGCTATGGATTAGCTCCATGTTTTACTCAAACGCGAGACTAAAATAGCTAAACACGGAGCTACGGAGTTAGCTCCGCACTCTGTGTAGAAATTCCTTTTTACTTAGAAATTTTCACTACCAACAGAAGCCCCTCCAAAATTTTCAAAATGGTTTAGAACTTAGCAAATTTTGAAATACTTGGATCTTCAAGCTTGAACGCGGAGTTAATAAATACCAAGTTATCTTCGCGTTTTAAGTTAAACGAGTGTAATACGCGAAGCTATATATCCTCGCGTTTTGCTCAGCAACCGCTCCGATTCTCATGTCGAATACCAAGGGGTGGGTTTTTTCATTTAAATAGAGTCTCTTCTTCCTCATTCTTCACTTTTTCAAGAATTTTCAAGAAATCAGGCGATCAGAGTCTACTGCAACCTGACCGGATTTTCTCTTCATTTCTTTCAATTTTCCTCAAGATTTCGAGATCAATGGCACCCAAGAAGAGCGCCTCCTCTCGCGCCTCCTCACCATCAACGGCCGGGGCAAGCAGCAGCCGTTGCAGCTGCCACAGTGGCGGTGTGGCCTACGCTGCTCCAATTGAAGGTAAAATCTCCCTTATCTGAGACTTTGAGAATGTTTTAGGAGCGATTTGTCTCGGTTTTAACCGGCCAATCGCCTCCTTCACCGACGAAATTATCGCCGTTCTCCGGCTGAATGGCTTGGAGAAGAAGAGACCTCTGGTTTTTTACGTGAAGCTATCGCGTTATCTTCGTGTTTTGTACTTTAACGCATAACGCAAAGTTACTTCTGACTGTCACGTTTTCTACGCGACGTTATGGTTTAACTTCGCGTTTTGTCTGAACGCGAAGTTATTCTCCTAGCTTCGTGTTTTGTCTTGATGTGAAGTTATTCTCTTAGCTTCGCGTTTTAGATTGACGCGAAGCTATTTACTTAGCTTTGCGTTTTATCTTAACGCGAAATTATTCTTTTCATCACGCGAAGTTATTTTCTAGCTCCACGATTTTATATTTAGAAAAAAAAATTCTTAGAATTTCTTCTAACTTTATTTCCTTCTTCTTGCAGTTGGCTACTCAGTGGACTCTCTCTCCCATAGGCATCACTTCGGGTTTGCTGGGGGTGCAGACCTGGCGACCCAGTTCCGCTTCACCACGGACCTTCCTGCCTTCAAGCCGGACTTGAGAGAACACAGGGAGAAGCTGATCAGATACAACCCTGCAACTACAAGGGAGATCATCACTGATACTCCCTTCGAAGCAGTAAATCAAGGAGTTTTGGAGAAGCCAGCGTTCCTTTTCGGAGATGCAATGAAACACTCAGACGAGCTTCTTTTTGAAGAAGAGAGCAAGTGGCTCTATCAGACCAGTGACCTGCTGATGTTCCTGCCTGATAAGGAACGCAGCTATCCTCTGGTATATCTACAGAGGTTATCTTCCCGACATGAGTTAGACTGGGAACTAACTTGGGATTATGATAGAGTTGCGACCAATAAATTCGGCGCAGGTGGGGCTTACCAAGATGGTCCCACCAGGTGTGTCACTGGGCTCCTTCCTGGTAGGGTTACCAAGGAGCACTCAGTTAGGAAAGTCCCGGTTCGTGCTAAGACTTTCCTCAGTAAATTTGTCGCAAAAGGTGGCCAATACCCTGCGAAGGACTTTAGAATGCTTGGCTGGATCGATTCTTCGGGCAATATGTGGTGGTTTCGTCTTGTCAAGTACATGATGGATCACCATGAGTAAACCCTTAAAGAGATTGGTCTCTACAAGGCCATCAGGAATGTCCAGTTTGGCCTGCCCCAGAGCTCGTACTATCTCTTTAGTCTCTTAGAGATGTATAACCATGAAACTGGTACTTTCTTTACACCAGTGAGTTAGTTAGGACTCGCTCTCCATGAGATGTATGAAGTGTCGAGGGTATCAATGGGCGAGTTTCCTTATGAGGAATACATCTCTACCGCCGAAGAGCTGAACATGCTGAAGGTGAAAGATGAGCGCACCAGCACTACATATTGGGTGATGATGTGCCATTACCATATATGTGCCAACCTTGCTGGAGTGAGGAACCAAGGGATCAGTCATAAGAAATGGGCAAATTATCTCTTCTTGAATCTAAAGGAGAGCCTGCCTATGGTCTGCGGACTTCAGCCTGTTGGTGTCGAGGAAATCAAACGGCGCATTGCAGAATTGGAAGCCACGACTTATACTATGGAGTCAAATGAAGGAGGGTTCAACCCTGATACGGTTTTTCAAAGCTTCCATTATCAGGCCCAGTTCCCCATATCCAATAGGGGTTTAATTGCTGGGTTCCTGATGTTGTGGTTGAAGAGATGCGTTGTCCCTTCACTACCAAAAGATGTCATTGCAAAGAACGTGGTTTATCTTGCCGTCTTATTGGCTTACGGACGACCATTTGGGCTTCTTCTTGCAATGGTTAGCAACCTTCAGAGTGGGCTCTATGCACTCTGCAATGGTTTGATCCCTACGGATAAGGTCAAGGCCACGAAGGGGAAGGCTGCCAAAGGAAAGGGGGTACAACAAACGGCTATGGTAAAGATACCAAATCCTAGGGTGGAGATACTCTATACATATCTGATGGCCTGGCTTGTTATGCACTGCTCTTCGTTAATGAGTGCAGCAAACTATTGCCCGATGGACAAGCCATTCTTTGTGGAGATGTGCGAACGCTCCACTTAGAAGAGTCACTATATGTCCATAATTCGGAAGACATTCCGCCATCATCAGAATTATGAGATCTTTCGTTGTTTCCCAGACATTCCGGGTGGATAATATAGATCCAAGTTCAAGGACATCTTGGGACCAGACAACTTCACCAACCTTTCTTCAGGAGCATTTTGTTGGCTTCTCAACATTCATCCCGGGCACTTGGTGTATCGATAAGACACCATATGCTACATAGAGCCATACATTGCTAACCGTTTTACTCGTCAATTCGGATATTCACAGCTCTATGTAGGGAATCCGTATAGGGGACTGGCGTACGAGGGCAACCTGTACGTGGGAGCACGAGGTTGGTTTCACTTCATTGCTGGAGGAACCGGGGTCGAGTTCACACTACCCAGAAATCGCCAGGCTTGAGCATGGTGTTAAGTTTTTGTACCTGGTACAGCGTCACCAACGCTGATATACCAAATTTCTCCATCAACCACAGTTTTTGCAAGGAGATAGAGGCATTCTACTCTCGCCGAAAAGGAGCCAAGAGAGTTAGAGTAAAAAGAATGGATGAATTTCTTGGCACAGCAGCCGAATCATCTGACACGAGCGATTCAGATGATGATAATAATGCCGGCGGCGACAATCAGACTGGTGCTGGAGATGCTTCACGACCCCTCAGAGGTGATAGCACTCATCCATGAAGCCCCACCTTCAAGCGTCGTGGGACCACTAGAGGCAAGCGAGCTCGAAAGAAGAAGAAGCTGGCCGGGAAGACCCTGGTGATTCCAGAAGAAGCAGCGGTCCAGTTTGCCACGGACCTTCTCGCTTCAACTCTGCCAATAGCACCAGCAGAGGAAAGCAGTCCCGCTAAAGCCTCAAGTGCTACCGAGGCCCCAATCCCGCCGGCTATGGAATCTGCCGAACACACTACGACGCAGCCTCTAGGTAGCAAAACGGGTGTGCTTCTAGAGATGGGCACAGCTCCTCCCTCAAGTCCAACTACGGGACTTGTATCTACTGGTATGATTCTGATCTTTAACTCTATATTTTAACTTTTTATTCTTTATATATATGTGTGACACTTTTGTCTGCTTTTGAGATTCAGGTAGTCAGCTTCATTCGCCTATGCATTCGACTACCAGAGTGGAGTCCGAGGAGCTGGTTGACTATTCAGGCACCACCGGCTAAGTGAGTGGACTTGGTAGTTCGGTAGAGGAGTTCGGCATGGATTACTTTACGCCAGCCCCTTACTCTGTTCCTACTTCGACTCCCGTTGTTGATGAGATCGGGAGTGATGATAGGACAGAGGCCGTCGTGGCTATGGCAAGAGAGGCTCCCTCATCTCCAAGCCTACCGTCACCGACACCGGCTATTTGCTCTGAAGATACCTTTCCGGTCGTCGTTGGCGCGTCGTCTGCTCCTCAACCAGCTATACTAACACCTTCAACAGTTATAGCTGTAGAGACTCCATCTGCTCCTCTTGCTCCAGCTCACTTGCCAACGGGGGATGAAGACAATTTGAAGTTCTCCTTTGAGGTCACTTCTGCTACGGGAGGGGCTTCAGGCGGAAATACTCCATCAGAATCTACTCTCGTTGGTGTAGCTGCTCGAATGACTGGTACCAGTGACACTTCTCCGTGGGTTCCTAGTTCAGCCAGTTCCTTACTGGCTTTGCTGACCCCGCATATCATGAACCTGGTGCAAGGACGAGCTTCCCCCTCTTCTGCTCCCACGGAAACTTCAACTCCTCCAATCACATCTTCCTTAGCATTACCTGCACTCAACTTAGACACTGCTGATCCTCTCGAGGAGTTCTTTAATCACAGTGTTGATGATTTCATGTGGCTGCTGAGGTATATTGGGATGATTTTGGATGGGAGGGACTTCCTTGAGCTTGGACGCCCAATGTTGACCAGTTATCTGGACAACATTGAAAGGATTGGAGGGCGTGACCGAACAGCTCCTTACCGAGCCCGCCTAGAAGCTTTAGAAGAGCAGGTGCAAATGCTAAACACAATCTACCAAGCGGATGTGGAAGCAATCACCGAAATTGAATTGGCGCGGCTTCGAGTAGAGCTGACGGCTCGTTAGGAGCAGTTGAGGCGTCAAGAGGATGACTGGTCTCGGGAGTTAGCAGAACTGCGAGCCAGTCAAGAGTCAGTCCTCAGAGGGCTAGAGATGGTGGACTTTGAAATCAAGGGGAGTCAAGCAGTCATCCTCAGAGCTAGGGATACTATTGCCAAAGCTCAGGCTATTTTAGAAGCCAGCGAGTCTCGGCTAGGGAAGTCTGTGAAAAGATGAGAAGAGTTGATCCTTCAACAGGGACAACTCGAACAAGAGGGCATGATGAGGAGTCGTTCTATCGAAGAATCTCGTCAGCGGTTGACCTAGCAACTTACTATAAATGAAGATGATTTGCGTCGACATGCTCAATATTCAATAGAAGAAACCCGTCGTCGAGTTATTGATGAGACGACGAATAAGTTAAAGCTTCTGGGAGAACCTTAACTTCCTTGCTTTCTTCTTTTCTTCTCTATACATATAAATTTTGTTTATTTATTGTAATAAAGGAACTCAACAATTTTTGAATTCTTTTTGTAACTTTATCCATATTCTTTCAATTCATAAATAAAGATAATTCTTTTGACTCTTCTATCTGTTGGCTACAAACTTTTCTTGCACAATAAATGATGACGTAAGTAGTTCATAGTTTTGGTAAAAACAGTCCAAGACTCATCTGCGTAACTTGGATTGTTGATACCAGAATGACCGGGTCAAGATTATTGACCTCGGTAAAACTCTTTAATAGAGCATGCTGATAATTTGGCAGAGGCATTTAATTGCACACACCAGAATGATCGCGTTAGGATCATTGACTTAGACAGAGGCACCTAATTGCATATGCTTAATGTGATAAAGAAGTTCAAGTGCTTACACGCGTAACTTGAACGTGGATGGTTATACTCTTAGGATAAGGACCAGATGTGACAGTTTTTTTTTATGTATAATAGTTTTTCAAAAATTTGCTGTTGATCGGCATCATCATTCTGTCACCGTTCTGGTTTACTAAGCGATAAGCTCCACTAGAGTATACTGTCTCCACTATGAATGGTCATTCCCACTTGGGCTCAAATTTACCTTTAGTTTTATGGATCATAACCATTGGCCTTTTAACAGCCAGAACCAAGTCTCTTTGCTTGAAGGTTCTCTGTTTAACGTTCTTATTGAACGCTTGCGAGACTCGGGTCTGATACAACTCAATTTGTTGTTGAGCCCGGAGACGCTTTTCATTTAGCGCTTCTAGTTCTCGTAATCTTTGTTGATGTCATTTCTCCATCGTCATTTTTGTGGCTAATGCCACTCTTAATGACAGTATTTGTACTTCCAGAGGTAAGACGGCCTCACTCCCATATACCAAGGAGAAAGGGGTAGCCTTAGTAGGGGTACAGACTATGGTGCAATAAGCCCACAAATACTCTCCTAACTTTTCATCCAAGTCCCGCTTGTTGGAAGATACAAATTTCCGAAGGAGTTTAATAATAGTTTTATTGAAGGTTTCGGCCAATCCATTAGCCGCGGGGTTATATGGCGTTGAAGCGATATCCTTGATTCTGAACTTATCACAGAATCGTGAAAACCTCTGGCTGATGAGCTGCGGTCCGTTATCATGAATGATTCTTCGAGGAACGCCAAAACAGTAAATGACGTGATATTTAATGAACTTAATCACATCTGTCGTCTTTACCTCTCTCCTAGGCACGGCTTCAGCCCATTTCGAAAAATAGTCGGTTATCACAAGTATAAACCGATGTCCTCTAGATGATGGGGGAGTTATTGGCCCCACAATATCCTTCCCCCATGCTTCAAAAGGCCAACTGGCAACAGTAGTGTGCAAGTATTCTGGAGGTTGATGAATAAAATTAGCATGTACCTGACATGCATAGCACCATTTAGCGTATGTCATTGCCTCGGTAATCATTTTCGGCCAGTAGTATCCTAGCCTTCTTATGCGATCCCCAAGTTTTGGGCCGGGTTAATGGGCCCCACATATTCCATCATGCGTCTCTTTCAGCACTTCATCGGTCTCTGCTTTTGAAATGCAGCGTAGTAAGAGACCGTCACTTAACTTTCTGTATAAAGTCTGAAGTGTGGGTTCATAATAAAATCTCTGGGCCTTCCTCTTTATTGAGGCGGCTTCTTTAGAATCCTCTAGCAGCATCCTATATAAGGCGTAATCCACAAACGGAAATCGCCAATCACGAGGTTCCAGAGTTAGGCCTACTTGGCACACTTCCTTGGCTTGGAAGATCGTATCAGGATGGAGAAGTTCTCTACTTCCAATAGTGATACTTTTAGCTGATCCTGGCGGGATTGTCAATGTTGCGGCTAATGCTGCAAGAGCATCCGCATTGACATTCTCATGTCGAGGTATATTGTTGATATAAAACTGCTCGAAATAGCTTGCCAACTCAATGGCTAGTTGATGATAGGGGATGAGGGCTTCATGTTTGACTTTATATTCGCCCGTTATTTGATTGACGATGAGATTAGAGTCTCCATATACCTCTAAATAATTCACCCCTAGTTGCAAAACTATTTTTAAGCCAATAATGAGCGTATTATATTCCGCCACATTATTTGTGCACGGCTCGGTCAATGAGTAACCATTAGGAAGTATGTGTTTATACAGGGTAATAAGTATCACCCCCACTCCTGCAGCAGATCGTCTTGTAGCTCCATCAAAGAACATCTGCCATGATTGTTCTTTGTTAATCGTGTTGACTTCTGACGGCTGTTTCGAGATATCCCCTGATGGTTTAGAATTGGACCAAATTGGATGGTCTGCGAGGAAGTCAGCGATCGCTTGTCCTTTCATGGCTTTTTGGGGAACAAAGTGGATGTCATATGGTGATAGTAGCAATGCCCATTTTGCTAATCGACCATTTAAAGACCCCAGTTTTGTCATAAGGATTTTTAGTGGGTTGACCCGTGATATGACATGAATTGTTTGCCCCGAAAGATAGTGTCGCATTTTCTGGACAGCGAACACTAGGGCTAAACATTCTTTTTCAATTGGGGTATATCGATACTCGGCTCCCATCATTGTACGACTTAAGTAATAAAGAGCATGTTCATGACCCTGCTCATTATATTGAGCGAGTAATGCTCCTAGTACGTTATCCATGGCCCTTACATATATAAGGAACGGTCTTCGAGGGACGGGTGCCATGAGGACAAGAGGCTTCGTAAGATATTCTTTAAGATCATCAAATGCTTGTTAACATGCTCCATCCCATATGAAGGAAACCCCCTTTTTCATAAGTCTGGAGAACGGCTGGTATCGTCCTGATAAATTGGAGATAAAGCGACGGATATAGGCCAACTTTCCTTGTAACCCCCTCAACTCTTTAAGGTTCCGGGGAGGTGGCATCTCTTTGATCACTTTTACTTTCTTGGGATCAAGGAAAATTCCTTCTGAAGTAACTACAAATCCGAGAAACTTTCCACTGGACACCCCCATGAAAGATTTAGCAAGATTCATCTTCAAGTGATATCTTCGCATGAGATTGAAGACTGTTCTGAAATCTTGAAGGTGGTCTTCTTTATTTTTGCTCTTGACTGCCAAGTCATCTACGTAACATTCAACGGTTTTACGCAGATGTTCTTTGAATATAACGCTCATTGCACGTTGATAAGTGGCACCGGCGTTTTTCAACCCAAAGGGCATTACTGTATAACAGTATACCCCCAATGGCGTTCTGAAAGTCGTATGCTTCTCATCATCTGGATGCATTTTAATTTGGTTATAGCCTGAGAAGCCATCCATAAAGGACATCCTCTCGTAACCGCAGGTATTATCAATCATCACATCAGTAATTGGGAGTGGAAATTCGTTCTTAGGGCATGCGGCATTTAGATCTCGAAAATCGATGCATATCTGGATCTTACCGTTCTTCTTACGAACTGGTACTATATTGGCCACCCAGTCAGGATATTATTCTTCACGAATAAATCCTGATTTTATGAGCTTGCTAACCTCAGCAACTATAGCCTCCATTAACACCGGTCGAAAGTGCCTTTGTTGTTGTTTGACTGGCTTGGCGTCTTCTCTAATATTCAATCAGTGCATGGCAATCTGAGGATCGTGCCCGGGCATATCTTCAAAACTCCATGCGAACACATCTATATATTCCTTGATAAGGGATACGAGCTCCTCCTTTTCTAAGGGAGTTAACGTGTCGCTTATGAAAATGGGCTTTGGATTCTCTTCTGTCCCATATTAACTTGTACTAGCTTATCTTCTGTGGGTGGGTCGTGCTGTTCAAAATGGACATCCCAGAGAGTATCCATATGCTTAGCCCAGGAATCATCTTGAACATCAATTGGTTTCTCGCCGCTTTCTAGTGCGGCTGAAACCATATTTGTCGTTAGAAATTGAAACTAAGCGCCAGTACTTATATCAGAATCATGATCTAACGGATAAAGATCCTCGTCAATCGAAGAGCTCTCTTCGTATTTATATGGCAGTGAGGGAGGAGTGGATACATACCCCAACCCCCTTCGAGTTTTATGACAGTAGTCTGGGCTCTTCCCTCTTGGTCTAAATGAGGGTATAAGATTTCGTCGCCCTTTCCCAAAGTTTAATTTCGGTTTCTGGATAAAATTATAACTCATCTTTTCCATCATCTGTCAGGATTTTTGCTCGTATAGGTGAAATTGGGGTGATGTTTGTTCATCACTTCCACTAGTTTGCCTTTGGTTAGGCGATGCGATCATTTTACCGAAGACAATTGGCTTCTGAGATACCTATCATGGAAGTACTTCAAAGAAGTGATCTTGTCCCTTCGTTATTTCGGACCGAGAGAGGAGGGATGACCTTATTGGCAAATGATATGCCGCCAGAATTTCAAGTTCGAACAGGCCATCTGCCTCGGTGGAAGTACAAGAAGGTTCAGACTTTGTAGCGACAGCAAGCTCGTAGACTAACTTTATGTTTTCATTAATAACCCATTCATCATTAGCTACATTAGTTACATTAATACTATCGAAATTCATATTAAAATTCATACAAGGGTTTATCTCATAGTCACCCCCATCATCCTCTCCTGGGGATTCATATTCAGTATCCGCCTCATTGCCGTTGTCGTCAAGTTCTTCAGACTCTTTGAGGTTCCGATAGGGGACCTCATGGGCCGGCTTGTAGAGCATGGTATCATTGAAGTAATTTTCTAGCCCTTTGAATGGTTGCCTATCTGCAATTAACGTCTGGACTTCTCCTTACTCATCATAGTATTTCATGCATTGATGGAGAGTCGATGGGACTATCGTATAGGTATGAATCCATGGTCGCCCCATCAGAATGTTATAGGACGTGTCTGCATCAATGACGTAGCATGTAACTTCTGTCCTCAAGTCTCCGATCTGACATCGAAGTTGGATCTTCCCGATGGGACAGCTATCATTAGCGTTGAATCCATATATCGTAGTGTTCGTCGGTGTCAGGCGATGGGGCGAAATTCCCAGTAACAACATTAATCTTCTAGGAATGACGCTTAGTGCAGACCCTGGATCAATTTGAATGTGGTCTACCTTCGTGGTCTGATATATCTGGTGAAATATAAAGGTCTATTATGCTTTATATTCCTTATCTGCATGTCTTCTGGGGAAAAGGTTATTTGTGGGACCTGCCTCCTCACTTGATGACAGCAGGGGCAGGAATTTTGTTCCTCATCGGCTGGCTCGACAATCTGTGCTAGGAAAGATTCAGAATCTGCCAAGGCCTCTCTTAATGTTTTCCGAGTTGACTTTGATAATCATAACAACTCGTAGAGCGTAACTCGAGCTGGGATATTAGCCAACTAAGTTATGATGTCAAATTTGAATGAGGCATCCTTGATTTCTTCATCTTTTCCAGGATTTTTCTGGAAACGAAGCACTTTTTACTTCGCAGGCTTTGCCAAGTTTCCCGTAAATATTCTTAGGGTCTACTCTTGTATAGTCTTTGAGGTAAGGTTTGCCAGATCGGGTGCTAGAGGGACCTGCCTCATCTTGGTGAGTGGCCATAATTTCGGCCTCCTCTTCAGAGTCCGTCAATGTTCCTTCAATTATGTACTCTTCTTTAATTTTTCCGAAAATAGTATTACTAGTTTGCTTCCTTCTTTGGCTACTTGATACGGTCCATTGCTCATCCTGTAATAGATCAAGGTGGACCCACATGACTTCCCCTCTTTGTGTCGTCACAGGGGTAAGTTCTTTCTGTGCCATTTCATGCGGGTCATAATTCTTCATGACCAGTTTTCCTGATGGTATCGGAGTTACTCCTGCAGGGAACTTATGGGTTCCTACCACCAGGGTCGCCATGTAACTTTCTTTTGTTCCTCTTTTAGCGTCAAGACTCTGGCCTCTATCAATACCTGAATACTGTTCTTCAGAGGGTAACAATCCTTAGTAGGGTGTCCAATATTCCGGTGGTATAAGCAGTAATTTGGGTCATTAGTCTTCCCTGCGTCTTCTGGCTTTCGATTCTCCAGTAGCTTTAACATTCCCTTCCTGAGGAGCAGGTGGAATAGTGTGGGCGTCTGTTCCGCCTTGAAAGTATAAGTCCTTTCTTGTCGGGGCCTATTTTGTCACATGCCTTTTTTATTTTGAGGCTTTGGATTTGGAGGATTTGTTTGTTTTGGAGTGGCATCGGATACCATTACTGCCTTCCCCTAACTCTTATTATTGTTTTGTGGATGCGGCCTATTATTTCCAAGATTTCTCATTTCACGAGATTCTTCAACCCGGTGGATCAAGTCTTTTGCTTATTTTTCTTGTTTAAGCAAATCCTTCCAAGTCTTAGATTCTACGGCTCCCGTTTTTAAGAGCACGTTAGTTTTGAGGTTGTACCTGCAAGTTTCTACTAGAGTTTCCTAAACCATTCCGTACTTGCAATGTACAGACTTCTCCCGGAACCTTTCTATAAAATTTTTCACCGTTTCTTGTTCCCCTTGCTTTGTTGCAAAGAGGAAATGAACCGATATTTCGGTGTCATTCTCGAAGAAACGTTCAAAAAAGTGCTTTTCAACATCATACCAGGTATTGATAGTACCTGGGGGCAACTGTATAAACCATGTAAAGGCAGGCCCTCGCAAGGTACTTGCAAATACCTTGATCATTACTGGATCATTACCCATTAAATGCCCCGCTTGAGACAAGAAGTAATACATATGTTGACTGGGGGATCCTTTCCCGTCATACGGCTCTAACTTGAGCGGTTTATATTTTTTGGGATATGGTGCGAAATCCCACTCAAGCGGATACGGTCTCGAAACCCCTGATTCTTTCAATTCCTTTTTGTGCATCAAGGCATCAAGTTGGCTCTGTAATTTCTCAATTTTTTCTTCATGAGGGTCATGGAAAGAATATTTATCTTCATTCTCATGTGCCAAGTAAGCCTTTTCTTCCTTATTTTCTTCATTCATCTTAAACGGAGTTTCTTTTTCTTTCTTTTGCGGTGATTCCGAAGAAGTTTTAGTTTTATCTTCAACTATTTTTGGGTGTTTTCGACCACCTTTAAGAGCATCATTTTAAGATGCTCGATCGTTTTTTGTTGCTCTCGGATCATCTGTTCCTGAGCCTCCAATCTTTAATCGATGTCGTCAGATTTATTCACCATATGTGATACTGATTTTTATGGTCTGGATGACGTAGAAGAGTGAGGTGAGGCTATGGCCGAGTTGTCGCTATCGTCGTCACAAGAACCTTCTACAAGTTTCTTGTAATTTTGAGGGGCAACAGCACCTGATTTAAGTCGGGTAAGATGATGAGGTTCTTCATCACTTAAATCCAAATCATCCTCTTTATCTATGACTTTCTTACCCTTTCCAACCATGTTAGAGGTTACTGCTTTCCATTCTTTTTCTTTAATTTCACGGAGAGCAGTTTTTGTCTTCTTCGCGGGGTGTTTGTCTGACTCGGTTGATCGGTTGAATACCGACACCCTTTTCTTATTGCAGCAACAATTGTTCAGTACAGCAGATACTACTGTCATAAGCTGCTTGTAATGACAAATAGGGTCCGGTTGAACTTGATTTATGCTCCACTTCTTTGTTAAGTACACTCTGAGGTCAGTGGCCTTGGACATGGAAATGTGGGGCCCACTTAGTTGTTGAGAGGGTCCAGGGGGCCACTGAAGTTTCTTAGAGTCATTGATGTCAAGTTCTTGTCCAATAATACGATTATCAACCCTGATTTTGTATTCAGATTATTTTACGTGGAGTTGGATGTTAGCTTCGTATTCTGGTACGCGAAGCTGGGAAATAGCTTCGCGTTTTACGCTAGCCTCGCATTTTATGTTGGCTCGGCGTTTCTGCAGAAGTCTAACTTCTGGAATCTTAGTCTCTCATGGAGGAAATTTTTTGCACACTGGCTTATTCTTGCGATTTACGCAAGTTACATCTTCGCGTTTAACGTGATTTTTGCGATTAACGCAAGTCTGATAATTATCTTCGCGATTAATGCGATGGTAACTCAAGTTTTACTAGCTTCGCTAAGCTCAATTTTAGCCTCGCGTGGGGAGTCTCCATCACACGCTGGCTCTATGAGAAGTTTATCCTCTCGATTTACGTGATGATTAGAAATCTTGTGATTAATGCAAGTTTTACTGGCTTCGCAATTTACGCTAAGCTCAGATTTAGCCTCGCGTGGAGAGTCTCCATCACACGCTGGCTCTATCAGAAGTTTATCCTCGTGATTTATGCGAGTTTCTCTAGCTTTAAGTCCAGAATCAATAGCCTCGCATGGAGAATCTCTATCACACGCTGGCTTAGTTATATTTTCGTGTTTAACGCGATATTGACTGGTCTTGCAATTAACGCAAGCCTGTTTGCGAGAAGCAGTAACCTCGCATTCTGCTAGTTCATTAGCCTCGCGTTTAACGCGGGCTTTGAGGGCTTTTCGCCTTACTCTCCGATTTCGGTTGCGGAGTTGGGTTCTGGTCAAACCAGTTTTCAGGCCTTCTTCGGCGGTGGAGAGGTCATCCTCTGTTAGGGTTTTCTATCCAAATGACGGCTCCATGGCCGCGGTCTCCAAGGGTCCCCGTTTAACGGTGGATTCCCGATTACCTGATTTACGAATATTGGAGCACACGCGGCGATAGCGCCACGTTTCAGTCAGATTACCTGATTCAAAGGAGAGGTGCTCCTCGTATTTCTACTTATCGACTCCACGATGAGCATTTTAACGTAGGATCTGATCCTTTCCATGTCAGATTGCGCCATGATCTCTTTTTCAGTAAAAGAGACGTCTCTCACTGTAGTCACCAGTTTGTTCTCAGAAAAATTCTTACTTCCTTCCATTGAAATAACTTAATTACAATGAAAGTGAACAAAAGAAAATAAATGAGAGGATTTATAACTTATCTCTCTCTTTTACAATATAAAAAGTGGGCTCTATGTGGCGATGGGATCTATCAAGTAGTTTCTTTTGACGATCTAACGTGGAAATCTTCTACTCGATGAAGAAGATGGTCGGCCCTAGATCTTCTCTACTGGTCTTGATGGGTTCAAGGTTTTCACGCGTAACTTGAACTTCACAAAAATTTTAAAAGATCCTCTAAGACTTCCTCAAGAGGGTATTTATAGCCTTGAGCCAATGTAAGAGTTTCCAATTGATTAGGATTGGAAAGTAGTTGTGTTTATCAAGGATTATAATCAAATATCTTAGTCTTGATTTAAATCTCTTGAATATAAATTATGATTAGACTCAATTCGGGTATTAGATAAGCCCAAATCTCAATCACAATCAATTTGGAATTCTAATGAAATCTGCTCGCGCGGAGTTAATACGGAGCTAAATTTATCAGAACACAGAGCTATGGATTAGCTCCGCGTTTTACTCAAACGCGAGACTGAAATAGCCAAACGCGGAGCTACGAAATTAGCTCCGTGTTCTGTGTGGAAAATTCCTTTTTACTTAAAAATTTTCACTACAACAGTGGGTAATGAAATATTTTCGCTTAAACGCCTCAAATGACCAATTAGTGAAATAGGTACCGTTATCGCAACTTGACAACAACTTTATTGTCATTCGATTTAGTAGCAATAGCCTCAACCCATTTGGAAACATAATCAATAGCGACCAATATATATTGGTTTCCAAACGAATTAGGTAACGGTCCAATAAAATTTATACCCCATACATCGAATATCTCAACCTTAATGATAGGTTGCAGAGCCATTATTTTGCGCCATGAAATCTTGCCTACAAATTGACATCGTGTGCATATTTTGGAATATTCCACAGCGTCTCTAAAAAGAGTTGGCTAATAAAAGTCACTCTGCAATACCTTTTTGCGTATTTTCCTGTGACTAAAGTGTCCTTCATAAGTAAGATCATAACAAAAAGAGAGGGCATTTTGTATCTCAACATCGGGCATGCATCAGCACATGATCTGGTCTGGACAATATTTGAACAAATAAATATCGTCCCAATAAAATAAAATTATTTGGGATAAGAATCTATATTCGTCTTGTTTGGACCAATGAGATAGAATCTCTTAGGTCACAATAGAATCTCTTATGTCACAAGATAGTTCACAATATTAGAAACCATGGTTCATAAGTTAATGCGAAAAATTACTCATCCTAAAAAGATTCATTTATGAGGTAAGCACTAGATGGAGCATTGAACAGACGAGATAAGTAATCAGCTACTACATTATCAACACCTTTCTTGTCTAGAATCTCAAGATCAAACTTTTGCAACAAGAGGATCCATCGAATGAGCCTTACTTTTGTGTATTTCTTGGTCAACCGATATTTCAAAGCAGCATAGTTAGTGTATACTATAATCTGTGATCCAATCAAGTAAGAACAAAACTTTTCAAGCACAAAAATGATTGCTAGAAACTCTTTCTTTATGGTAGAGTAGTTCAACTGAGCGTCATTGAGTGTCCTACTTGCATAATAAATCACATATGGCTATATATTAATATGTTGCTCATGGACTACACTAATAGTATAATCAGATATGTCACACACAAGCTCGAAGGGCAGACTCCAATCTGGCACATAAATAATGGGAGTGTTGTAAGTGCCTTCTTGAGTTGCTCAAAGGCTCTAAGACAATCGGGTGTAAAATTAAATGGTATATCTGTATTAAGTAGATGCGTCAAAGGCCTAGCAATTTTGTTAAATTTTTTGATGAATCATATATAGAATCCGTCATGGCTAAGGAAAGATCATATATATTTCACTAATCGCAGAGGTGGAAGATTCGTGATTAGGTCCACCTTGCCTTTGACAACTTTAATATCGTTCTTCAAGATGACATGCCCTGACACTGTGCCATTTTAGACCATAAAAAGACATTTTTTTTCCAATTGAGTATCAAGTGCTTCTTACGATAATGCATCAAAACTAAATTTAAGTGGTGTAGACACTCTTGGAATGACTCTCTGAAGTTGGAGAAGTCATCCATGAATATCTCTAGAAATCATTCAACCATGTCGGAGAAAATACTCACCATATATCTTTGGAATGTGGAAGGCACATTGCATAACCCAAAGGACATGTGTTTATATGCAAAGGTGCCAAATGGACATGCGAACATGGTCTTTTCCTAATCCCCAGAGCGATGAAAATTTGGTTGTAACCAGAGTATCCATTTAGGAAATAATAGAACATATGCTCAGCCAACCGTTCCAACATCTGATCAATAAAAGGCAAGGAAAGTGATTCTTCCTAGTTGCAGCATTTAGCCTCCTATAATTGATACAAACTCGCCATTCTATTTGCATGTACATTATGATAAGTTTGTTTGCATCGTTCTTAACTATAGTGATTCCAGACTTCTTAGGCACTACTTGAACTGGGCTATGGATCATGTCCTTATTTGCAGAAATTGATGTATTGGGCTTCTCAGCAGAACTGTCCCACTACATATTTTCTACGATAGCTTTTCTAAGAATTCTCATGCTTCATCCTCGTTTTTTCCTCATAAACTCCCCTGATACATAGACTTAAGAAGAGTTTTAAAAGTGTAATCGAGTCCTTTGTATACGATTTGACACAACCGCCACTTTTTTATCACATGCTGGGGGCACTAAGCTAGTAAATCTTTGAATTGTTCCAAGTACTTCCAAAAGGATTCTCCCTGTATTTGATGAAACTGATTAATGGCATTTTGTATCTTAGCCACCTTGTGCGTGGGATACTACTTAAAAATACTGTCACAAATCCATCTTAAGTAGTTATTGAATCAGTAGACATACTATATAACCACTACTTGGCATTATCTTTAAGGGCAAACGGGATGAATTGGAGGTTTATTACGTCTTTGATAAGTGTTGCAATTTGATCATCACACATAATTCCTAAAATTCACTGATAAATGAGTAAGCATCTTAGAACCAGATTCAGTGAACTTAAGAAGTATTTTGATGTACTGTAATTTCAAGTCATAGTTATTACTGTGACTTATGAAAGTTTTATACATGATGATAGTAATGTGCACAATGGATAATATCGATCCTTTTAGGATCAGAATCAGTTGGGTCTATTTTATCACCCACGATAAACTTTGATTTCACGAGTCGATCAAATTAATTACTGGGCCAATGTGGCATGAACCAATATATGTGGATGAATGCTTGAATTTCCTAAAACTAATGCCAGAAGTGTCGGATGTGGTGTAGTGAGATGAAAAGTGGAAGGAATATGATCAACTAAAATATGATGTTCCTACTGTTTGTATTTTATTTTTTTATAAAGTCAGGAACCATAAACACAGAATAGGAGAGAAATTGGGCTGGAGTAGATACCTTTCTGTCACTGAATAGCGGCTCTGGCCTCTATTTGGTGGCAAAACCAGCAGGCTTGGTTCCTGGTTTTTGCAGCTAGTCTTTGTTGCTCTTCTGATCCTTTTTATCTCCCTGTACCTATATTTCTAGATCCTTGTATACTTAACACATCTATTAACTTGTAAAATGTAAGAAAAATCAAGAAAACATCATCGATCTCTAACAACAGTGCCCAAAACATGATGTGAAATATCTAACTGTAAGCACACATCATAGTTGTAACACTTAACAGTTAGTTCCCATAGAGATCTCTAATATTTTACAATCTCGCTTTCTCTATTATTCTATCAAGTTAATAATATGATATAGCTTGAAAAGATAATTTTTTTTATTTATTCTAAAGTGAGTATAAGACGTTGAATCCATTAAACTAACAAGTTAACAATCAATTTTCATTCTTCTTCCTTTCTTTTTTATATGCACAATTAAGAACATGTCAAAGTTGATCTTTTTAATTTGATTTTTAATTAATTGTCTCTAAGCATGATCTATCAAGTGGTATGCAAGTATAAACCATCAAAAATGACTACTTTCTTAAAAAAATTATATCTATAGATAATTCTATAAATAAAAGTAAAGAAATAAATTTCAAACCCTAATCTAAGTATAGATTATCAAAAGACTAAACTTACGCAAAACCTATCAAAAATCCTGGATCTACAAATTAATTTCTTCAATTTATTTATAGAAAAATCTTATTTTTAATTCATTTTTCTTGGAAGATGACAAGAGAATCTCATGTTAAAATTGTTAACCTAACTTTATCTATATTTTGGGACCAATGTGAGTAGCTATGTATGATCCTAAATAACAAAATTTTATTATTACTCATGATATGCAATAAAAATCTATTTTTTCCTAAAAAGCAAGTAAAATCATAAAGTATAAAGAAATAAGAATTAACTAAAAAACAAATAAACTACTTTACCTATACATGATGAACTACAAGAATTAGCTTATGAAGCTCTGGTATTATCGTCGTTGCTCTTAGGATTTAATCTTCTAATTTTATTAATCTCAACAAAATATAGAAAACCTTAATTTAAAAGGATATATCAAATAAATAGATCTCAGATTGCAAAATCCTAATCTAGTTATGAAAGAAAAACTACAAAATTACAACAAAACTTTCATAAAATTTTCAGTTATAAACTCATTACTTTTGCGGCAAAATAATGGCATTGACCGCTAAACTGCGGTGGTCAACTTTGGTCAGAGAAGTCATACTCCGTGTATGAGTCAACAGAAGGAAGTCTGACCCCTGTGAGCCCCACTTTGCCGCCAACTGAAATAATTGCCGCCAACTGCTGCCAAATAGTAGCAGAAGAGCAGCTTCTGGAGTTTTAACTTCTGAAGTTTGATCATCTCGTTCTTTTAATCTCTTTTCCAAGACTGGATTCAACTTTGGTGCCTTCTAGTTTTGTGTTTCAGTAGCTTTCTTCTCTCATGATCTTTTTGGACTGGATTTTCCTGATCTTCTTGTGATTTCATGCAATATCGTTATAGTAATAAGTTTTATCTGAAAAACACACTAAAATATCTTAGTACTATTATTTATATACAAAAATAGATAATATGAGAGATGTAAATATGCAATATACGATCCTCATTACTAACATACACATATAACATATAAGTATTACATGTTTTAACATGTTTAATATTGAGACTTTCATGACTCAAGCAGTTTTTGGTTAATTTATTATGAATTTAGCGTAGGTATCGTAGTGTGCATGTCCTATATATATGTATTTGTCCTTGTCTGTACATATATGACTGCTTATATAGAAATATCCATATCTTTCTCATATGAACTCCAATTGAGTTGTTCTAAGATCCATTAGAAAGATTATTCAATAAGCTACAACTTTTCTTCAGAAGCTAAATTATGATTTAAACTCTTTCCCAGTCAAAAATTTCCTAAAAGCTCTACTATCATGTTAATCAGGTCCGACAGGCCAGTAGCAGCAGAGGGTTAGAAAATTGGTTGTATCTTCAAATTAGAAGTCGGTTTGAGCTTATTTAGGATTCATTAGAAAGGAGAATCTAAAACCTAAAATTTTCTTTCATATTATTATCTTTTCCAATTCAGTCATTAACTATGTCAAAAATATTCTGAAAGATGTTGTTCTCGCATTAACAGAGCATTTGACAAGATCATACATTCAGCAACCATTGGAAAACCATTTTAACTTTTCCATCCAAATCCTGATTGATCTTATTATTGATTTATTTGAAAATTGACATCAACCTCTACAATTTCCTCTCAGCTAACTTTTTCTGATTAGTCAATCAGTACCATAAGGGATCCTTAACTTGCTATGTATATTATGTTCTACTATATGCATTTTCATGGCTATCCAAGGGCTAGCCATGTTCTTTCATGCCATACAAGTATATTACGAGTATGTATACATTGTTTTGCATGTTTTATCTGGTTCATAATATCTCATGCAAGTATACATGTATGTACGATCCAATTTATTTTGTATTCGTACCTCATAATACATGTACATGTCGTATCACAATTTTAACACCAATCATGTTTGTTTTATATATATGCCTGACATCCTCATTCTAGTGATACACATTACTTGTTGCTTGTTTAAACAAATTAAATAAGGGACTTGGGGGAAATGAATGATTGATTGTACACGTATTGTGGGAGTTAGGAACTACCGAACCATGAGGGTGCTTGGCTGTCCAACCAGCCACTTCCTATCTCGTTAGTCATGATATGTAATTCTATCTAGCTTTTGATCTATTTTGACTATGTCGTTAACCTCCTCCAGCTATGTTGTCGACTGCTCTAGCTAGTCATTGACCTATTCCGGCCATATAGTCATTGACCTATTCTAACTATACTATTGATTGTGATATCAGGGGTACATGGTATATTTTTATCAATGTTGAAAATAACACGTTATGAAACCCGTTATGTTGCGTTGCATAACCTAATAGAACTCCAGCGCTACATAACAACTGGAAATAACTCAATGCACCGTAACAGTACGTTTTTTATGTTATTTTACGTTATATTATATAACGTTATGTTAAATTACTTTATATTACGTTATTTACAATTATCTTTTTAGTAATTTCTATATTATTGTTGATTATTATTTTGATTATTAGCGAATTGTTATAACTTTTTACTTGATTAGTTGTTGGCTTGTTTGATTGCTTGTGGAATTGCTAACATGTTAATTTGCAATTGTTTCCTTGTTCGCTTATAATTCCTTTTCGATTGTTGAAATATCTAACTTGTTGATTGTATTGAATTTTTAATTGAACTGAAATTAACAATTATAAATAAAATAAATTGAACATTACAAAATATAAATTACAAAAATGATAATAAATGGAATTGAAATGAAAAATTAGAATATTGTTTTCTTTTTTAAATGATAACTGGAATTATGGTTGCAGACTTAATATAATTTATGAAGATAAATATGAAAATTATTGTAAAATTTAATATAAAATTATAATAGATTATGATTATAAAATGGTTTGATATTATTTTTTTAGATATTTAAAATTTATATTTCAATTTATAGAAATTATTTTACATAGCTTATATTTATTTTTATTAAATAAGTAGAAAATTGCATAATCTACATTATGCGTTACGTTACATGCAACATAACCTAGCAGAGATAATACGTTACGTTATCATTATCAATATTTTAAACATTGATTTTTAGAATACTTGATTAGTTCCAAACATATATGTATATGCATGTCTTTTTGTAAGCGTGCATTAAGCCATTTTCATTATGTTTTCTCATATTTATGCATATATTCACATTCACGAATTTTGGTTATGTTTCTTGCCAATTTTTACCATTAAGTTGTACACATAGTTAGAATCCGCTACGGGGCTCGAGGAGGACCCATTGCTTGAGGATCCTTACCTTTAGGAGCAGGTAGAGGTCCAATAGGAACTTGTAGGAACCTTTTCTTTATTTTGTTTGGGTTATATATATATATATATATATATATATATATATATATATATATATATATATATATCAGTTTCCTTTTTCTCTTTGTTGTATACAGACCCTTCTAGTATATTTCTCTCTTTTGATATTATATCTTGACTCTCATATGCAATACAGTACGGTATACATATGTATCGGTGATTTCAAATTTCTTTTGATATTATGTTGCTGATTATTATCTCTTTGCTTATGATTTGAAGCAAATTAGGTATTACTTACTGTGGATATATGTATATGTTGCTTTATAAGGGCCTCGTGTACCCTATTGATAGTGCTTTACCAAACCTTGGAATATACGGTCAGGCTCTCTGGTGTATGATTTAGAGCATCACACATTAAATAACTAAATAACCAAGTTCTAAGGCCTTCCTCATTTCCTATGTTGTCCCCTTACCTATTTAGTTGGCCAAATCAATAAGATAAGGAATTGGGATAAGTTAAAAATGGTGGAGAGAAAAAATATTATTTAATTCAAATTGTGAGTATATAACTTTTTGATATTTTTGAAAATTTCCAAATAAATAATGGATGGGAATGAAATTAGACAGTTATGATATAATTTGTAAAATAATTTTTGAATACCTACACTGTAAAGGTACCATGTTATTAATCGATAATCGATATTTTCATCAGAAATTTGACTTTCTCAGAAACATATCATAAAATTAAATATGTATAGAACAATAGAAAAATAAAGTCTCAAAGAATTTCATTTAGAGTTTTAAATTTCAATATAGGTGTATTAGAGTTAAATTAAATATAGATCGCCTCCCGCTAACCCTATTTTGGTACAATGAATACAAGGAAACAAATAAAAATATAGAAAGTAGAGTCAATATATGCTTACAAGACATTATTAATACCCTAGGCCCTTAGATTTATAAGATCAATACGGAGTATGCTGAATCAAAGAGTTGATTGGTTTGAGGTGTTATATCCTACCTACCTTTAAAAAATTTGTTCTCAAAATTTCATTCCAACTGGAGGGACGTAAAAAAATAATATTATAATTGAAATTGCTATAACTAAATCGCCTTACACTGTCATTTCGATTCCAGACATAATAGAATAAAAATAAAATTAGATAGTTATCCTATAGATCCTACTTATTAGTAGAGAATAAATCTCAACTGTTGTCATGTGGATACAACAAAATCTATAGTAGTATAAGTATAATATCGAAAAGAAAATCGAGATTAACACAGATCACTAGTAGATGACAGTAATTGTTGGTACCAAAAAAAAAATCTCCACAATTCCCTCATCTACCCTATAATTGAAATGATTGGGATAAAGTAAAGAGACTAAGAAGATGATGGAAACGAGAGGAGACCAACTCTCAAATGAAATCTTAGAGTACCAGAATCATGCAAATTAAAAATCTCACAATTATGAAATAACCATTAGAACCTATGTCAGTATCCAGTTCAACTTCTTACTCCCAATACAGATATGGCTTGCTCTCTCCAGACTTTCTCAGTACTTGTTGGTGACTTCTTCTTTTGTATGTATCCTTTATGTTCAGCCTTGATATGTTTTTAATTGTTCGAAATATATGCCTTTCATTTTAATTCATTGTTTTTCCTATACATACCTACCTCCTTGCGTTTTTTACTTCTAGTCAAAAGTAGTCCCGAGTCTTCTAGCTTCTTCTATGGTCCACTCTCACATTATTTTTATCTTCAAAAAACTTTCATGCTAGAATTTGAATTCTGGCAATCCAAAATCCTGAATATCAGTTCCCCCCTATAATCAATTACTACATGGAAAATATTTTACCAATTCATATCTTGGATGATATTATAGCATTTGTTATTTGTGTCTAATAGATTAGCATATAACTCTCTACTACTAGTCACTAAGGAACATAATGTACACTTCTTATTATCACAATACTACTATTCTCAATCTTAATATCCCACTCACAGGTAAATTAACACTATCAACTAAATTGCAAGTGTGTGTGTATAAACAATAAAATAGTGCAAAGCTCTAAATCAAGCAAATGGATGTCGGTGCATGATCAATTAAAATATATATGTTATGGCTCTTCTAGTAGTTTGGTCTTTCTGCACAACCATCAATCTGCTTTGCCCTTGTCTCTTGCCTGCTCATCCCTGAACTCTAGTATATACTTGTTGTTGTGTCAACAGTCTCTACTAGTTCAATCACTGGGTCCTCTAAACTTGCTGCATTACTGTTATTGGTCCAGCTACCAATGAAAATGGTGTCCTTGACACAATTTTGCTACCCTAATTGGTTTCTAGAATACTTGATTACCTAGTGATTGACTGTTCCGCAAAGCAAACATAATCCCTGAGCACTTCTGCACTCCTTCTTGATATGCCCTATCATGTGACTTAACTTGCATACCATTGTGCTCCTATTGGTATCACATGTCGTTTCGTAGGAGGACCTTAAATCTTCAAGAAGAACTTGATTCCTGGTAGAATAGTCTCATGGGCATTACCGACTTTCCTTCCTTTCCTTTGACACTTGTTACTGACAACACGTTGAATACTTTCGAGTAGGACTTGTATATTCGAAATGCTAGATGCTCCTTGAGGTTTGGCTCTCTCATTGTTGGAATATGTGTGCTTGGTCCTCCTCTTCGGCAACTCCCACCATGCTCCTTGAGGTTGTGGCTTTATCCTCTTGCTGAAGGTTATGGACTTCAATTGCATCTCTTGCCATGTTATGGTTTGGAAGAACTAGAGCACAATACCTTGACAAATATCTCCCAGGTGAATGGTTCCTAATGCCTCAATTTTTCGGCCAACTATTATGTCCTGGCTATATTAGTTAGTTCGATAGATACTACCTCCACTTGGTTCTCCTTTGGGATCCTGGTTATTATTAGAAGACTCTCCATGTCCACGATCCACTTATACTTTAGGTAGACCTTTGGCCCCAGAACATGAGGATGGTTGCAACCTCTGAAAATTTGTTACCATCATGATCTCCTCGACTCCGTAGGTTATAGCCCTCTCTAGCAAAATTGTCATGATCTGTTGTGTTTATGCCACCTCTTGACCAAGTTTCTAAGTTTAGTGGTCTCATCTCTAGCATTGCTTTCAAGAGGTGTGCACGTCGTCTTTGTTCTACAACGAATAAGATATGAGTCAATAAGGATATTCAATGATAGGACTTTTAAAAGGATAGGATAGGACTGGCACAATATAAGATAGAATAGTTGTCCAAAGTAAAAGGACAGTTATAAAAGATCAGTTATACACATGCTCTTATATGATAATAGTCCTATGATCTTCCATCTAAACCTAAACTATGTTACCATTCTGTAACTTTTTAGCTGCTTTTAAAATAGAGTGCATTACCTAAAATATACAAGACTATCCTATAGGCATAGAACCTTAAAATACTCGTAATTACATTACAATTAAATAATCACATAACCTGACGATAATTAGAAAAGACTTTATTCATTTATGTTAAGAGTTATTGCATGAAGAGGTGCACTGCTCACGATATATACAAGAAAAGAAAAAAGAAAGAGAGACATTTCCTGAACAAACCAAAATAACATATATAAAACAAAATACCAAAGCTCTACGTGGAAATCCACCTGTCACTGCCGCTCTGCCTGGTTAATGAAATGTGCATTTTCACTTGAAACAAACTCCCCTTCATTTTTTTGAGACTTGTATTTAGAATTCAGAAGATTAAACCCTGCAAGTAAAATATAAGAGTAAGAAGTCATACTAACATAGTACTAAAAATATGTGTATGTGAACATGATATATCACTGTAGGTCATGGTAACGTGCATCATATAACATAGATAATCATAGTCAATGACATGTAAGCAAGCATGAGTAAACATATAAATCATGTATAAGGTGTACGTAATAACAAATGTAAATTAACAAATCTTAGTCATATTCCCATTTTAGACATTAGAAATTAAGATGATGCAGTATTTTCGTTATCGTATAAGGACTTGTACAACTTGGGACCTGATCCAATATGCAATGGCAATGAACCATGCCATATCACTAGGTACTACTATTTGCTCTCTATATTGTATAGATAGTTAAGAAAGTTTCATGTCTAGAGAACTATGTTGCAACCAATGGCCCAATACCACCCGAAGCTGCTATAGTAAAAGTTGTCGGTCTAAAAAATCTTAATTAATCTTATATGGCACCATTCTTATCCATCATGTAGTTTTTCTCAATCCTTGCGCCAATAATATATGGTATAAATAACTTACCAGATATATCATGGTATAACCATTCATCACTATATACATATATGATATCATCAATTAAGAAATCATTATTCAATCTTTCGAGGTTCATGTACATATACATTATCATAAGTTTCCTCAAAAATCTTATGTCACCATATCTTGATGTCAGTCTATCACATATCATGTATAGGTAGTCATGCAGTCACATTATGTATTATTGATATCATTAAGTCACATATCATTCTTTTATATAAAAATCATGTACATAATACGGTATCGTTCATAAGAGTTATGTGCCAATTCAATATCATTCATAGTACATTATGTTTAATCATATGTTAATGTATTTTGTTAGTTGAGTGTCTAGTGTGGTATCTCACGTATCATGATCTCATATCACAACTAACTTAACATATACAAAAAATAATATAGGCTCTTGTTAGTGATAATAAGATAGCATTGGAACTTCAATCCCATATAATTCATGGTTTCTCATGCCAATCCTAATTCATTATACTTAAAAAAGAGTAACAAAGCATTCCTAACCTTTTTGCACAATCCTTGCACCATGCCCAAGTCACTCTCTCAAGCTCTGGCTCATAAAAGACCACTTAGTTGCTGGTTGGCGATCCTAACGACTGGCTTGTCCTTGATGGGCTCAGACTTCTCACAGTACATCTAAATATTCTCCTTAAACTCTAATTTTATTACCAAATGTTACATATTTACTATAGAATATAGTTTCTAACTATAACCTCGATTTAAATTTATTATCGAAACTGAGAATCGATAACTAAGAACCATGTCCCAATTCACCTATATACGGCATGAATTCCAGATAACCGAATAAGCACAAATCATACTTTATACTTACTCAAGCACCCAAGTTAGGAAATTATAATTAGCTAAAAAGCTTAATATTTACCCATAATGTTATCAATTACCAAGTTAATCATGACCTATTGTTACTAATTAGCATGAACTTTCTATAGAAATAAATTATTTCGGGTTGGTTTCTAGTTTTCTAAATCACCAAAAATAGTATATAGATCTCTAACGAATTACACCTACTCCTTATATAAATTTTAGTACAAGATTATTTAGTTTAACATTTATTTTAATATTAACTTTGTAAGCTAAATCCAAATTTTTATAGAACATCTTCTCTGGAATAATATGTACATTGATTTGCCTGAACCAAAATCTATACCTCTAGTTGTAATCATGAGAAATATTCAGAATAAATTGTAAAGAATTGAACTATTTAATTATAAAAAATTCAGAATTATTTAGCCTTATTTACTAATTTTTAATACAACTTAGACTAGAGATTACTGTTGTAGAATCACAGTGTGTTAGTAACAGTGTGGTAATTAAGATAGACATATATTTTCTGCAAAAATATATATATATATAAAAGTTTTTGTACAAAAGTTGTAGATAACTGAGTCCTATCTATATAATTTTTTTCAAAACTAATAGAACTTATATACTATTTTAAACATATCATTAACTAGAATTTACTACTGTTGAATCCAACTTACCCTACATAAATAAGTAATCCAACCAAACATATATTTTCTAAAAGAATTATAAAATATATAAAAGTTATAGGTGATTAAGTTGCTTATTTATAAAAAAAAATCTAGAATTATTTAAGTTTGCATACTATTTTAATCTAATTTAGAACAAAGATAATTTTACTAAACAACATAATACGAAAAAAGAAGCCAATATAGAAACAAGCTCAACTTGTCTTGGTCTAAAATTCCATTACAGATCCTAGGCCCTACTGATCCTCTCTCTTATCTCGCAGCTACTCTTGATTCTTTAGCTGAGTGGCGTGAAGAGATGAGAGGATTCAGAGTAGGAGAGTGTTTGAAATCAAAGAAATGAAAAAAGAAAATATGCTTTATGTTATAATCAAACTCTTGTATAGAAACTTCTTTCAGTATCTATTCTAGACTATTACCCTTATTTCTTGGATTGTCTTGGAAAGAAAGAAAGAATGCTGTTTGCAAGGGAGGAGTGAAAATGGTGTAGAGAGAAAGAAATTAAGGAGAAGTAGTTTTTCATCACTCTTTGATTTGTTTAAGTCAAAATGATATAGTCATGACACTAATTATCCATATCCCCATTCTGTACAATCTCTCATACTTGTCCCCCCTAATTTAGCTAGGTATATGAATAAAAACAAAAGTGAATGAGTGGATAATAGTAGAGGGGAAAAATAATAAATTAATTTAGATTTCGAGTCAGTAAAATTTCAATAATCGCAAAAAATCTCCAATATTTAATGGAGATAGAATAGAGTAAAACAGTTACAATCCAATTTGCTAAATAAATTTTTAATATGTAGATTATGATATAGAAATTATTAAATGTATAATAATTATCAATAGGTAACCAGTATTCTAATCAGAAATTTGATCTCAAAGTTGAAATATCATCAGAATTCTAGGTAGAATTACTTGAAGTCAAACTGGATACCGATAGGCTTCCGATGATCCTAATTTGGTATGATTGACGAAAACATATATAAGTATACAAGTTATAGCCAATGCATTTTGTATTAGACCATTATCAATATCCAGAACCTCTTAATTGATAAAATCAACACTGAGTATATCAACTCAAATGACTGTTTAGTTAGAGATGTTACAGTATAACCATCTCCACTATACAAACTTGGCCTTAGAGGTATAGTACACACATCTCCTTCGATTATATGACTCCTCAGGTCAGGAGAATAATCAGAATTAAAGGAATGTTTGTTGACTAGTGATGTCGATGTATCAACCCCCGACGTTCCAAGCTATTTACTTATTTTTTGTGATAAGTATAATGACGGTTGTGAAGGGCAATTCAAAATCCTAAAAAAAATTCTCTTTTGATATCTAGATCCTTTTAGAATAACGATCATATATTTTAAATCTTGGTTTTTATTGAACAACATATTGATGACCAAAAGTTTTCGAGTTGGAAGCTATAGTTTACGCTTGATAAGGCCTAAACATTTAATTTAACTTTTCCCTCATGTCTGAGTTGCCAAATTGATGAAACATATAACTCCACTAGACAAATTCTTAAGTGTGACCTTGCCATAGTGAAGGTGGCCAGGCCTCCTTCACATGGCCCTCATCTTGGTCCTGTTAGGGTGAGAGTGGTATTAGTTACTCTACTCTTTATAGCATAACCAAACTAGAATTCCTTGAAGAAGATCATCTTTCTCTATTTGCCTCTTTACAACATGCTGAACTAGAATCACCTTGAAGAAGGCCATCTTTCTTTTTTCCTAAGGAGACATTGCTGTGAAGTAACCCTACCGAATATATTTCTTCTTGTTGATCTCCTTACAGTGAGCTAAAACTTGGCTCATGGAGCCTTTACTCACAATTTTGTCTGTTTTGTTAAACTTTGCTTTGAGACTTTCTATCTGTGCCATTTTCTAGCAAGACAATGATCGGATAATTGATCAAATCTTATAAATGATCATAATTTTGCTTGTTATGTTGTTAGATGGTGAGTCTTTGGGGATACTACTCGAACTTTTTTATCGAATTCAATCACAAAGGTCTCCATGTCAATATTATCAACCACATTAATTAATTGAAACGTTATCTCTTCAATGATGGGAAAGTGAAACCATCAAAATTGTTTTTTATTTTCAATTGACTGAGAGAATTTAAAAAATATTTAAACTTCAAAACTCTTAAATTATTTGAAATTGATTACAAAAGAGATATCTTTACAACTGAATAGAGTTACAAGATTTTTTAGATTTCTGGATAAGTGTGCCTATAGAAATCTTATTAGACTAATCACTTTACTCTATTGACAATCCAATGAACATTTGGGATGGGAATCGAGAAGAAAGGAAGAAGTTTTGCTTTCCATCAAGTTTAGTTCTCTTGTTGGTGTACTTTGATAGTCTCTCCTTAGCACAAATAGACTATGGAGATTTTGAGGAAAAAGAAGAGGAAGAGTGCTTAACTGGTCATCTGTTAGGAGTAGCAATGTCTAAGATGATAAAGCTTTACTATTCACTTGCCAAAGACATCGTTGTTCGAGATAAGATTTTCCTGTACAAAATTTGACTCTAAGTATCGGTGTCTAATTATGCATTCAGTTGCTTTTTCTTTTGTTACTTTTCCATATTCCGTTTGACTTCTATTTCAACTTATACTCTAGTCTCGATTCTTCTGTAGTACTTTTATACTCTCTACACAGCAGCAGAAAGACAATGTATATAAACACCATACTTTGTTCTCCCTAACCAATAAGGGGTGAAATGAAGTTAGTTACAATTTTGAGACATACCAAATCGACAATCTCAACTTAGCTTCTAATTTATAATAGACAAATGGAAGGACAATACTAAATAAGGGAGTTTCTAGAGGAGCACACCTTTTTACCTAGTGAGCCCATTTTATATACTTTCAAAATAACACTATAAAGTGGGCTCACTAGGAAAAAAGGTGTGCTCCTTTGGAAACTCCCCTAAATAAAAGAGCACACAGTTGCAGAGTTTAATTATATTTTGTGTGCATGCGAGGTGTGTTTGTGGGATTTATTTTTTTATTTTTTTATTTTTTTTCTTTTAATTGGTTGTTGTAGTGGGGTGGTGGGGGTGGGATTGGGCTTCTAATGTGTAGCTTCCTCGAGGCGTCTCCTTCTCTAGCATAGTTGCAAATCTCTTCTTTGACAAAGTTACTTTATAAAGGAAAGGAAAAGAAAAACATACATTTAATTTCATAGGATGTGTGCTTTCCTTCGTTTCTTAAATTCTTATACTACTTACCTTCCTGGACATGAATTGTAATCCCCCTATACTTTCAATCCCCTAAAAGAAAAAAAAACCAATCAATTCCAAAACCAACCAAGACATTCAGTTGTTAGAAGAAAAAGACAATTTATCAAAATATGTACTACTTCTACATTTCTTTTAGCATACAACTCCCAATGTCATGTGCTTCTAAAATTAGAATAAACAAATCCCATAAGGTCTCAGCTATTTTCCTTAGATTCTCTTATTATTTATAAGTTTCATGCAATATTTTTTGTGCTTGTTAGTTCTCTGAACATAATTTTTAAAATATTGACTGACAGAGGATACTTGATTTCGACTGGAACGAAATTGAGTTTACAGGCCTCAAAATTCTTCATCACTATTTTTTTTCCCCTTCCCCTTTCTTTGGTGTTGACAACAGTATAGAGGCATCTTAGAGTATTCATCCATTCGCCGCTCATCCCTCTGACGTGATGTTTTCCTCCGCGATACAGAGACATGAATTTCCCCAGCCTTTGAGAATAATGAATTTCCCTACACCATTGAGAACGAGGAATTTTATAAGCAACAGAACAGAATCATGATCCTCGCTTGCAGAAGATTAGACCTAAACAAGCCTCACATGCATTGCAAAGGAAAAACTTGGACCCAAATTTCTAGAAGGGCCCCTGCAACAAGGCAAGCTTTTAGTTTTTGTTGACCAGTAGATTCAGAAAAACATTCAATAGATCGTTGGACAACAGAATTTTTTCGTACAGGTCCTACAAATAGCCAACGCCACAATGAGAAAATTTTTGTTAGGTCCTCAATATACCAAAACACAAGAATGACGCAAGGCCTCCAATACCAAGAGGCAGCTAGAACTGGAACTGCATCTCCTTTGTGTAACCCAGCTCATCAAGGTGTGCAGCCATGGCCTTGTTCATGGGAGGTGGCCCACATCGCAAAATCTGGCAACCATCGAATCATTTCATAAGATTCATTCAAAAACAAGAAGATAAGTCTTTGCCAGTGTAGTTATTATTAAACTTAGACCCTGCTGAGGAAGACGAAGGTATGTGCTTGCAGACCAACAACGTACCTGGATATCAAAGGCTGGAGCTGGGCAGTGAGCTTGAATCATTTGTTTGGACACAAATCCAACACCACCGTTCCAGCCTTCAGGGGGCTGGTGAAGTGTCAAACAATGTAGTGAATAAATCAGATGGTAACATTTAACTTAATTATATTATTTTAAGAAAATAAAAGAGTACAGCAGATAACTAGTGGGCCTCATACAAACTTCGTTGATGCTATTATTTAGTGATGTGATTGAGAAATGCACACATGATACAATTGTCTAGAACTAGAAAAGCCTAAAGAGCACAAAGATGCAAGTTCTTCAGAATGAAAAATGAGTGACGAAAGGACCTGATTCAACACATAGTAAACTTGGACGCGACCTGGAAAGTTGCTAACAAGGCCATCTAGCTCTTCCTACATCAGGGAAACAGTTAAAAGCCAAAGTCAGCAAGATCTTGAGTGAAAGGTAACCCCGAGTTATATACCAAGCTTACAGAGAAGAAACACTAAAGTTACTGACTTGTCGTAGATAGCCATCAAAAAATAACTGTGATGATCAACAGTCCAAAGCTTTGCATGTGTGTGCAAGCGCGCATGTGCAACACAACATTTATTCTGGTTATCTAAATTAAAAAGCAACATCATTGCTCTTAATCTACATGTCTATATAAAATCAGAAATACAAGAAAAGAAGAAACCATAGCAACATTCAGAGAAATGAGATTGTTTTAACGAGACTTATATTTGGAAGAAGAAACCTGCTAAACTTGCTTTATGATTTCTCCAAGTTGGATCATCAATGGTTTGGTTTACAAATCAAATGGCCCAGAATCTATTAAGAGTGTCTATTTTTAAGTGGTAGATCATGCAAGAACAGAACAAGTAAGACCATATACTATCATCTCCCAGCATGTAGAACACCTTTCTGTCAATTCTTGACTGTGCAAATAGATACAGTACATTGTGTTTAATTGACTCTTGAACACAAGAAATAATATTTAACAAAATTAACCATCAGCATCATCATCATCATTATCATCTTCCACCTCTAAGCAATTTCCTACGAAAAATGGCAAAAGGTCAACAGAAGATATGACCAAATTCTAAGACTGGCTCTCAACCCTATGGTTCGACGCCATATTCCTACCCAGGAAAACAATAGGTAGAACAGGGCATAACAAGAAATTCAATGAGGGAAACGCTCCTAATAATCATGCAATTTAGAAGCTCATACAACTAATAAAGGAAAAGAATTATTTTTTACAATATCTAATTAAACAACTCTTTAATTATCATTCAATATTTTCTGAGCTCCAAGTCAGGTAAATGATTATCCAAATGATTTTATAAAATAATGTTACAAAAAACTACCATATGTTTAAGGTCACCTTTAGGAGGATATCTTCATATGTGACGTTAGCGTAGATAAGACGAACATTTGTCTTGTCATTTGGGTTCTCCAATATGGCTCTTGCAACCTAAGGCACATACAGAATGAAAAACTAAGTAATTCAATCAGAAAGAAGTACTTAGCAATTTATACATACCTGAAACATCGGTGTTATGCCGGATCCTCCAGCTAGCATTCCAAATGCTCTGATATGCCCAGGTTGATATTTGAAGCGCCCCTAGAAGCATTAAAGCAGAACAAGATTTTAGCCATGTGTCATTTCATCACAATTAGCAAGTGATGTACTCCAGCATTTGTCACGCCCCGCTCCCGATATACGGTATACGAGCACGTGTAGTAGGTACCGGCAACATATTCAGTTTTGAATATGCTAAAAACTCAATAAATTTGTCACAATAATACTCAGTAATTACGATAGAAAAATTCAACAAAAGTTTGACTTTTCACTTATTGGAACGAAGTTTAGATACAATTGAAACAAAATTTAATAAAATTAAACAAAGGAAGCAGGGAATCTCTAAACCGTTATTGAGCTTCAATCTGATTTTTAAAATACACCAGATCTTACGTCAGATTTGGCGTGTCTATCGGTAAATCTGGACATGCACACTCAGGTCGTCAGATTGCGACCAAAATAAAATACGCAGAAAGAATGTGAAATATAACTGGTATATCCAAACATAATAATAATACAAATTTTAGAAGATATAGAATGAGATATTTGTAATAATAATATAAATTAATTTAGGTTATCTTATTGTCATTTTAGTAAAGTCAACTTTATAACAGAGGTATTTTTGTCTAGAATGTCATGTAATTGGAAAATCTAACTGATGGGATACAACTATTTCGATTGTTTTCTGTACAGGCCCAGGAAATGGTCACAGGATGTCCGGTGCTGAGTCGGACCTGCCGTCAGGCAAACAGGAATTATAGTCAGGTATGATCCAGCAAATCATCATGCACTCATAGTGTGTGAAATATTCAGTTGTACAACTTAACAAGTTTACAGCCGAAACAGAGTATATTTTCATCATTCAGTTTCTCTCCCAACCCAGTGTCATTTAGGTATAGTACAGTATATTAATTATATCAAATACAATATTTCAATTGGATTTTATTAATTTGTTAATAACATGATTTATAAAGTCCATTCAGTTTATATTTTATTCAACAAATCACAATTAGTTATATCCAAGAGTTACTGATTTGAGATATCATAAAGATATCGGCCAGGCAAGTGTATGAATGCTGCGAGGTTTTCCGTGCGTTGCACGTTCCTTAATTAAAGAACCAGCATATAAAATAACTTTTCTAAATACCAACACAAAATGATATCACAAACAGTATTTTTCCGTGAATATAACTTTTATGTGATTTATCAAATTTGTATATATGATTCTTCTAAAATCTAACTATACTATGTAATTTAAATTTAATGACAACTGACAATATATTTTTGATGATAAGAAACATAATAAGTAATTGATAAATTCCTACAAAATAACAAATCAATTTACACAAAATAAATAACATGATTAAAACATGTATATAAAATAGCATGATTAGTAAGTCCAAAAATGAACTCACCTGGATTTTTGTTTTCCGATGTCAATCAACGGAGCAATTTCTTGTCAAAAAGTGAGAATCTAAAATGTGGAAAGAGATGGAAGGAGATGCTCTTCTCCAGTGAAGTGGTGGCGGCTCCAACGGCGGCTCTTGCAGTGGTTTTGAAAGTGGCTCCGGCGAAATGAGAGAGAGAGATGAGAATGTTAGAGAATAATATTTAGAATGAGAGGAATATGTTTTGATTTAGGAGTTTATATAGGATTGGATTTAGGAGTTACAAAATGTGAAGAGTTTAGGGAGTTATAGAATATAAAAGGATTGAGGAGTTATAGAATTTAAAGGGTTTGAGGTATTATGGAATTTCATAAGTTTGAGGAGTTATGAAATTTGAAAGGTTTTAGATTAATTTAGAGGGTTTAGAATATGAAAGGTTTTAGTTTAATTGAGAGATTTTAATCTTGAGAATTAAATATGGAGTTTCATGGTTTAAATAATGAAGAAGATGAAGAGTTTGGAGTTGGAGAAGATGAAAGGTTTAGAAGGTTAAAGAAAAATGAAAAGTGAAAGAGTTAAAGAAAAATGAAATGTTATATTTATTATTTATTTTTTTAATTATTTTTAGCTATAAAAGATGAAGGGTTGTTACAGCATTACTTCAGAAAATGTGACAGAAAACATTGGACATCATTATGATACAATGGCAAGCACATGGACGTCAATGATTATCAAACTGATACAAATATATTTATTCAGTGCTAGGAAGGATCAAAGTGCCTGATTAATGGTCGAAAATACATTATTTAAATAGATATAACTAGGCAAGAAAAAAGATTATGTCACTGGATATTTTAGATCATCCACCACGCCGCAGTTTGAGTTTTGACTGTGGTTTAGGTTGAGGCCAGTAGAAAGAGACTGCCTTTGATGAATTAAAAGTAGAACAAAGGCTTTGTCAGACAACAAGATTCATCCACAAACAAGCATAAGAATGAGAAAGTAGATTTAATTATCAACAGTATATAAAGATAATTTTAATAGAGGGAACTATATCTTGCCAGAAGAGTTGAAATTTGTTTGTTCCAGATCAAGGTTGAACTATATCTTGAAAGTAGTGACGATAAGAACTAGATCTAGGACACACTTGCAGTAAGAAAATTGTCTGTTTCAGATGAAATACTCTAAACAAAAACTTCTTGGAGAAATTAGTTTGTCCTATCTAAAAGTTGGTATTAAGATGGCTCAAGTTAGATGCCTCCAAAGTATTAACAAGGCCGTTAGCATAAACAATGGCCGCCAATGTTGAAAATGACGCGTAATGAAACCAATTATATTACATTACGAAACCTAACGGAACCCCAGCACTACCTAATAACTGAAAATAACTTAGTACATTGTAATACTATATTTTTATGTTATTTTACATTATATTACGTAATGATATGTTAAATTGCGTTATGTTATGTTATTTACAATTAATTTTTTTAGTAATTTCCATATTGTTGTTGATTATTACTTTGATTATTAGCGAGTTGCTATAATTTTCTTAGTTGATTAATTATTAGCTTGTTTTATTACTTGTAGAATTACTAACTTACTAATTTGCAATTTTTCCTTATTCGCTTATTGTAATTCCTTTCCAATTGTTGAAATATCTTACTTGTTGATTCTATTGAATTTTTAACTGAATTGAAGTCAACAATTACAAATAAAATAAATTGAATATTACATAATATAAATTACAACAATAATAATAACTGGAATTTAAATGAAAAATTGAAATCTTGTTTTTTTGTTTAGATGATGACTGAAATTACGGTTACAGACTTAATATAACTTATGAAGATAACTATGAAAATTACTATAATATAAAATTAGAATAAAATATGTATTATAAAATAGTTTTATATTCTTTTTTGAAATTTTAAATTTATTTTTTAATTTATAAAATTATTTTATACAATTTTATAATTATTTTTATTAAATAAATAGAAAATTGCATAATCTACGTTATGCGTTATGTTATATGGGGCAGAATCTAATAGAGGCAAAACATTACATTACCGTCATCACTATTTCAAACATTAGTGGTTGCAATATCACGATATCACAGTTTAGACACCTAACTATTATGATATTGAACATCTCAATGCATTTATCACTTTCAGATAAAGAAAAAATTATCGATATTATCGGGTTCAATCTGCTATTGTGGCCGTAACATCAAATTCGAATATCGCAACCTATATCGACTGATATCGGGAGCTTATGTAACTAGACAAAAAATTATGATCTTTTCTAGCCCATTCAAATCTAATTTGCCTTTTTTTGGTTATTTAAGCTAACTGAATATCTTATTACTTGTGTTTAAACTTTGAATTGAGTGATTTTTTTAATCTTTTTTAAAAGATTACGGATTACTAGTCAACAATTTACTGAATTTATAGTAAAATAACTGTTAAATACTTAAAATACAAAAAGATCAGGAAAATTACATCAAACTTATAATAAAATTACAGCCACTGCAAATCTTACTAGATAGTGTCCTACTGATTACGGATTCATCGACTTAATACAAATTGTTGAGATAAATATATTCTAAACATGTATGTATATGATGGTTTACGTAGATTTATATGATGTATGCATGTATTGCCTAATTCATATTTGTTTTAGAATAAGAGGATGTGTATACATATAGTCCGCTATTAATATCCAAATTTGCTAAATTATCTCCATATCTTCCTGATAACGATATCAGTTATGGAATTTTTTTTAACCAATATATGCATTATAGCCGATACTTAAAAACCATGGCCATTAGAATATAATGGAAATAATGCCATTTCCATTTTTATACCATTTATGTTTACAGCTTTTAAATGTCGTAACGCTATTACCATCTATAAGTTGCAAAAGTTTGACTTGGCCAAAAAATGATAAAGGATAAACTAATTATATTCTTTCAAAAGATATGCCAATATTGACTACTTTCTTCTAATGCAATTAAAATTCAATTTCCCAAATCCCTTGGAGAACTTGATAGCAGGATATGAAAGGAAATATATGTATGCATTATATATAGATTCAATTCGCCATATATTTGTTTTAGGATAGGAGGATATATACAACAACAACTAAGCCTTTTACCCCAAGTACTTGGAGTAGGCTACATGAACCAAAAGAGAATCACGTCGGACGGATCACGTTGATAATCCTTCTCTATTCATTCCTATTAAGTAATATCTCCTCATTTAAACCTCTAGAATCCATATCTTTTCGTATCACCTCCATTCATGTTTTCTTCAGTCTTCCCTTCGCTCTTTTAACTTGTCCTATATTGATAAGCTCCTCTCACCGAACTGGTGCATTTGTAGATTTACGTTGGATAGGAGGATATATATATATATATATATATATATATATATATATATATATATATATATATATATATATATATATCATGTATACATTATATATGGATTCAATTCGCCATATTTGTTCTAGGATAGGAGGATATATACATTTAATTCTACAAATATATATCCACCTATCTGAAAACAAATATGTATAAGGCAACACATGTATACATTATATAGAGCATATAAAATATTATATAAATATATATTTAAGATATACTTATCTCGACAACTTGCATAAAATTGAATCCATGATCACTAAGACACTAAATAATAATTTTCATTATGATTGTAATTTTAATATAATATTGATGTAATTTTTTTAATTTTACTACGATTCAAGCATTTTACTGAAATCTTTTTGTAATCTAACAACAAACTATTGTCAACTAATCCATAAATCAATTTTTAAAAAAGATTAAAACCCGTAATTCAAAGTTTAAATAAAGGTAATTAGATAACCAATATGTTCAAATAGCCAAAAAAAAAAGTAAACTATATTAAATTGGCGAAAAAGATCATAATTTTTTGCCCAATTGCATGGGCTCCAATATTAATACATACCAGTTGATATTTGGATCCCAATATTGCAGTCACATTAGCACATTGGACCCGATATATCAAAAAAAAAAAAAATCCAAAAATGATACATGTATTGAAATATTTAATATCATAGCAAATAGGTGTCTAAACCACAATATCAGCCACTATTACGATATTAATACATACCAGTTGATATTTGGATCCCAATATTGCAGTCACATTAGCACATTGGACCCGATATATCAAAAAAAAAAAAATCCAAAAATGATACATGTATTGAAATATTTAATATCATAGCAACTAGGTGTCTAAACCACAATATCAGCCACTATTACGATATTAAGACCACTACTTAAAACATTGGATTCAATGAGACATGGAAACCAACAAGCACGAGTGTGGTAGAAGTGTTAGTAATGTACACCTGGTAACTACTATAAATTGCATATTTCCACCTTCACCTTATCTACTTTTATAAATAAATAAGTGGTACTCGGGTACTTTTAGTATGTTAGGTAAAAAAGGATTTGCAATAAAAAGAAAAAAAAAAAAAAAGAGAATAATTCATGAAATTACAAGCAAAGAAAGTCAATTACAATAAAGACGGAAATACATGCGCAACAACATCAACTTCAAGAGCATATTTGACATAGATAAAACTTAAACCAGAAAGTTTTATGTTGGAAAAAGTTGTAGAAAATTAAATTATCTTTCTAACGGTTCAAGAATCGCCTCAGTTCAAACTAATATGCTAAAGTTATTATTGTTTTACTGAAATGCTACAAATAAAAAAATCAGTCCAGCTAGTTACAAGTTGGCCAAAATTATTTTCAAATTTGCACCTGAAAAATATTATTAAGTCATCTAATCTCAACCATTGATTTCTACTAACTATGTATTGGATTAGGATTGTATATTTTGAGACAAGATTGTGTTGGGATAAGATTTGTATATTTTGTAGAAGCAATTAAGTTGAATTAGAATTGTGATTGGGTTATAAATAGGAGAGGAGTTTTATTGTATCAATTATGGAAAAGATAGCTTGTTATTTAGGCTTTTCCTGGAGGTTATTCTCTCTCTATATAAGTGTCCTCTTCTGTTGATGTAGTTTATTAATAAAGATCATGTTTTTATTCCTTTACCATGCTTTATTTAGTCTGGCTTTCTCTATTGCTTTGATTAGTAGACAACTATTTATATACTCGGTGTTAAATGAAACTAGGCGAAATAATATGATTTGATTTAGCTAAATCTCTCTTATGAATTTAACTTCTATAAGATTTGGTTGCTAGATTAATCAAGATAACAAATCTGTAAAGTAAAAAAAACTTGATATATTATACCTAGTTAATCCTATATCTTATTTGTCTATACTAGGATTAAGTTCTTTTGATAGACTATACTTGTAAAGGATATAGTTTTAATAATTTATGCTTGGAATAAAGTTTGGGATTGCTTCTTGGGATAATTTAGTGATCTTATCTACATGTTAGTTTCTATTATTTGATTAATAGGTTATTCTTAATTAACTCTTTGATAGTCTATACTTTTGAGTGATTTGATTAATTAAAAATTAAGGATAATAATTAACTCATATAACTTGACCATGTGTAATTTGAATGAGGAGAAAGATGATGTTAATTATTCATGCTATTTGCTTAGTGGATTAGAAACCTTAGGTATTCTTTTGTAGTATTTTTATAGTCACAATCAATCTTCGTTTAGTTCGCTTAAAGAACACCTAGAATTAAAAGAATCCTCTAGCCTGCAGGTTTGCAGTACTATTACTAGACATTATACGCTTGCATTTAATTAAAATTCACATTAACATCCCAATATACATATTTCGCATAAGCAGGAAACACTTTTTTGCCACTCATTAATCAGCAATATAGTAGATAACCAAAATAGTTTCTAGTTATGCTGCATATGAAATTGATGAGAGCACCATTTAGTGACTTCCAACTCATTTTAATCTAAGTGAACATATGTACCGGCTGTTCAGTGAAGGTTTGGGTAGAAAGGTATAGCTTAGATAAATGTTGAGGTCTTATTAAAGATCTGTGATAGGATTCGGTAGAAATCAAAGAAGAAACTGCATGAGCATGGGTTTGTCCAAGTGGTAGGAAAAAATTAAATTTGTAATTTGACAATATGTGCCCTATTTAAGGCTAAATTCCATGTTGAAGTCCATTTGATAGAAGGTTTTGGTAATAATTTAATAATATGAGTGACAAACACTTGACAAACTAAGGTGAATGAATACCATACATTTGCGCTGAATGAATAGATTGACAAGGAGAAGAAAATGGAATTAAGCAAATGCAAGGAATTTTCTAGGTCCGTTCATTAGACTCCATATAACCACTCATTTGTCACAACCTAACACAAAGCAACAAGTGCATGGCAATCACTCTGTGCATAAGCAATTTCAGTTTCACACTTCAATTCTATCCTAAAGCATCTCAATAGAAATTATAGCATGTTCCAAACCCATTCAAAGAATTTCAAGTATACTGACTTGATCAAAATCCTACACTTAGGTAGCACCATGCACAACAATAAAACTCAAACCAAGAATAATATTTCGAATACTTAGTCAATTAAAGTCAAGAATTGTATCAATGTTGAAAATAACCCTTTATATCGTGTAATTATACCTAACACAAATCTTGTGTTATCTTATAGTTGATAATAACCTAGTGTAACATAACGACATGTTTTTTATGTTATTTTAAGTTGTGTTACGTTATTCTATGTTATTATTACGTTATGTTACATTAATTACTGTTATTTTTAAGTAACTTCCAAATTATTACTATTATTGCTTTTATTTTTAACTAATTGCTACAATTTCTTTATGTCATTACTTGTTGATTACTTGATTTATTCGTGATTGCTTGTTTGTTTGCTTTTTTGTAATTCCTCTATAGTTGTTTTCTTACTTTCTATTATTTAACTCTCAGTTAAACTAAAATCAATCGCAAATAAGATGAATTGATCATTACAAAACACAAATTGCAATATTAAATAAATTCAAAAACTTGTTTCTTATTCGGTGATGGCTAAAAATGTGGTTGCGAATTTAATATAATTTATGAAAATTAATTTGAAAATCATTGTGAAGTTTGTTAGAAACTTAAAACAGGTTCTATGTATTATAGAATGTTTTTCTATTCCTTTATTAAATTTTGAAAATTTATTTTCCTATTATAAATTTTATTATATATAGTTTTATATTTATTTTATTAAATAAAAAAAATTGCATAACCTACGTTATTTGTTACGCTATATGTGATATAATCTAACAGAGACAAAGTGTTATGTTACCGTTTTCGCTATTTTAAACATTAGATTGCATCTTCTAAACATTAGAGGGCCACAAGGTTTAGGACTAGAAATCTCTATAGATGATAGCTTTCTTCATTGCATAATATACCTAGTTTAATAGCCTGCCAACAAGAGCCACTAAAATTGTTGATATAAAACTCTAGTTACCAGTACCATCATATTAAGGAAGGAAAAAGAAGTGTATTGATGCATTATACAATTCCACACACAAAATCATTTACATTTTAGACAAACAATTATTTATAATATGATGCACTCCACAAAAATTTAAAAAAAAAAGAAAAAGAAATATACCTTAGGCCCCTTTACAGATAAGTAGTCGCCAACTTTCATCTCACGGAAATGATGAGACATTCTTCCTTGAGGATACATCTACATTTTAACTAGGTCAGCAACATGAGAAACACAGAACTGATTTCCATTTCTCATGAAATAACCATCAGAAAGTTAATGGTTCACTCAAAACGCTTGTAGGATTGTTCAGAAAGATGCTTAAATAACAAAGAAATATAATCATATATTATTTATATTGGTAAAGTTTCACAAATCCTCTTAACAATTTTCGATATCACTTTAACCCTCCAAATGTTTCAATCATCACAGTTTTCCCCCTTATGCAAATATCTTCATAGTCATACGAAGCTATCTTTAAAAGTTAATTTTGTCAGTGAATTACTGTCTACATACTATTTTGTCCGTGAATTAATTTTCACGCCTACAAGTAGCTTTCATATAATGATCAAGGAGATATTGGCATACATAAGGAACAAAATGTGTTGATTGAAACGTCTTGAGGGTTAAAGTGATACCGACCAAACATTAAGGGGGCTTGTGAAACTGTATCCATTTTATAGACAGCGATGTATCCGCACCTTTATGACAAGTTCAAAGTATCCAACATCTGAATCCAAGGTCGTAGGAGTATAAGGCTTGACTACTTCTTCACCAAGACTGTCCTTTCCCCTATGAAACCACACAATAAACCTTCAGCTAAGACAATGAAATGCGATTGAAATTCTCATATACCAAAAGCACGTGGAAATAGCAAACCTGCAACTAATGTGTTGCCCAATAGGCAGACCCAACACAGAAGTAGGCGAGGGTAGAGCAAATTTGAACTTGGCAACATTGTGGCTGAGCTGCTTTCGTTCAACTAATTTGAAATCCCTGGATTTTTCTGGGTCCAAGCAACCTATTAAATTTTTTTAAATTTTAAATGAATTTAAAAAAAAAAAAAAAAGGAGCAACGGTCAGTACCAATCCCTCGATTTTAAATAACGGTCGGTAGCTTTTGCTCCACATATTTACAACTCAGGAAACAAAATTATCAAATGTCTTCATCAGCCCTAACAAAGCAACTAGAAAGAATAATAAGATCACAAAAAGGTATTTAAAAAAAAAAAACTCGTCTGGATCATCAAGATCCATGATCGATCATGACCTGAAATCAGAAACTCTGATGTAGAGACAAGAATTAGAAATTATACCACTCGATCTCTTGCTGAGGAACAGGTAGGCGGCCCCGATGCCGACGGCGGCGACGGCGACTGCGACGCCGAGGAACTCGACGCTGTACGACTGCAATAAATCCATGGCGCACACCAGAATATACAAATCCAAGATTTCTAGGTTTTATAAGATTTTGTTGGGTTATGGCGAGAGAACTGGTGCGATTTTTTGAAACGGCGACCGAGAAAACGAATCGTTCGTTCTGACTTGACTGTCTAGTCCGACCTACTAGGACAACCAAAAGAGAAATTCTAACTGAGCATACCGGTTGACTCAGTGAGCACCATATCCTAAAGTACAGTGTCAGCACCACATGGGAAAGTGCTGCTCACTGAGTCAAGTGGCGTGCTCATTTTGAATGTCCCCAACCAAAAGGTCCAAAAACCCCGGGCTTTTTTTTTTTTTTTTACTTTGTCTCTGTCTGAGTCTTTGTGCTGATGCCGATGGAGCCTGCGCCCACCCAATAGAAAATTAGGAAACTGAGGCACGTGCCTTGCATGCCTGATTTTTAAAACAGCCTTTTTTTTTTTTTTTTTTTTGAAAGATATAGAAAATATTGATGAATATACTATTTTATTTGGGGGAATTAAGGATATGCAAATTCACCTTGCACCCACCCGAGTAAGATTTAATCTATAGATAATTTTATTTTTGATTGATTAAATATTTATTAATAGATTACATTTAGCTTGTTCGTTTTGATATTTTATGTTTTGAGATGAGATTTGGTTAGTCTAAAATTATAATTATAATTTGACTACTAGACTTGATGATGTTTAGCTGAGTAGATTAAGAGAAAAAAATTGATTATAATCATATCAAATATTTGTTTTTCACATAATTAATTAAAAGCATCAACAATTTTTACTTTTTTTCACAGATTTCTTTGACAAGTTTTCGAGTGAGAGAATTTCTTCCCTATAAGATCAAGTTGTAAACTTTACAATTGACACTATACGATAACAGTAAAAACACTTCAAACTTTTGGTATCATTGATAGTAAGAGACGGTATTTTCTTGCTTTATATTTATTTTCCGAATTGATTGTGTGTATTGAGTATACAAGTTAATAGTTATAGAGATCAAGTGTAATTACTGGAGTCACTATGAGCATATAACAAAAAATTGAGAACCAAATCCTTAAAGTTGACTGTCGTATGTGACACTGACCACCTGGCATTCGCCTTGGTAAGAGATCTATTTCTAGAATATTTCTCGTTGCTTTGTTTAGAAATTTAGTCAAGATTCAGAGTCTCGCTAGGGTTGCATCATATTTACTTTCTTTTTTTTATTGCTGGAGTCAAGCACATGTGCATTCATCATGGCTGTTGCATTTAATTTATATATGTTGTTTCATGACCCAAAATTAGTGACTAGCATAGTCAGACAAATTTGAGAATCAATATAGGAGATGGATTCTGACATGGACTTAACCGGATAGAGATGTTGGGACATCATAACTTAAAAAAACTATTTAGCGGTAAGAATGAATAGATCAAAGAAGATAATGCTCACAGATATAATAAGGTTTGACTTAGCGAAATGCCAAATCTACATTTTCAAAGGGAACATCAACGAACCGACGGGATCGTTTATTGAACATTTGAAAATAATATCTTAAGAAATATTTGAAAATAATATCTTAAGAAATATCACTCTCTTCCCTCTTCTGATTACAAGCCATAAATAATTAGGGAATTAGCCCCTCTTCTGCTTGTTGGGAGGTGTATTTATTACTTGCCAGGGCTAGTAATTAGTTATCATCCTATTAGAATGATAAGTCTCCATGGTTTCAGTACGTTGATGAAAGGAGAGGTCCTAAATTAGAGAAAATAGAGTTTTTATTGTATTTGAATTGTTGCCCTTGAGATATCACATGCAAGACTCGTGATGCTTGGGTATCATGGTTAGGTTGAGCTGTCTCTGGATGGACTTTTGCAAGCTTAAGCGTCTTCATGTGCCTGGCTGCCTGATAGGTTCCTATAATATTCCATGCTCAAGTTAATCAATTTTATAATTAATCATAATCATGTACTTATGAGTTCATTATAATGAGCATTTGGAGTACTCAACTCGAAGTGTGTACTTGAGTAGATTGCATCTAGTGACCTACAGAAGCCTTGATCCTGACTCTTCGGGAGCAAGTGAACTTGAATGACCCTTTTAGGACCTCGGAATTCATACCTGGAAAAAATAATAGAAGTTTAGTTTTGTAATATCAAATACCAGTGAGTTGGTTACTCGCCTTATGGCAAATATTGATATTTTTTTTAAAAGGACAAACATGGGTGATTTGTCACAGCCCAGTGGGCTCTAAGAGTAGGTTGTCCATTGTGAAAGAGTTTTAGCACTAGGCTGTCATATTTTTTGTCATGACCAGAGGTTTTGTATTTGTGCTCTTCCACAAGGTTTTATGGGAATCAAAGGCAATGCTCACTTTTAGCAGCGAATTGCATGAATGGAAGCCTCCATCGTAGCGCCATCCTATAGACTAGTAGGTGAGACTAACATTCTATGGGGCCTATAAGCTACTTAAATGAGTGTGGAAGCATGTGGAGGGTTTTGCAATTCGCCATAAGCCAAAACTTAATGTAGACGAGTTGGCTTTGGAGCAAAGTCGTCCTTTAAGGCAAACTAAATAGCACATTATCCTCATGGATCATAGTATCAAGAATCAAGCCCTAGCTCATTCGGGGTGAAACCTGCACTGGATCTGGTGCGTCAAATGTGTGTCCTCTCATTAAACGGATGAACAGCTAATATGCAATCTCGAGCTTCTTGATACTAATCATGTCAGTTTTTTTGGATATGGGGAAAAACTGATAGTTGATTTTCAAAAGTTTAAAAAGTAAGTCTTTGACGAATGGTGGAGATAAGTCGATTGCCATGTGGTGCTTATATGTGGTTGAGGTAGTTGCATTGTCTTCTTGGAGATTGTGGCAGCCTTTGGAAATATCTTTGTCAGATCTTCGAAAGGAAACTTCTTGCTATCTTACGATCATGTGGGAAATTACTCTAGGTATATGTGTTCTTTGCCTTCTAACTTACGACTTCATACCTTTAAGATCATGTCTTGTCTTTTCTTCTCATTTTTTGTATTTATGTCTAGCTCTAATTCTCAACTCTGCATCATTTTTGTCTTCTTCCTCTAGTTATTCTGATAATCCTCTGTAGGATGGGAAGAATAAAGCCTTATTCAAGAGAGGTCTTCATCCTGTGATAGTTAGGATGATAGAAATTACAGAGATCCCAATAGATAAGAAGGCCGATGAGTCGCTAAAATCTATCAAGACTCGTATTTTCGATGCTGATGTTGAACTCTTTAGAAATGATATTTCTTGCCATGATGCACCCTCGTTGAATGCTCTAGGAAAGATCAAGCTATCACGAATGAGCCAAGGAGTTCTATGTTGTTTATACCCATATCTTTAGATTAGATCTTAGGTTTCCTCTTTTTGGCTTTTGGTGCAGCTTTTCCAATATTGTAGAGTTGGATTATGCCAATTGACCTTGAGTATCATGTAACTTGTAAATTCTTTCCATATGCTATGTCATCATATAAGCATTATGATGCCCCAAATCACACTGGTGGGCTCGAATGTGTGTTCTATTAATGGGTAGAGCATCACTGATGGACACTCTCAATACCGGAGTGTACGAGACTATTGCATCATATAATCATAGGCAGGAGATATGGAAGCGCATAAATATGGTATATATACAATAAGTCAGAATTTATCTGCCATAGTATCACATATATGAATATAACAATATCAAAAAAACAGGTATATGGTGATGATAAGAAATATATATATAAAAATATTGCTTACATAGAGTCAGGTAAAGTATCAAAGTAAATCAACATAAAAATGAATATATAAAAAAGGGTCCAGCTACCATGGACAGAACTAGGAAGTATAATACATATGCATATATAAGTCAAAACAATAAATACATAAAAAGATGAAGATCCTACGAGAAACAGACTACTGATGCTCGACCTACTCCTGAAAGTAGGGATTCTCGAGAGACGGGTCCTCCTCCTTTGGTACCACGGTCACAACTGGTGGATCTGAGGTGTAATCATTCTAAGAGTCAGAACCCAAATAAGAATACAAACTCAACTTCGTGTAATATTGTAGAAACCATGTAAAAGTGTGGGTGTGGCATGCTAATAGAAAACAATATAAAAGATGTATGCAAATGAATTTTGAAGCACAATATATGCAAAATATAACATGAATCATAAAGTATATGATCTATATATTATATTATGATAAAACAAATATAACACTTTACCAAGTGATATCGGATTTTAGAAGCGGCACCCATGAATTTTAGAGGTAGCTCACATGGATTTAAGAGGTGGCCTCCACTTTTGTGTGATACTTTGTCCCGTGTAGTACTTAGTTCCATACATCACTTAGTTCTGCCCACCTACGGTTGGTGTTTGGGTCTGAGAAGATGGATTCTAGAGATAACCCTCATGGATTATAGAGGTGGCTCACATAGATTCAAGAAAATGCTCTCACTCTTTTGTGTGGCACTTTGTTTCGACTAGTACTTAATTTTATGTGGCACTTAGTTCTGCATATTTTCGATTTTGGATTTTAAAAGTGGCTTCCACGGATTTAAGAGGTGGCCCCCACCTTTGTGTGACACTTTATTCCGAATAACACTTAGTTTCACACACCAAAATATATCAATAACTATGTGAATATAAAATACCATGTGCAACAATATTGGCAAGTGTAAGAGTTATAGAATATATTCACATGCGTGAGCGACTGCGATCTAAATCATACACTTCTAAGTGTAAAAGATCGATAAGTAGTACAAAAGTGGTAATCTAAGATTATTTCTCGAGAATCGTTTTAATTATTGTGTTAGACACTTAAAAAATAAATTACAAAATAAAAAAGAAAGATAGAATTTTTAATTAACTAAAACTTAAAGTTTTTTAAATTGCTTTAAATAAAATTGTTGGTCAGATAACTTAACTCCCCCGTAGAATAACTTATTGGATGTATTTATGTTTTGTTTATCTAATTTGCATAGATCATATGGTTTTCCTACAATTGGAAAATTTATCTTTTAAGCATAAAATCAAATAAAGTTGCAAACTTGATAATTTGGATAACTTTTTTCAATTAAACATATATGTATTTTTAGTTTATCTAAGCATAATATATTAATAATAAAAATAAACGTTCAGAGTCTAAATATACACCTCACATAAAGAGTCTATTATATATCAAAAACTAAGTAACGAAATATCATCAAATGATAAATCATTAAAAACTCAAAATCATATTTAAAACCTAACAAGATAATAAGGAACCAAAAGTATTAACTTTATGTAAATTAATCAATCAATCATGATAAGCAAATAAATTACATACGAGTAATTTTTTTGGGTTCTCACCTCATCTGAACTAACACAAGAATTTAGCCACTCATGCTCATCATAACCATAAATATATAAATAAACGAAATTCTTTTATTAATAACTATGAAAGAGTACAAAACTAAACTCAATAATCTATCTAATATCTCTCTTAGTGCTCCATATATAAAATTCTCAATTATAATGAATATTTATAACCTTACAAAAAAACTCGTAAGAATTCTATTTATAAGGAAACTCTTTTTTCTCTCACAAAACCTCAAATTTAAGTTTGTGGTTATGGCTTTCCAAAGCCATATCAATCGCCACCCTTAGATTTGATTTCTAGTCGACGGCTGTTATCAGTCAACAGAGGGCTATCGATAGCCAGACCTATAAAATCATAACTCTGAGCTGATATTTGATATATATACTTTGATTTTTCAATTTCCTTTCATATAGAATCTTGCAAAAAACTATAAAACACTAGAAAAATATTTAAGTGGAGAATTTGATAAATAAAAATAATTTATCATTAAATTTCTTGTATTAAACACTAAAAATGAATTACGAGTGCATAAAATAAATTAAAATAACTACACTTTTTACTCGTAATTAGTGGTACTGAGTCATAATTGGATATTTAAGTTATCATAATTGATTACATCTATTACTGTTTAACAATACATGATTTGTCTAGCAGAACGTAACGAAGCGTCATGGTTCAACGTCGTGGGTTCTGAACGGGTCCCAGGTATATATGGACACTTTTACGATAATAGAAAATAGATATCTTACCCGTTAGTGGTAGTTTTAAATACTAACTAATTAATTATTTGTCTAATTTATAATATATGACATAAGAGCTAAACAAGAACTGTTAAGTTTTTTTATGTGTACATCCCTGAATATCTGATTTAATTATGACTCAAAATTTATTTATGTTATTTTTGATTTATGGCATCACGTACAAACATAGCATGTTTACAATCACCTACTTGGACTACTATAATAATACAATTTCTCTTCTTCTTTTGTGCTACTTGCTAAGTTTAATCCCTTATATTTTTGATCTAGGTATGGAAGGTGAGCAAGGAGAATCAGCAACAACCCATACTTTCTTGAGCAGGTTAAGTGGCAGCAAATGGTGAAGTATCTTCTGGAGATCCTTTTTATATATCTGTTTATATATTTTTTATTCTTTTGATTATTTGCTTTTTTGTTACTTTTTTGCATTCACATGTTAAGAGCACCATCTTATATAATCAACTCTTTATATAAATAAATTCTTTTTAGTTTCAAATATATTATTTATTTATCTGAATATAGTAGTAGTTATACTTATTCTAAGATATTTAAACTATTGGATAGTCTAGTGGAGATTTAAGTAGCATCCTCTATTTCCGAAAATAGTTGACATATGAGAACATTACAATTTGCCATTGATCCCATATTTTTACTACTCGGGAGGTGCGAAAAAAGCGAATCAATTGCATTTCAATTTTTTCTAACTAGCATAACATCTGACAGCACCATACACTTTACTGACTTGAATTTTACCCTATATTCAGATCGTTGATATTAGAGCCCCTTCGAACCTATCTTCTACCACCTTTGAGGAAGAGGAAAAGTAGATGTCCAAAATCAACAGGATTTGATAGGGAGGGATGGGAGGACTGATATCAAAATAGATATGAAAATTGTGGCAAACAAAGACACAACATATTACATTCTCCAACAAGGTAATTAATGTGTTTTTTAATATATATCTTATGATTTATTGTCACAGTTGCATAGCTTATATTGTTTTTATGTTTTTAACTATATGTTGTATAGCTTTCATTATTTTTATGTATTTGTTAATATATATCTTATTAAATTGCATATTCACGGTCAAGTCCTCAGAATACTAGTGTTCTATACATGCAGGAATGCCATCGTTATCATATGGTTGCAGCTGAAAATTAAAGGTATAAGGTTTTTTGTTACAATTAATTAAATACTCTCTTGTACAATTCAATTAATTAATTAACTATTAACTTCTTGGTACAGGACCAAAAGCAAGTAAATGTGTTGATCATACATAGGCAATAGTTGCTAGAGATTGGAGGACGATAGAGTTTCATAGCTAGTTGTAGAGGCTAGTTTTCAAGCTATAAGCACATTATGGTTGATTTGTCTTTGCCATAAACTCATATATGCAATATTAAAGAGATGAAGGCCAGAGACATCAACATTTTAGTTTTGAGTAGGTAAAATGACAAGATGTTGTAGTGGTCTTAGGACTACCGATAAATAGTCATGCGATGGTGGGTTGCATTGATTAGAATTGGTATCAAGTTTGCAATAATTTGCTTGAGAGAGTTTTTACGACTCATAAGAAACTTACGGATAGAACATAGTAGATGCCATAGATGTGCAACTCCTCTAGTATATAGCGTGTGTGTGCGTGTCTATGTGTATACATTTTTTTTGTTGTTGATGTTCCTAGATTCGAGCAAAAACTGGGTTCATCTTACATGGTGTATGGAGGACTATCTTGGGACAGTATTGTGCTTGTGCTTGTGCTTGTGCAAACATACTGAGAGATAACTAAAGTTGCACACTGAGAGTGTAAAAAATATATGGTAGCATACTTATATTGGTAAGCAAGCATAGGACCATTCTCTTCTTTTTATTTGTAAATAGTAGAATAAATTTTACTTGCACCATAAATTTTTAACAATTTCTTTCTCTTAGATTTGGCTTTGGGAGCATCTAACTGTTGGATGCTTGTCATGCGGGTCTAAAATAGATTTGGACTCTATCATCCATTGGGTCGTGGGTACAATTTTGCTTCGTAGTTATATTTCATACACACACATATGATATATTTATTAAATTATCAATTTAAAATTTTTAATATTATGGAGATGGAATGTCTATGAAAGCTAGGATGCAAATCGAAGTCGAGAATTACAGTTATATCATAATGAACTGTATCTATTAGAGGAGAATGCAGTATGTATGAATTTATTATTCGTTATGTAGTATTATTTATATTTAATTTTTATTTTTTAATATTGAAAATCTTATATTCGTACGTGGTGTGGGATGCATATGGATAGGATACTATTGCTATGCTCTATCCTATTTGTGTCGAGAGAGCAAACACATATAGAGTAAGGAGTATGTTATTGTACTTCAAGATTGTAGAGTTGCAACTATTGAATCATGTGATGAGACAGATCGGTTTTTCACAACCCATCTCGGCTAATGTAGAACATCTCAATAGGCAGAGATGTTCAGATCGTGCTTAATATTCATGGGCACTTGTTCATTATGAATACCTTGCACGATAGAATAATCAGTTGAATCTTATGCAAAACTAGGTAAATTTGCCTACATTACTTTCTGCATATTGCTACTGGTATTGGATCATCACTTGGCATTGGATCATGATACACATTGATCCTCCAGGAACTTATTTTTCCATAGGACAAATTAAAAGAGATCTAGTAATTTTACATTAATCAACTAAAATATTAATTAGTACAATCATTTTTGTTATTTTATTATTTTATGATAAATGATTTAAATTGTTTATTGACAGAGGATATCCAGCTTGCTATGAGTCAAATATTTAACATTATTGAGAGCACTGATTGGAAAGATTTAGATAGAATAAAAATTCAATCTATGAATATAAAAAGGTTTTTCAGTATTCTCTTAGGAAAATTGATGATCGATGCACCAACTCCATCCCCAGCTCCTTGACCTCTAGCTCCTTGACCTTAAGCTCCTCGACCTCCTCCTCGGGCACAACTATACTCTAAGAAGTTAGGTCAGTGCAGAGCCAGACCCTCTAGTAATTAAGTACAGTCCTTTACAGCGACCTACCCCCTTCCTCACAGCCACCTTTTGAACAATGCATTGGCATAATACACGTGAAGACGTTACCGAACTCTCGCAACACCAAACTCAATCGGCTGATATACTACCATCACATGCATAAATCTAGCTTGGCATTGCACTTATCAACCGCAAAGTCATTAACGAGTTAGAACAATTCAGGGTGGCTTCATAAATTAGTTTCGAATATGTATGTAATATTATATGATAGATATACCCTTATGATTTAATGTTCTTTTAATTTTGCTAACATGTCAATCTATTGTAATACCCCAAAATTCGAAATACCTGTATTGCTATCTTGAGACTAGTCGTGTCGAATAAGTCCACCGAAGTCAATTTTGGACACTGAAATAACCTTTGGTGAACGTAATTTTAAATCTACAAACCCAAATGACATTCGGTCTTCGCGATTATTAGTTTTTTAATATTTAGAATTTTTGAAGATTTTTCTTACGAGGCCGAAAAATACTCCCGAAATTGCTAATTTAATAATATTAAAACCATCATTCTAATTACTTTAAAATTTCAGTTCATTTATTTCGGATATCAAAACAACAAACGGATAATTTTGTAACATTTCTCTTATTGAGTACTATGCCCTACATTAATTTGGTAGCATTCAGAGAACGTTACACGAAATCGAAATTACTAAATTATTAAATAAATAAATAAAATAATAATTTAAGTAAAAAGGGATTAAGCTAGCTGCCTCACAAGCCACAGCCAAATATGGGCGGTGGCCGCATTGAAAAGCCAATTGGGAAAAAAAGAAAAATAAGTAAAACGAAAAATAAAAACCCAACACCCACATACACTCTCTCTCACTCTATCTTCTTCTCACCCTCTCTCAGTCTGCATTATAACACAACCGAATGAAAAAAAAAAAGAGGAGAAGGGGGAGGATTCGGAAAGAATCGAAGAAGATAAAAGGGAGACTGATGTAAGTAATACACTTTTCTTCTTAATTATTTCTTTTTAATCATATAATTTTTATGTTGATTATATTATTGCAAGATTGCTTAAATGTTTGCTATTTTGTCAAATTAAGTTTCGATTTGGCATAGAAATTTTATTTTTGATATGAGAGTGCTCATATTTACAATTATGTTCTTTACAACAAATTTTACAAATAGGTAAATAAATAAAATAAAATTAAATTAAATTTAAAAAAAAAAAAGAGGAAAGAAGAAGAGGAAGAAGCAGCAGCAACACAAAGAGAGAGGAGAGAATTTCGTGGGTTGGGCCGAGAGAGGAGAAAGAAAAAGAAAAAGAAATTGAAAAAAAAAACAAAGGGGATCTGGGCCTAGCTCAGCCTAATAAAATAAAAGAAAAAAAAGAGAAAGAGAGCATTGGGTTTGGATTGGGCTTGGGCCAGAAAAAAAAAAGATTGGGCTGGCCAGCCTAGCACAGTAAAAGAAAAAAATTTAAATTAAAAAAAGTGGGCTTGGATCTGGGAAGAAGAGAAAAGAAAAATAAAAATAAAAATATAATTAAGTAGGAATTTAATGGGCTTGGACTTGATGGATTATATAATTGATAGATTTGATCTTAATTGGGAATAATTGATGAATAGAAATAAAGTGTAATATTAATAATAATTATTATTATTATAAATATAATAATTATTATTATTTTAAATATAATAATAATAATAATAAATATATAAATGAATAAATGGCAAATTGGGCATTGATTGTTATTGAGTACTGGACCTAATGATTTAATCAATTTTGATAAATTATATTATGATATAATTGCGCCCTAAAAATTTTAAGATGACATGGATATCTAATTCATTGTGCTATAAGTCATGCGCTCTGATATTACAAATCATATACTATGATACTACATGTCATGTGCGGTCATGAAAATGCAAGCATGTTATCATGAATATATATATATATATATATATATATATATATATATATATATATATATATATATATATATATATATATATATATATATAAAGAAGGGAAAAGAAAATAAACAGTAAATGTAAAATAAAATTATCATATGTATAATGTATTATGAACACGGAAATGTGAGAAAGTATATGATGGATAAGAGTCATGTCATATAAGGAATGATTGCAATGTTAAGGCCAGGATTTTTTTACTGCAGTGGTCTGCATGATTACTAAATCACCAATTAATAATTGATACCCATAGTAGATGTCCGTTAGTGTAAATTAGTACGAAAATTGATTGTTATGCCTAACGGCATGTCATGGTTCAGCGCCATGAGCATTGAGGCCAGATCCTACGTATGCACGGGCACTTATACGACAATGAAGAATAACGCTATTTTATCCATTAATACAGTTTCTACAATTAAATTGGATGGTGACTGAGACCATAAAATATAGGATTAAATAGATAGAGAAGTTATTGTCATATTTGTTTATTTATGTATGCATTTATTTATACTTGCTTTCATGTTTAATTTATATGTACACGAACAATATTGACATAAATATACTCATACACAGTGATATTTGTATACTATGATAGTACACAATTTCTCTTGTTAAATGTGTTACTTACTGGATTTAATCTCCTGAATTTTGAACTCAGATTTGGAAGGTAAAGAAGGAGAGCCAACCCCAGTTGAAGACTCGTACTTCGTTGGACAGATTGAGTAATAATAGGCAAGCGAAGTACCCTTTAGAGAACTTTTGTATATTTTGTTTATATTTCATTTGGTCTGAGTATTGTTTTTCTCTTTTGATTCTTTTGTGTTTATATTTAAAGCAACGTGTCATCTTATGTAATGAACTCTTTGTATAGATAAAATCTTTTCAGTTTCAGATATGTTATTTACTCAATTGATTGTGACAGTAGTTACGATTATTCCAAAATCCTATGACTGTTGGGTTATCTAGTAAAAATTTTAAGTAGCGTTCTCTGTTTTAGAATGCAGCTGAAAAACTGGGGCGATACACGGCGGTATCATAGCCTAGATTTAGGTGGAAGACCATAAGATTACTGCCACATAAGAACATGTCTGTGACTCATTATTGATAATTGTTGCTCATTCTTTGATATATATTTGATATAGTGTCGTGCCTGTCCTATTGTTTTCTATTTATTTGAGATATATATCTTGAATTCTTTTTTTTTATTCCTATCTGATCCGTTGCAGAATAATGTCGACCCAATCTTCTACAAGTACGAGTTCGAGTCCGATAGATGAAACTTCTGACCTTAGGAGACTAGTACAAAGGGTAGCACAGACGCAGGAGACCACGACGATAATATTACAGAGAATGTTGCAGTCTAAAGAACCAGAAAGAACTGGGATGGTGTCGGATTTTTGGAAACTATAGCCACCACTATTTTCTGGCACAGAAGGACCATTGAAGGCTGAATAGTGAATTGTAGATATGGAGAATCTTTTGAGAGCAGCAAGAATTCCAAAGGAAAATCGAGTAGAGATAGTATGTATATAGTTGACTGATGTAGTTAGAACGTGATGACTTGCAGAAAAAGTAAAGCACCAGGAAACTCTAACTTGGAAGAAGTTTGTGGAAGTATTTCTCGCCAGATTTTTCCATGCATCAGTAAGATAGGAAATAAGGAAGAAATTTTTAGCACTGCAGTAAGGAGATCAGACTGTAGATGCCTATGTTGCAGAATTCGTGAGCCTCAGTCGTTTCGCCCCAAATCTGGTAACTGATGAAGAGGAGTGAGTACATATGTTCCAATAAGGATTGAAGTACCATTTAAGAGAGCATCTATCAGGTCATAACTATAGGACTTACTCCGAGATGTTCGAAGCAGCATGTCACCTGGAGCAAGTAGCCAAGGAAGGAAGACCGACGACATTTAAAAGGTCATTTAATCAAGGAGCAAGTTCTTCCCAGAGGTTTGGAGACCCTCTAGCAAAGCGACAAGCGGTGGTTAATAGAGGAGGTCCTTTAGTGTGCAATTTCTGCAATATGTCGGGGCATGTTCAGAAGCAGAGTAGAAGAGATTTAAGGTTGTATCTGATATGCGGGTCAGTAGATCATCGCATAACTAATTGTCCGAGGGCACAGGCAACAACCAACAGCTAGAGTTCCTTGTTAGCCAGCATCGAGATCGGTTGCAGTGAGACCACCAAATCGGAGGACTAAATGACCAAATCAGAAAAGATTCTTAGAGACACAACAATAAGCCTATGCCAGAGCCCAAAGTGGAGCAGGACAGAGGTAGGGACATGTTAGACTGATGAATGCTAAAGAGGTCCAGACCACTGGAGGAGTCGTGGTAGGAACGATTTTGGTTGATAATATACCAGCAACTGTTCTATTTGATTCTGGAGTTTCAGACTGTTTTATCTCTATCATGTTTGTTTCCCGAAATTCTATTGATTTTGCAATCTTACTTGCGGGGTACGACATTAAGACTGGAAACAGTAGTATCATGACTAATAAGGAATGTAGACTATGTCCTTTAATGATTAATGGAAGAGAATTTTATGCAAACTTCTTAGTTATCAACGGAGCAGGATATGATGTTATCTTAGATATGAATTAGTTGAGTACTTTCTATGCGGTGATAGATTGTAAAGGAAGAAGAGTAATATTTTAGATTCCTACTAGTTCAGAATTTGAATTTATTGGTGGAAACCAATCTCTAGAATCAGCTAAATTTAAGATATCCCCAAAGGAAGGAGTTTTGGAAGTTATGGAAGTAGGGGAAGGAATAATTCTAGTAGTATCTAAATTTTTAAATATATTTTCTGAAGAGATACCTGAACTACCATTAATAACGACAGTAGAATTTACTATTAATATTATCTTTAGAGTTGAACCAGTTTGTAGGCCACTTTATTGAATGGGAGTTGAAAAACTAGAAGAAGTTAAGAGACAAGTAGATGAGCTACTGAAGTTGGGTTTTGTGAGACCCAGTGTTTTACCCTGGGGAGCTCCAATATTATTAGAAGGAAAAATGGATGGAAGTTAAAGATTGTGTGTGGATTATAGAGGTTTAAATGCAGTCACAATCAAGAATAAATTTTCATTGCGAAGGATAACTAATCTGTTTGATCAACTAGGAGGAGTTAGAGTATTCTCGAGGATAAATCTTCATTTTGGATTCCATCAAGTAAGGGTCCGAATAGAACATATTCCAGAAACTGCATTTAGAACCAGATATAGTCATTATGAATATTTAGTGATATCGTTTGGAGTGACTAATACTCTAGTAGTATTTATGAATTTGATAAATTATGTTTTCGCTCAGTATCTAGATAAATTTGTGATGGTGTTTATTGATGATGTATTAATCTACTCTAAGAATAGAGAAGAGCATGCTGAGTATTTGAGGATTGTTTTGCAAACTCTTAAAGAACAAATGTTATATGGAAAACTAAGTAAATGTGAGTTTTGGTTGGATAAGATTGCTTTCTTGAGACATATAGTTTCAGGAGATGGTGTATCAGCTGATTCTAAGAAAATAGAACCTGTAATGGATTGGCCTGTACCGAAATCGGTGTCGGAGATTCGGAGTTTTTTTGGGATGACTGGATATTATAGGCGGTTTGTACAAGACTTTGCAAAAATTGCATCCCCTCTAACTAAATAGATTAGGAAAGGAGTGGAATATATTTGGACAGAGAAATGTAATAAGGCATTTGAAGAATTAAAACGGAGACTGACAACAGTACCAATGTTGGCAATTTCAGACAATTCTGGAGGAATGAAGGTTTATAATGATACTTCAAAATAAGGATTGGAATATGTGTTGATACAAAATGGAAGAGTGATTGAGTTTACATCAAGACAGTTGAGACCCCATGAGAGAAACTATCTGACTCATGACTTGGAGTTAGCAACAGTGATTCATGCTTTGAAGATTTGGAAATATTACTTATTAGAACAGAAAGTAGAAGTATAAATTGATCATAAAAGTTTGAAATATATTTTCACCCAAAAAGAACTGAATATGGACAGAGACGATGGTTGGAGTTGGTAGCAGATTATGATTTAGAAATTAAGTATCACATAGGGAGAATTAATATAGTGTCAGATGCACTGAGTAAGATGCCTGCAGTAGAGAGATTAACTTAGCAAAAAGAACTTTTAATGGATATGCAAATGATGAAATTGGAAGCAATTTTACCAAGAGGGACAGCACAATTTATAGAGATACAGTTACAGTCACCATTGATAGAACAGATTAAGCAAATTCAGGTTGGAGATGAAAATTTCTAGAGGTTAAAGAATAAAATAGAAGCAGGTAAGAGACCAAAAATAAAAATGTACTCAGACAAGGCTATTAGGTTCATGAAAAGGTTATGAGTGCCTAAGGGGAAAGTAATAGATAGAGTTTTAGAAGAAACTCAAATCAACGTATTCTATTCATTCTGAAAGCAATAAGATGTATAAGGATATGAAAGGATATTTCTGGTGGTTAGGCATGAAGAAAGAAATCGCCAGATATGTATCTAGATGTTCCACTTTCTAACAAGTGAAGGCTGAGTATCAAAGAACAACTGGATTGCTCTAACCCCTAGCAATATCAGAGTGGAAGTGGGAACAGATATCGATGAATTTTATTACATGCTTACTTCGGGCACCAAAGGCAATAATGCAATTTGAGCAATTGTAAACTGACTGACTAAATCGGCTCATTTCATTCCGTCTAGAGTTGGTCAGTCAACAAAAATATTAGCCAGAAAATTTATGCAAGAGATAGTGGGATTGCCTAGAGTTCCAGCCATGATTGTATCAGATCAAGATGTAAGGTTCAGATCACACTATTGTGAGAAATTAATGGATAGTCTGGGGACACATTTGGATCTATCTTCAGCTTACCATCCACAAACCGACGGTCAATCAAAATGGACTATCAAAGTACTTGAGGATATGCTTAGAGCATGTGTGTTGGATTTTGGTAGATTTTGGAAAGACTATTTGTATATGGTGGAATTTTCTTATAATAATAGTTATCAGGAGAGTATCAAAATGAAACTATTTGAAGCTTTGTATGAATGAAAATGTTGGGACGATATTGGAGAATGAAGTATTTTGGGGCCAAAGTTGATTACTCAAGCAACAAAACAAGTAAAGATTATCATATAACACATGAAGGCGGTCCAAGATAGACAAAGGAAATGAATAGATTAATACAGCAAACCATTGGAGTTTGAAGTAGGAGGTAAAATATTTGTTAAGATATCCCCGATAAAGGGTGTGATTAGATTTGGTAAGAAAGGAAATCTCAATTCAAGATACATCGGGCCATTTGAGATTATGGAAAGGATTAAAAAAATTTTCCAGAGATAAACTGTTTATGATGTGTTCCATGTATCACAACTGATGAGATGTTTGGGTGAAGAGCACAAAATAGTAGATCTGTCCGAGATAGATTTGAAATCAGATATAAAGTATGAGAAGTAGCCCGTAGTAATTATCGGCCGACGGGAGAAGGTCCTTAAGAACAAAGTGATATCGTTGGTCCTTAATTTCGGGGATACACAATCACCAAGAGATTCAATTTGGGAGTTTGAAAAGGACATCAGGACAAAGTACCCATACTTTTTCTCATGATCAGATATGTCAATTGAATTTATTTTTATATATTAGTAAGTACCCATGAATACAAGCATGTCTTTTAATTTGGAACTTCAAGGACAAAATTCTTTTGTTAGATGGGTAGGATATAATATC